>JAQJVK010000003.1:8735023-9248201 GCA_035578135.1 Flexamia atlantica | reverse complement strand
GGTACATTTTGTTCAAATTCCATTTCTATTTTTATATCTACACTGGAAGATTTTACAGATTCGTTTTGTTTTGAACAATCAACTACAACAATCGGATAGTTAGATTTAAATTGGTTTGGCGTTAATAAAGGTGTGTTTGTTTTTCCATAATATGAATTTTGGAATCTTGCGTACATATCGTACAAAACGCTAAACCTGTCTTTTGTAAAGTTTATGTTGAAGTTGTCGTATGGAAAGAATTGTGAGTTTAGAAACACCTTAAAATTTGTAAGTTTGCAATGATCAAATTCACCAGCATGTTTAGTTATTTCGTTTCTTCTTTTTGTTTGTAATCCAAATATTACATATCTTGCCTTTTCCAAATGAGTAGAAGTTTTTACAGTCCATGTATGACGTTGTGTTTCCGGTAAAACCGGATATTCATGAAACTCCCAACTTCTAAATGGTATTACGATATCACGATCTGATTTTAAAGTTCTTAATAATGAAATTCTATTCTGATCGTTTAACCGTACATGCGGTACTCTCCAAACAATTTTGTCTAATTGCATTTTCCATTCTAAAGTAGCTTCCGTTGTTCCATCAGTTGCTTGAATAATATCTTTGTCGTTTGATGATCTTAACAAAACTAATTCTTGTTTTACGTTTATTATTATTTTTCGGTAATCTTCGGCAAAGCCTAAAAGTAATCTTAAAGGAATGTAAAAGTCAAAATTGCCTGAAGTGTTTGGAGTGATTGTACTGGAATCGGGTGCTACCCATCCTGCGGCGGCCAGCATATTTTTTTCACTCGGTGTTAAAGATGCTAATCCTTTTAATGTACTTGTAATTCCCACCTTTTTTGTTGAATCTACTGTAACTCCGGAAATTTCATATCTTATTTCATCAAACAAATATGCCATGGGGTTATTTATGAACGGAACAGTACTTGCAGTGCTTCCATCTTTTTTTGTTACTCTTCCTTCGATATACAAATAACTTTCACATGGAAGTGTATAAATATCCTGTTGTTGTATGGGAATTCTAATTTCATCATTATTATTTAATTTTGATGAAGCGTAAGGGTTGTGCGTATGATATTCCTTTTCCCATAAGGTTTCGTCGAATGTCGGACCCTGCGCTATATCCAATATTTCCATTATTAATAAGTTTTAATCCAATTTCTTCTAGAAAACGAATGTTATCACTTGTTAATCCTTCTATAGCTGAAGTGCTACTGACTTGTTTACCAGTCAGCTCTTTCTTTTTAAATGATAACCCCATTGTTATACGGTTGATTTTATATGTATTCGTATAGTTATAGGTTCGTCTCTAAAATCAATATGATTTCCGTCTTGATCTAGTATGTTCACCACAATGTCTGAAATAAAACTGGTGTTTAACGGTAGGTACACCAAGTTTTGTGGCTTTTCCACAATTTTAAAACCCGGAGCGACCGTTGGATAGAATGTGTGCAATATATGAGTATTTTCACCATCTCTATAAGAACCATGTATAATATTACATGTAATATCTATACTGTTAACTTTCATTATTGTTACAGTTCTAGCACCTGAATGGTTAATATTAGGTTCTAAAATTTTTGTTGTTTTAGGAAATCCTAATAAACTACCAATTGAATGTTCTTTGCTAAAATCTATATAATATTTAGATTTAATTTCAGCTTTCATAGTATTGTTATTTCCTTTTATTGTTATATTATCTTTTCCCATATGATTTTGTATCGCTTCATTTATATCATCAATTTCATATGCTCCAGTGGGTAAACTAAATACTTGTATATCTGAATATTTGTTTGTATTTTTATCTTTTGTTTTGTAATAATGTATTTTGTCATTAACATTTTCAGTAACGTTGGGAATAGAATTATAAGTTGTTATATCTAATAATGCGGCTTCCCATAATTTATCTTTTTCCAAACGTAACGCAGGGAAAAGAACACTTCGCAAAGTAGATGAAGTTCCAGTTAATGATACTGTATAGGAAGACATCTTAAAGTTGACTAACACTTTTTGTTAAAAAATCTAAACATAAATGTCCACAGATTACCGTATCATCAGGTTGCTCTCTTTTATAATTGTATAGTACATTTTTAGCTGTTTTAAAGTAATATTGTAGTTCTTTTGGTGGTGGAAGATTACCAAAACTATCAAAGTAGTAAATAGTTGATCCTAGTTTCTTATAACATACCCAATGAGTGCCTGATCCTTTACTATTATCTAAATTTACTATTCCGGTTTCATTTTTCCATATTTTAACAGGTAATGCATCTTTCATAAACACTCCTCTAAAAAATGGAATTTTTAAACAAGAAACATAAGTAATTAATTCTTTATCTGTTAATTCTTTATTTGGAATTAGTAATTGTTTTTTTCTGTTTAATACACACGATACGGTCTTAGGTATAATCCTCCTCCTTTTTTTATCATTGACCATATTGTTTGTTTCTTTTTATTTTTACCTGCGGTGGATCGTCGTTTTCTTCTTATATTTCCTCCACGTTTCTTTGCAGGTTTTCTTCTTCTTTTTCCACCTCCTTTCTTCTTTCCACCTCCAAACATCGTTTTACCCTTCATTGCTGCTGATACCGCTAAAGCTGCTGCTTTTTCACCGATACTAGCGTCGCTGGATGTTACTCTTTGCCAAGCTTTTTCAGCAAGTGCTCTATCCGCTATTGATCTATTTTTAGTATCTGCAAACTTTGAATATGCTATATCGTGTTGTTTGCAGGCTTGATCAAGTTTATTTATTCCAAGATCTCCTCTAGCGAGTCTTTTTTTCAATTTTGTTCCAGGACCACAATATTGATAACCTCCTGGTAAATGTAGTTCTACAGGTAATAAATCGATAGCTTTATTAACTATAGCTCCAACCGGCTTAGTAATAAGAGAAAGTGCTGTTGATGCTATTCCTCTTCCTCTCTTTATAACGTGTCGATTATGACTGATGCGTTGAACTTTCAACATGGTCTTTTATAGTGAAAGGAAATGTCGATACTTGTTTATTTTATAAATGCTTTATAATGAATGATGCACTTATCCTTTGACATTGTTTATTTATAAGTATGTTTGTTTATGGGTAAAACATTTTTTTCCAGTTTTGTGGAAGGATTGTATCTTCTTCATCATCATCACCTTTAGAAGTTCTTAAAGTATCATTTTCCTTATTTAAAAAATATTTTTCCATAACATTCTTTTTAACCCAATTTAATTTTTGATCAGATTTTATGGGCTTTATTGTGTTATAAATATCATATAATACTACACTTAAGAGTCTTACAATGTAATTTACATTAACAGCATCAGTAAAATTAATAGGGTCTTTTAAGCTAGTCAATCGCAAGTCTTCACAAAAAAAAGACTGCTTATTTAAATCTTTTCTTAGAAAAAGATTATAGTATATGTGTCCCTTCTGATGCATTTGTGCTACTGTAACTACATCATTGTCTCTTATTCCTTCTGCAACATTGACTAGTGGTTTCCCTTTGCAATCAAAGGCTTGTCGGCCGCCTTCTTGTAATACAGGAACTTGTCCAATTGTTGCTACATCAGTTTCATCCGACCCTTTTTTAACATTAGTAATTATTTTTGCATCAGCATCCCATTTCTTATCTTTTAATTTCATTATTTGACTTATTGTTGCTGCATGTGATTTTGCAGTTCCTTCCTTAACGTTAGTTAACACTTTATTTTTGCAATCAATTGTATTAATATCATGCGTAATACAATGATCTGTAAGATATTGAAGGTTTACAGCATCTTTCATATCTTTAGGGTCTCCAATATCATGTATTACAAAGTTGTAAAAGGAAAATTTATCTGTTTTTTCAGGGATGACTGAATGTAAATACTTTTTTGTAACTGAATCTTGATCATTAATAGGATCTGCTATATTGGCTATTCTAAGATCTTTTGCATCATATACTTTATTATTACTCCTAGGATCATATCGTAAGGTTTGGTTTATGTACCACATTAAATATTCTTTATTTACCGAATCATTCTTATCTATTGGTTTTGGAAGATTTACAATTCTATAAAAATTAGCGTTATACACTTCATTTTGAAGCTTTAAGCTAGGTAATGTTTCACTTCTTAAAGTTTTAAAATTTACCGCATCATTTTCATCTTTTGGATCATTTACAAACTTTAAACGTTTGTTATTTATATCATAATCTCCATCGGATGTTAGTGGTAAACCACCTCTTTTTCCATAAGATCCTGATTTGCTTCCAGTTTCGGAATACCGTCCAAACTTATCCACACTCATGGTTATACTGAATATTTAATCAGTTATACTTGTATTATATATACTCATATTTTTTATGCAATTACTCCTCGATTTCGCAGTTCGCCGACCAAAGCTACCCATTCATTTTCTAAACCACTATGTCCGGCTTGTTTAGCTTCATATATCAACTTCATTCTGTCAACCAATTTGTTTATATCGTTGTAGTATATTATATTAGTATCATACAAGTTTTTTAATAATCCTTTTCCTGATAAACTTGATTGATTTGTTTTTCTTCTTTTATGTAAAATATTTATTTCAGCAGAAGATAATGATTTTCTTTTTATGGGTTCCCTTCTTTTTGGTGGGAAAAGTTTAGCAATAATAGTTTTATATTTTTCTGATGCATTTCTATGAACATTAAAATTTTTAGAATAATTTTTCTTATGCGCATTTGTATCCTCCAATATTTGTTTAAAAATGTTTAAATCCTTTTTAGTATATTTATTAGGTTTCGGCTTAAAAATAAGTTCAAACAATCCTTTTGTACCCTTGTATTGTTTATTATTTATAATAATATTGTCATGTTCGTCTACATCAAGTTTGCTATCTCCAATCATTAGCCCATTTTCTTCTATTCTAGCACCAAAAGTATGATATTTTCGAGTTGGTTGTGCAGAATGTAACATTTTTAATACAAATTGTCTTGCAAGCGGCCCTTTATACGCGATATCCGAGCCCAATTTGCTCAAGTTGGATGGATTAATAGGCTCTTCTTCTTCTTGTTGTTCTTCGCTTGTAGAAAGACCTTCTTTTTCTGTTAAAACATCCGTTTCTTCACCTAGTTCGCTTTCTTCTTCAGTTGTTTCTCCTTGTTGTGTAAAACTTGTATCACTTTCATATTCTTCTTTTTGTTCAAATTTTGAAATGGGTAAAATAGCATCTCCGGAAAAATTAAATGTTGAATGTTTAACATTTTGTCCTAATTGTTTTAATGGCTCAGTAATAGGTTTAAATGTTGATTCCAGAAATTTCTCTCTTTCACTTATTCCTAATCTTAACGCTCTGTTTTTATGTCTAATAGAATCACTAAGTGATTTTATTTCTTTTAATAGCTTTTCCTGATTAACCATGTTTACACCATGAAGACTTGTACGATAATGTTGTTAATTAATGTATTAAAACAAATTTATCAAAACCTATGCGGTAACGACCATCTGTTATAGCTTTATCTTTCATAATTACCAAAAATCCATATTTTTCCGCCCAAGCTTTTCCACAAAGCTCTTTGAATTTATCAAATGACATATCAGCATTTACATGATCGTTGTATATATGTTTTAGGTTTGTATCGTCTTGTTTGAATAAAACTAAAATATTTGCATTGTCTCTAATTAGTTGTTTTGGAATTTTGCTATATGTTTGTCCGATATATATGCTATCAATATTATTATGTCTTCCCATGGCAAAATAGTTTCTAATAGTATCATGATTTTCACTAGATACATCATCAAATACAAATACAGAATACGGCTTAGCCTGGTCTGGTTGCATAACACTGTCACTAGCATTAAATTTGTAATAGTTAACATCGGGCACATCAGTCAGGATCTTTTCCAACAATTGATACTTTGGTTGATGTAAGGACTTTGAAAAAATATATAGGTTATTAAATCGCAATCCTTTTGTGTTTGTAATTAAGTTAAACACAACGTTAGTTTTGCCACAGTTTGAAGGACCGCTGACTATACATCGTACAGTGTTTGGAAATAAACTGCCGTGTTTACCATTGTTGATTTTAACGTTATCTACGGTTAAATCATCAATGTTATTAATATTAAATTTATCTTTATGGTGAACAATCTCCATCTTATTCAAAGGCAGAAGAGTAAATAAGTTGATTTAAAACTAAATCAAATCTTTTATAGGTATCCACGAGTCTTCAGTTTTATCAAACCCCAACCAACGTACTTTAACTTGGTCTTTTTTCCTTTGCAACACCTTTTCAACAAGATAAACATCGCCTACTGTTGACTTTAACAATTCATGTCCGTAAAAACCGCCTTGTAACAAATTTCCTTTGTTATCTTTTAAAATATAAGTTTCCGGTACAGTAGGTTGTACTTTATACACTGTAAAAACTTCGTTTGTCCAATTGGGCAGGTATTTTTTAGTAAACACTCCTTTGTATTTACTAATTCGAACTTTATCATTAACATTAAATTTTCTTGGTTTTCTTTGTTCCGCTTTTGGCTGTGTATTCTTTTTAATTCGTTGTAAAACTAGTTTAGCGTTTTTCTTATTCACTTTGTTAGGTGCCATACCGATAGTTCTATGAAACTTGTTGTTGTAATCGCTTATTAATTTTGGTAAGATATCAACCCATACGTAAGAACCTCTTTTCGAAAACATTTTATACATTGCACCTTTTAAGGTTCTATTAAATCTTTCAATTATAGCTGCCTTTTTCTCAGAATTTGTGGAATAATGATTTATGTTATATTTTTTCATTAACAAGGCAAAATGTTTATTAAAAAATTCTTTCCCATCATCAGTTTGTAAATGTTTAATTTTATTTTTATCTCTTTTTATAGCTACTTCCATAGCTTTTGTTATGCTGTTACCAGTTTTGTCTTTTAATGGCAAAGCATCTGCAACTTTAGTAAAACAATTAATAATCGTAAGTATGTATTTAAATCCTTTATTTATTTTACTATGCGGTTGCATTTCAATTAAATCTGCTTGATATAAATCATTTATTCCTTTTACAACAGTATTTCGTCGTGGAAACTTTATTCTTGCAGGTTTATGAAGTTCATTAACAATCTTTTCCTTTAAGTCTATCATGATGATTTTACTAACAAAGTCAAGTTAGTATTGAGTGTTTCTTTTTCTGCATCCGCTTTTATAGTTCAAGGTCATTTCAACATATTTTAAAAAAAGGGGAAATCACAGCGAGCATGCTGTGATTTCCCCTTTTTTTTCTTTTTTTTCTTTTTTTCTTTTTTTATTTTTTTTATTTTTTTCTTTTTTTCTTTTTTTCTTTTTCTTTTTACTCATTGATAGGATTGAGAGAGTAGTGGCCGAATGGTAGAGTGTGAATTTTGTCTGGAAGAATGTGTCGTTTGTCATCATTGGAGCAGAGTGCTTTTTTCACTTCTGTTACGCTGTACAGTTGATGGTTGAAACTTCTGATGGTGTTGAATTTTGCAGTTATAGTCGTTTCTTCAAATAAGCATTGCTTGTAGTGTTCAAAATTTACATTCTTCTTAAGATACAAACTTTTTACTCCCTTAGCTTTTTTAATAATATTGTTTTCTTCTTTATGCAATTGTAGTGAATACAATTTTGACATTAGTGCAATAAGTTCTTTCAGTAAAATTCCATTTGCTTCGTCTTTAAATTTTCCAAGTTTCTTTTTGTTCCGATCATTGTCATAATTTAAATGATCTTTTGGATAGTCACTAAAATCAAATTCATTTTTGTGAACAAATGTTCGAAGATCCAAATACATATCTTCAGTAAGAATCCAGTAGATGAAAGCGTCCGTGTCCATGTAGGCGATTCCGATGTTATCTCTACCGTAGAAGGCGACCATTTTGTTGTAGTGGAAATCGTACATGTGGGTTTTGGAAATATCCAAGATTGACATTCCAACGTACAACGGACGATCCATTTTCACGCTTGTCTTCTTCATAGATACTGCCACAAGGTTTTCATTGATGATAACGGATGTTTCAAAGTTTGGTTTTTGTACAAGTTTTTCTAGTTTTATAGGATCTGTAATTAATTTAACATTTTTGTGTTTTCTTTTGTTTTCCAATGTTTTTCCAAATATCGCATTATTCATTAATTTAAAAAAGTCCTTTTGAAATGTTGATGTTGCAGCTGCTCTTCTTCTGGTGTTTGAATCAATGTACGGTTTTAACCAGCAAGATTGGGAAAATTTTAAAACTCTATGAATTTTGGTTATACGTAAACCCAATTGGAGTGCTTGTTGGACAACCCAAAAGTGAGCTACGTATCTTTGTTTATTTTCAAGAGTCATCATTAATTTTGGATGTTTGCCAATTGGTGAAACTTCTGTTTTTGCAAGGAGCGGAAGATCGTAATGAAAATCATGCAAGTGTTCTGGATATTCAAAGTCACAGTCCAATATGTATCCGGTGTCTCCGTCTTTTGAAATTTGCGAAATATCACCAATAGAGTCTGGATTAACCCATTCAAAGTTTCCAAAAGGAAGTGGATTAGACATGGCCCATCCGTATAAATTGTTGGCATCGAAATATCCTAAGAACACTGATGGTTTTTCTTTATCGTAGTTTGGAAGATATTTGTTGTTAGCTTTAACATGTCTAGTAACACTTTGGGTCAATCCACCTCTAACGCCCGATTCGATCATCAACACCATGTCAATATCTGTTAATAATTGAAGGTTGCACTTTGTTTCTTTTAGCATAGCTTGCCAAGCTAGTCCTGGAGAAGTATAAGAATGAAGAGGGTCTAATCCGTAAGCTTCAAAGCAGGTGTTTCTAAATTCTTCCATCACATCGCAGAGAAGGGTCACATCAAGTTTTACATAAAAGTCAGAATAATCTCCCAGAGTGTTCATTTCCAATTCGTCCCAAACTCTGCATGCGTGTTGATAGTCTTCAGGTGAAATGTCCAAATCGGTAAGTTTACTTTTGAAAGCTTCTGGTGGAGGAAGTGACGTTTCTTGAAATTTATGTAGTCCATCGATGTAATCATACGGGAAAACTCCTTTCCGAAGAACCAAATCCATTTTTTCTGCAGGTACAATTTTGCTTGTTTCTATTAAATTTTGTCTCCTTAAATTTTCAGAAAGTTTCATAAGACTGGAAGGCATAAATCGAAAAGAATCAACAAATCTAAGTTTAATTTTGCCCACCTTTTTTGAAAAGCTTATAAATTTTTCCATAGTTTGTGCTATAACGTCTATTTCACCGTTGTCTCTTGCTAATTCGGGAATGATAAAATGTCCATCGTATCCGCTAAGATTGTGAAAAACCACGGGAATAAAAGATGGTAGTTTGTAGTTGATGTTACATCCGTTGCAAGCTGCACCTCTGTAGGCTCCTGTCAGATGGTCATGGTCGCGAACTTTAACTTTAGTTTCTGTAAATTGATTGTTACACAAATAGCATGTTGTTGTCGAATCATAAAGATAAATTTCTTCCGGTGTCATAGGTGACATAGGAACCACATTGCTATACATTGCTTCCACTTTCCCAGCGATGTCGTATAAATCATCAACAAAGTATCGAGCTGCTTCTTCTCCACGATAAATCTTTGGTGTAGATGTCAAACCATATTCTTGAAGATGTTCTTCAGGCAGAGTGGATTTTACTATTAAACAGTAGCTGTTTGGTTTGTGAAGTTGATACTTTGTTCTGCTTGTAATTTCCTCTCCTTCTTCTTGTTCAAGTGGAAGCAATGAAGATTCAAAATCTGCATACACTACAACGGGAATTCTGTATTGTTGGATAACTTTATCAAATTTTACTTGTGATCTGCTAGGGTGTGGTAATTTAATTCTTACTTCATAGTTTCCATTGCATAATTTTTGATGTTCCATCAACCATTCTGAACCACCTCTTCTTAATGGTTTGTTTACAAAACAAAAACATCTTTTACAAGTGGTTTTTTCTACTTTATGTTTTGATAACTGTTTGCAAACTAGAGCTTCGAAATCTTTAATATATACATAATGTGAAATATCACCTTTTGTTATTAATAATAAATCGGTATGATCTCTGCGTTCGGTGGGTGTTATACGTAAGGGATAGACATTGTTGGATGAATCTAAGCCAAAGATGTTTACAGATGCAAAAGGATTTTTCTTTTCAAATTTTGATATGTCTTGAATTGAAACAGGATAAGTCATGCCTTGAAAGTTATACATATATGAAACCTCATCGTATGCTCTACTCGGTCGTTCCACATGATCTTCTACATATTTTGCAAGCATTGCATACTTGAAACATTCAGCATTTTCATTTTGTACATTAACACAAGATTTGGTTACTCGAATCTTCCTTGGCAAAGCAATATAACTACTACCTCTCATTCCATATCCATGTTTATGAACTCTCACATCTAAGCTTGTTATACTTAACAAACTCCATCCAGAACCTCTTCCTTCATGTTCTTGTAATTTTGTTAAAAGTTCTTCAAAACAATCATCCACAATTGAGCTTATATCCGATGCAAACATGATGGTTTTGTTTTTAGTTAAAAATCCTCTTGGTGATGTTTCATTCTGAACATTTGTAAATACAGTATCTAATAATATTCCAAACTTTATAAAATTTAATCTTCTTAGTTCATTCTTCAATGTTTCTGTTACTAATGTTTTTGCTTTCAATATAAATTGTGCTAGTTGCAATTGAGCATTGTCAATCTTAAAATGAGTTACTACACTGCCTGGTAAAGCTCGGGCGTATAATTCCACATCCAAAGATGGTCCGGGTGCGTATTGAATAACACTTGGTCTTGAATTTAGTTGTTGTTGATGGGTAGCCAGCATTTGATCTAATTCTTCTAAATCTTCTTCTTCTGCATTGTTTCTTGTTTCGTTGTTATGGTACACTTCTTTGTGTATTTGTAGTAAGTTTTCATTTTCAAAAGATTCTTCACAACTGATGCAGTAATACATGACGTAGGTGTGCTCTCCACAAAAGTTGCAGTAATAATAAGAACCACTCTTAAACTACCCCTATTTATAGACTACCCCCACCACTTTTTCTGTATTAAACACAAAAAGTGTTAATAACAGTTAAATTTCTTATATTTCAAAACTCCTAAGTGTCAAGGTCAAATAATGCAAGTTTAAAAAAACATCTAAGTGTCAAATAATGCAGGTATTAAAAAAATCCTTGTGTCAAGGTCAAATAATGAAAGTTTTAGAAAAAATCTAAGTCTCAAGGTCAAATAATGGAAGTTTTAAAAAAATTCTAAGTCTCAAGGTCAAATAATGGAAGTTTTAAAAAAATCTAAGTGCCAACGTCAAATAATTTAAGTTCAAAATAATACATATATTATGCGTCGTAAGTGTGATCATCATTGCTGTTGTTTAAATATGTTATTTCCAAATCGTTATCGCTTTCATCTTCCTCCATGTCCGATGCCGGAAACAAACGTCGCCGAACAAGAGCATGTATATATTGTACTGGATCATAGTTAATTGTTACAACATGTGTTAACGGTGTTTCTTCGCCTATTGCTACTGGTACTTCCAAAATATTTTCTTCATCACTTGTAGCATCAGACGTAGCATCGGATGTAGCATCGGATGTAGCATCGGATTTAGCATCAGATGTATCTTCTACTGGAATCAAACTATTTTCAAAAATACTTTCGTCATCCGTTAAGTCTTCTGGTTCAACTATTTTATATATTTTTTCACAAATTGTACATCCAAAAGGAAAATTGTTGTCTGTTGGAGGCATTATAAAAGAAACTTGATATTGTAAAATAAATGTTGAAGCAAATGTTTGAAAATTTTTCTAAGTCCGAAAGTATTAATTATTAGGAAGTTTTACAAGTCCAATGTAAAGTAAAAATAAAGAAAGAAGTGTTGTTGCCTGTTTAAACAGTTGCAATAGAATGATAGGTTTGAAAATTTTTCAAAGTCCTAAAATATTAAAAATATTGAGAAGTTTTAACACTTAAAATATTTACAAATCCAATGTAAAGTAAAGAAAGAAATGTTGTTGCCTGTTGGAACAATGGCAAAAGAATGATGGAAACCAAACCCGCAGTAAGGGTCCTGTGGTTTGGGAGGGGGTAAGCGAGGAGGGGGGATGACCTCAAGCCGAGTTGGGGTCCGGGATCTGCGCGTGTGGTTCGGCATCAGTTGCTCGCTAGACAGTGAGGTGGTAACATGTTCAGAAGGCGCCCTGAACATTTTATCATTTTTGCTGTTTGGTGAAAATATCTTGGTGTTATTTGTATAATAACATCTTGACGTAGGACTGATTAATTTTAAGGCATGGTAGTTGTTTGTGCTTGTAGATACCCTAGGGTTTGTAGTTTGTTTTTAATTTGCTGGTTTGGTAGTTAGTATTATTTTAAAATCTTTCTTTTACTTACAATATATTTCTGCCTGGAATGTTTAAATTTAAAGTAAAATTTTTGTTTTTAGGAATGTTATATGATATGTTTTTAATACCTTCTATTCCAATTTCCTTTTTCCAACAAGCTTGTTGAGGGCATTCCCTCTCTTGTCTTGTACTCCTTTTTAGTTAGGGACACCTTTCAATTCCAATTTCCTTTCCTTTTTTCCTTCCATCTTTTGCATGGTAAAACCAATAATGGTAAAACCGGCTACTGCTTTTGTAGTGATTACGCTCACCAAAGCGGGTCACTTACAACCTCTATACGTGCTGGATGGGTAGTTCGCCTACCTCCGGAGTTTCGCTAGACCTCAGTTGTTCTGCGTCGCTAATGGCGAGACACTGGCTCCTTTAGTGTTAGGAAATAAAAAACATATTTGTATAACATTTTTTCCTAAATTTAATTAAGCAACTTGCTACTTCAAAATAACATTTTTGTTTTAGCTTAGCGTTGTGCGCTTATGGTGAGGTGTGTGAGTTCGCTTACGTGATGATCACACTGTAATCATGATGTGCAGCGCTGGGCTGTCTAGCTATTTTTTTAAACTAAATTTTATTTCTTTATTTTTTATTTTTATTAATTCTTAAACTCTAGGCAGATTGTATTGTAAATTAGCTTTTCTTCTTTTAGGTTTCCGGGGGTGTACGGTTCTGTAAAACCGTACACCCCCATTTTCTTTTTAGTTATCGAATGACCTTGACCTAGTTATTTTCAAGGTCAACAAAAAGACTTAGCGAAAATTTCTAAGTCTCAAGGTCATTTATATATAGGTAGATTTAGCTTTTCTTCTGTTAGGTTTCTGAGGTGTACGGTTCTGTAAAACCGTACACCTCCATTTTCTTTTTAATTATTGAATGACCTTGACCTATTTATTTTCAAGGTCAATAGCAGTTAGCGAAAATTTATAAGTGTAAAAAGTAGGTCAAGGTCACCAAAAAATACCCTATGAACGGGGGAATAGACCGCTAAGTAATTCTTTTAGAATTACAAAGTGGTCTATTCCCCCGCTCCTATTTTTTTTTTATTTCATTTTTACACTAACCTCTCAGTTTTAACAAAATGAGGTATTTGTTGTGCGCACTGCATAATGTTTGATTTACACAACACATCTTTTACCCTTTTTTAATAATATACGAACATTGTTCTTTTTAGGACTAGATTGTAAAAAGTAAAAAGTCATTTTGTTATCCCGCTTTTATAAGTAATTAACCCTCCATTGTAAATTTTGAAAATAGGTCAAGGTCATTCAAAAATACCCTATGAGCGGGGGAATAGACCGCTAAGTAATTCTTTTGGAATTACAAAGTGGTCTATTCCCCCGCTCCATTTTTTTTGTCTTGTGTTTAATTTGACCATTTAACTTTATCAGATGGAGATTTTCTTACTAAATAATAATGAACATTACTGATATTTGGAATTTGAAGATTTACTGGTAATTTGAGCAAGTAGAGTTCATCACAACATCTAAGAACAACATCCCTGTTACTGATCTTTTTTACAAAAACATATTTGTGGTTTAATTTCAATCTGTTGATTTTAATTCTTTTATAGTTTTCAATTTTTTCTGGCAATTCACTTTTGGAAGGTTCAATTTTGACTTTTTTAGAAGGTTGAATTTTGACTTTTTCGGAAGGTTCACGTTTGTTATGCAAATTACACAATTTTTCACCTACACTACACAACTTCACACACCTTTCACCTTTGTTCGCTCCTTTTTTTAAAATATGAGCACATTGTTCTTTCTTAAAACAGGATTTTCTTAATTTTTGAAGTTTTTGAAGTTTTTCAGAAATTTTCTTAGGAGATTTTTTTGGTGAAGATTTTTTTGGAGAAGGAGATTTTTTCGGTGAAGATTTTTTTGGAGAAGGAGATTTTTGTTTCACAATAGAAACAACAGATGATGATGATGATGATGTTCTTGATGACGAGGAAGAAGACCTGGACGAAGACGAAGTGCCTGCCATAGCGCTGGATCCTAAGAAAGTAAAGATTACTCTGTTTACCCTGCCTTTATAACAGCTCCCCACCCATTTACCCCCTCTACTTTTCGACGTCAAAAAAATATTCATCCAAGCTTTCTAACACTGGCAAGGAAACAGTTTCAAAAGGTTGATACAAAATTTCATAAATGTCTTGGTTTAAATTATGCGAAGTTTGAAGATATTCTTCTATTTCCTGTACAAATTTCTGTTCGAATTGTTGGAATTCTTCTATATCCTGTAAAAATGTCTGTTCGGATTGTTCAAATTCTTGTTGTTCTAAGTTAAATGTTGGTGATTTCAAGTCTTCTTCCAATTTTTTAATGTAATCTATTGCATTTTGAACTATAGATTGTCTGTTAATTTTTTTTTGTTTTTGACTTTCCGGTACAACTAATTTTAATTTTTCAAAAGCTTTTCTTAATCTGTGTTGTCTTCTTTGTTCCCTTCGGTTTCTACTTAATCTTTGATCAATCGGGTATTTTTGGAAAGATTCCATAACGTTTTGTTGATTCAAAATGTAGCAAACTATTAATTCTATCCGCTCAATATATAGTGGAAACCCGGGGGAGGGGGAATCACCTTCGCCATCAAGGTGATTGGTACGTATTTAAAGCTTTGGGGTTTGCATAGCCAGACCATAACTATGAGCTCCTTGTACGAGTTGTGTTTGCAGCGTATCTGCTCAGACAACCCTATGCTTCGGCAAATTAGGGAGGTGTCAGAGCCGCTGCCGCAAATCTTGCAAGGCGAGCTCATTTATGAGCACAAAAAACGGTGTGTTTCTAAAACTAAAATTTGGTGGGAAATGCCAAATGCTGGCAAAAAAATATGCGGCCTATGTCACATGGTACGTTTTCATTAACTGAATTGTTTTTTCTATTTACAATATATTATTTTATTAATTTTCTTTAAATTAATATTTTTTTTTAGCGGCTTCCTGGTGCGAATCCGGATCAAGAACTGTACAGATACCTGAAACATGCATCTGAAAATGTAGGATACAAATTGAAGACGCCAATAACGCAAGAATATTGTCATCTTTGTGGTTGGTTTCCTCTGGAGCAATATGATATTAAATGTATGTGTTTATAAACACATATCAATAGAAGAAATTAAATAGGAGCGGGGAACAGAGCAGCTTGTGGTTTAACCACTTACTGCTCTGTTCCCCGTTCATAGGGTATGTTCAGATGACCTTGACCTAGTTATTTTGAAGGTTTATTGTAACTTAACAAAAATTTTCTAAGTCCATAACGAGGTCAAGGTCATTTAAATCTTAGCGGAAGAATGAAAAGAATAGCTACCAACATGCATTGTTGGTATCTATTCTTTTCTTTCCTCCTAGAAAACCCCCTTAGTCCGTGTCAACTTTGATGTAAAGTTTTGTACAAAATTGTACATAATAAAGGACCCATGATTCAAGTCCTTCGTAATCCATAGAATCCGAAGTGCAACAGATTTTTGTACCGTCTGCTTTAACAGCTTCAAGTACTCCACTGATGCAATTCAGATTGCTATGATACGTTTTTATGTACCATAGTACTCTTTTGGCTTCAACAAAGTTGTGCACAGCACCAAAGATCATGAGGGATTCCATGGCAAATATAACCACAAGACTGCAGCACACCTTATATATACTGTCGGTCCAAGGCGGCGGCCTCCTATGGCGACCTGGTTAACCCAATGGAGGGCGTTGTCCTTTGCCATCAAGGTGATTGGTACGTATTTAAGGCTGTGAGGTGAGCATAGTCAGCCCATAACAATGAGCTCCTTGTACGAGTTATGTTTGCAGCGGATCTGCTCAGACAACCCTATGCTTCGGCAAATTAGGGAGGTGTCAGAGCCGCTGCCGCAAATCTTGCAAAGCGAGCTCATTACTGAGCACAAGAAACGTTGTATATTTAAAACCAAAATTTGGTTTCAATTGGCAGATGGCGAGAAAATATGTGCCCTATGTGACTGGGTACGTTTTCATTAACAGTATTGTTCTTTTCTATTTACAATATATTATTTTATTAAATATCATTAAACTATTTTTTTTTTTTAGGCTCTTCCTTCAGCCGAAGAGGGAGAACCGTTGCATAGGCAAATGATATACCGATTTGGAATCATAGGATACAAACTGGAAACACCAAGACCGCAAGAATTGTGCCAGCTGTGTGGATTCTTCCCATTTGCTAAATATCAAGTTAAATGTATGTGTTTATAAACATATATTATATGTTTATAAAGACATATCAATAAAAGAAATTAAATAGGGACGGGGAACAGAGCAGTTTGTGGTTTAACCACTTACTGCTCTGTTCCCCGTTCATAGGGTATCTTCAGATGACCTTGACCCACTTTTTAAGAACTCTATGGTGGGGGGAAATGCATATATATAAACCGTGGATTAAGTAAAAGACAACATTTCCCTCATCAGCATGGAAACTTTCCGGATGTCTTACAATGTTCATTGCACTCCTGTACAACATGTTCATTTTATGTTAAATTTAATCCATTTTCTTCAAAATGTAAATTTTTTTGCAATTTCTGTTACTGGAGAAAGATGGGTAAATTTAACATTAGAAACTGTCATGGTTACAATCAACCCTTTAATAGATCCTAATTGGTTTTCAACAGTGGAATCATATATTGATACTATGGCTTTCGAACAAGGATATCATTATCTTTGGGTTGATGTTAGTTACATCAACTTTCAAAACGAAACAGATGATGATGATGGATATGATTCTGCCACATAAAAAATAGACATTAACGGAACTTCTTTCCCTGCCTTTTAGGAAAAAAGAGAGGAACAGTGTTAATTAATAACACTGTTCCTCTCTTTTTTCCGCTTAAAGTTAAATGACCTTGACCTAATTTTTATAGTTAAGAAATATACGAAATAAAAAATAATAGAAAATGTACATTTTTTTTAAGTTTTTGCGTTATAACTTTTACACCGTTGGTTATATCGAAAAATGTTACTGGACCTTTTTTGTTTGTCTTTTAATTCCGCTTAATTTGACTACCCGCACGATGGATTTGGAGCATTTTTGTTATATCCACTGCCATCGTGTACGGCGACGCAGTTCTAAAGTTGAACGGCGACGAAATCAAGTAACCGGTTTTGCCGGAGGGGGGAGGGGGGTTTCCGCGGGGAAGGGGGGGGGGGAGGGGGGGGGAGGGGGGGGGGAGGGGGGGGTTTCGCGGGGGGAGGGGGGGGGGATATAACAAAAAATGCTCCAAATCTATCGTGCGGGTAGTCAAATTAAGCGGAATTAAAAGACAAACAAAAAAGGTCCAGTAACATTTTTTGATTAAACCAACGGTATAAAAGTTATGACGCAAAAACTCAAAAATATTAATAACCAACGCGAAAACTAAACTCACCATCAACAGAAATTAAAACATTTACAAAAACCCAAATGTTAAAAATAATTATTTAATAAAAGATACAACACAAAACTAAAACTTAGGTTATTTAAAACTTTAACAAAATATTTAAGTCTCAAAAGTAGAGTTTTAAAATCAATCAATATATATAAGTCAAACAAGTAAGTCTTTTGAAATTAAAATATCTAAGTCTAAAAAATAGGTCATTCAAAATAATTCTAAGTCCGAAAGTAGAACAATCAAAACTAGGTCAAGGTCATTTAAAAATTATAAAAAAAAGGGGGGTGGGGAAGCGTGGGGTCCCTACCTTATTCTACTACTTTATTTCTATACTACTTTATTATAACTTATGCTACCCCTTAAATGCTATCATGCATGCGGTTACGGTGTGATCATCACGTAAGCGAACTCACACACCTCACCGCCCTATCATATCTTAACCCCTACCTAACGTTCCCCCTATTCTATCTTATACTATGTAATATTACAGTTACGGTGTGATCATCACGTAAGCGAACTCACACACCTCCCTATAATATTACACCTAACTTAATATTACAGTTACGGTGTGATCATCACGTAAGCGAACTCACACACCTCACCGTAATATTAACCCTGACAATTAAACCACGCAGGAAATGGAAAGGTAGGTGGATTGCCATTGCGACCGACTATTATAGGAGGGCGCCTCTCCCACAATAGCCGAACGCAGTGTGTGCTTGACATAAGCCATCCCACACACCATGGCGAACATTACGTTACAGCATAACCCTCCACGTAAGCGGACCAGTTACACCTTCACCGTAATGCCAAAGAGAAACGTTGCGCGCTTGCTTATATCAGCGAGCTCGAGACTCGACCTCGCTAGCGAGCCTTGACTAGTAGGTCAACGTGTCGCTCTGCCGGGGCCGGTAGCCTTGGCCGGGTCGCTAGCCACCGCTCTCACAACTTCGTCTGGCCTACTTGGACCTGGTCGCTAGCCTCAGCTTTCACTACCTTGACTACAAGGTTGTTGTGTCTGCTGCCTATAAGAACCCCATTCGCCCGCCTTGTGTTATTCTGCCACTCGCCACCATCGCTGTTACTATCCATTCCCACGTTTTTTAACCATTTTTCCTATTTCATTATATTATCCATTTTATTATTCTTTTTATATCAACATGAACTCCTCTGCATCTTCTTCATCTACCCCCATTCTCCTGAGTCTGCTGCAGAAACCTCTGCAGCAGAAACCAACTACAATTCCGGTATCTATTGACCTTTCTTCTATTTCGACTGATTTTCTTCAAAAAAAACAAACTTCTCCCGTCCTCTCCTCCTCCATTAACGAAATAATAGCTGATGCTCTTAATGAAGATCAACCCCAATTATTTCAGAATCCCACACCAGTTACAGAAACATCAACGCCGCAAATTGAAGACATTCCGATCGCTCCAATTTGTGACGATATTTTAACTGAAGACTGGATGGAGTTGTGCGGACTGCACCCTTTTTCTACCCCCCAACAAATTCAACCCGCACCAATCAAAGAAACCCCCACCCCCCAAACAATTCATCCCGCACCAGTAAAGAACATCAGGCTAAAGGAATTAAAGAAAAACAAAAAATATAACCTGTACAGAATTGAAGAAAACAAAATTTATATCTACAACGAGGAGAGGACGAAAATTTATATCCTCACAACTCCAAAAACCAAACCACCACTTGTCCCAACAGATCCAAAATTTTTACTAGTAACAGCGGAGGGTGGAAAATTGAGAATAAATATATTAAATTAAACCTTATATTCCTTCCCCTCCTCAATCAAAGTCCACCCTGGTGGCAAAATCGGCCCTTCTAAGGGCCACCTAAGACTTTCAAATTTAGGCTTAAGTTAGGGCCTCAACCCTTGGTGACTACAAGCGGTTCATATACCTCTAAGTCCCAAAGGTTGAGTCAATAGCGGGGGGCTTTCGCTAAAGCCTCAACCCTTGGTGACTAACAAGTGGTCTGTGTACCACTAAGTCACAAAGGGTTGGACGCTAAAGCCTCAACCCTTGGTGACTAACAAGCAGTTCACATAACTCTAAGTCCCAAAGGTTGAGTCAATAGCGGGGAGCTTTCGCTAAAGCCTTAACGTTTGGTGACTAACAAGAGGTCCGTGTACCTCTAAGTCCCATAGGGGCTTTCACAAACCACCCCTTGTTAGTCACCAAGGGTTGAGGCTTAAACTTAAGCCTAAATTTGAAAGTCTTAGGTCGGCCCTTAGAAGGGCCTTTTTTTTGCCACCAGGGTGGACTTTGGAGGTGGGAAAAGGTTTTACTCGGTAATATTTATGTTTAACTTGGCACCTTTTTTATTTATTATCAAGTGTCGAGGGTTAAGGGGAATAGGAATTTTTTTGGGAATGTCAATGACATAAATTTTGGTTTTTTCAGAATTAAAAATGAAAATAGAAGAAGATAAATGTCTTAGGATTTCATATTTTCGGTTAAGTTTCAGTTTTTTTAGATGAAATTTTTGCTGGGGTACGTTTGAAGATACAGGTGATATAGGTGGTTTGGTGCGAATTTTGGGTGGTTCGGTGCGAATTTTGGTGCCGGTAAGAATGTTTTTCCAAACTTGCTGAAAAGGTTTTCGAGCAATAGTGGTTGTAACATCATACCAATCACGATTGTTGTTCGATTGAATAATTCGTACCCCAAGCAGTTGAAGATAGGAAAACCAGTTATACCAAATCTCGGTATACTCGGAGCGGTTCATTGTGAAATTGAAGTAGGTGTTGTTAGGACGGTGGCAAAGGAAAGAATAACTTGTCGAGTGTAGAGTGTAGAGTGTGTTAAGCAATCAAGGACAGGTGTGCCGGGTGATGCAACAAGGACGACGACCTGTATTCGCCGGCCGGCCGCAAGCGAAAGTGCGGCGCAAGGTCAACCAGTTGTATTGCTAACTGGTCGGCAACAAGCGAAAGCATGCGAGGTCAAACCCGGCCCACTCGGTCTCGTTTATCTTTTAAAACTCGCATGATAGGGTTTGCAAACATATTAATTCAAATATGTTGTAAAAATTTTCTTACGATATTTTGTTACAAATCTTTTTAAGGCAAATGTTAAGAAACCATGTTTCTATTTTAATCGCAACTACAGTTTCGATTTCTTTAACTAAATATTATAGCTAAGTATTAAAGTAATATAATAAAGTAGCATCTTTAAAAATATTGTAACTTGTACAAAGTTAAATAAGTATTTTAAGCCAAATGTTAAAAACAATTGTTTAGTACTGAGATGTTCACCCTACAACACCTACGTTAGAACTAACACTACAAATCCAAAAATTGCGAGGAGTCTCTCATGGTGGTGGGGGGAGGGCAGATGTTCCGAGCTGCACATGTCAAGGGAGGTTGCAACGCCGATATTGACACATCAGTTTGCTAGTAGAACCGGCAGAGTAAACATCTAAATAAACATGAGTTCTGTTTTATATGTTTCTTTTATTAAAGATGGACTTTGCATTGAAACGCAAAGTTTTCCTATTGATGCAGATCCTATACAACAAATTTTAGTACATCCTCCAGAAAGTTATGATTCCATCTACATTTCAGTGCAAGAAACAAACGACCCCCCACCACCAACAACTCCTGATGCACAGTAGGACACGGCTACCACACGTCATTAAAGCTTCAGCTCTTTACCCGAGCACACATGGACTCTGAGCTTCAATATAATACTGTTTCTTCTACATCTACACCAACTTCCGAACAATTACCTACTACAAATGAAACTACTACAAGTCTACAAGTAAATGAAATTTCATCAACTGTTAGTTCTGATGCGCAAGCAATAATGTTATCATTAATTGGTTTCGACTAAAAATTCAACAATGGAAGAAGAAAGAAATTCGCTACTTTACAACTTGGTTTTTGTGAACCCGTCGAAATTTATTATTTGCCTACTTTCATTTTTATGTGGTTACAATTTTGGTTACCTTGTTCAGGAAATGCTAACAGATAAAAAGGAAGAACATTCGCTATATTTTAAAGTTTATGTTTATGTAATTGCATCTTTATTTGGATACTTTGTAGCAGGATATTTTCTTGTTAATTTGTCAATTCCATTTTTTACATGGTATTTTAACAGACGTGAAAATCAACAAAACAACAGTTTGTAAAAAGAAACAAAAATTATCTTGCATTTTCGGATTTTCCGAAAATGCAAGATCTTTTTTAAAAACACCCCCAAAAGACCTTGACACACTTCCGGCCATTTAAAATTTAAATACCCAGCACAGCAGGGCATTTAAACTTTAAATACCCACCAAAAACACGTCACAGCTACGTCACAGCTGATGACGTCACTTCCGGTCACGTGACCGGAAGTAGCTGTCAAAAAATTGACTGCCTGTCAAAGTTTGATTGGGCCAGCAGCCCCACTATTGCACTACTATTAAGGCGCCGTTTTTCCTCGTAAATTTTTTGGCAAATTTTTTCGCAGAAGTGGCAACATAAAATTCATTTTAAGGTTAAAATAAGAAGTGCACCGATCGTAACGATGCAGATGTGATTCTGTTTTATCGTTTTTTATATCATTTAAACGCTTTTGATTTAAATTAAGAGTTAGAATTCAGTTAAATGCTGTCACGTACTCAACATATTAAGTGTTGTTGAATTCGTGATTTTTCATATGTTATCTGTAAAATAGAATTAGAATGAGGTGGAGGCTGAAATTTTAGACGTTTAGTAATCGGTTACTGCCCAAGAAGTGTAAACTGATTCAAACTTTATCCTTCACTCATCTGTCATTCATACTTGGCTTAAAATACCTGGGTAGGTCGCCATTTCAGCTAATGTATCTAATGTTGATTTGTCTTGTGTGAGTCCCAAACGGGGTTCTCTTTAAATTTTGGCCAGACGTTTTATCATTGACTTTATAACTTTAAGGAGACTGCTCATTCTTACAGATGTTTTAAAGACAGAAATTGCAGACATTGAGCACTCGCGAAATTAGTTCGACACCCAATAGATAGCCCTATAGGAGTATGATTTCACGCTAAAGATTTTTATCCCTGAATTGGAACATTTTTGCTCCTACAACACGGTATATGGTACAGGGTTAAAAAGGCATTCATTTTGGAAACGTCAAAACTAGGGGCGAAAAAGAGAGGATAAAAAAGTATTTTTAATTTCTTTAATACCAAAATTTTCTACCATAATGTGCTAAGTTTTGTAACATCTCATCACATGTTTTGGCTTCAAAATTTAACACAGCTCGGGCAATCAACTTTTTTCTTTATAATTAATGGTTTTATTCAAACATTATATGTTGACAAGCATAAAAAAAATGTTTGCGACATCTTAAAACTCTTTGATTGTCGACTATGAGAGAAGCATTAAACTTTTGGGTTTGTGTATTCAGTTAGAAGCCCCTATATAAATACACATCAATAAAAGCATCACGTCGAAATAAATTAAGTAATTCTAAATAATTATGTTAGACATACAAAATCATTCACCATAAATTTAGACCTTTTGACTGTTTTACGCTGGGAAAATATTTCCAAAATCTTTTGAAGTAAGCATTGGTATACTTATCCTTGGCAGTGATCTTAACAGTCATTGTGGTAGACAGGCGGACATATGACGGAAGGGGTGTCAACTATTGGACACCTTTGTGTTGTTGTTGTTGGTTGTTGGTTGTTGGTCTTTGTGTATTGTTTAAAGGGTGTTTTATATTTGGACGCTAGAGAAAATTATTTTCATAGCGATGATAGGGGTGTTTTGTAATTAGACGCAAGTAGACCTCCCATTCTTGTGGCCCATAGCTGTAGCTAGTTTTGGGTAATCCAGAATTTTAATTTGACATAGTTTGATTAAAGTAACCAACCAAAGGTGCATCTGTCAACACCTTTTTTAGTCATTTACATTAACTTTTTGCATACCGCACTTCATAAATCAATAATTAATTGACTATTATTTGTTTTCTTTGTGACTAAATTATATATCTAGATTTCCCGAAATCTAAATTAAGAGGTTGCATCAGCATAATCTGAAGGTGATTCTTTATAACTATAAAAAAAGTTTAAACAGTGAGTGTGTAAAGTAAAGCCCCTCCCCTTAAATAACATTTGTATAGAAAAGCGAACCAAACAGAAAAGAGCCACATGTTCCCAGGGATGGTTCACAGCCATTCCACTTCGTGATTTAAAATGAAAAATACAAGCCATGTGATATGAACAATAAAGAAAGCATTGATCAATGCATTTATTTGTCTTATGAACTATTGATTGACTTTTTGAAAAACTCACGAGCATTTTTAGTTCACTGCAAACAAAGATAACTATAATTGACTTTGTTAACAGATATCCAGTTCCAGCTCCAGTTTCTACTTAAGCTCTTTGGAGTTTTATAGATGTAACATAAGGTACTCATGTGACACTGCCTGCCAACATCTCAGCTGGTTCTGAAGGTGGGGCTTTACTTTACACTCTCAATGAATGAAGTATAGGAGCATAAGGAGCTCTGCCAATCCTGGGTCACTCCAAACCTGGTACACATTTTATAATACAATGGAATGTCTGCAAAGTAAATGACACAAGTAAAATTTATTTTAATTTCAAATTATATATCTTAAGATAAGAATTTTTGTTTCAGGCGATACAATCAAGAACAGTATGTCTCCGAGTGCGTCGCCGCACCGGCAACCGCCTGGGTGAGTAAACTTTTGCAAATTTATTTGAACCCAAATTAGTACAATACTAGCTGGTCAACACGGTTTCACCCGTGGAAAACAGAAAAACTTCCTTGGATTCATGATTTAATGTTTAGGTTGCCGTGGCAACTTCATAAGCTTCCCTATAGGGTCTAAATCAAATAAAATTCGCTTTTTTATAGAAGATTGCTGTTTAATTTAAAAAGTCTTACGCTAGCTTTAAATCGTCTAAAACCTTCTAATGTGTGCAGAAATACAGAAAATAAGTTTCAGGGTTTCGGTCATACCAGTGTTCTAGATTTTTCGTGAAAGGCGGTCTAATGTATGATGTTGAGCGTTACCAACAGATATACAGAAATTGAGATAAGGCTTAATTCGGATTCTCTGGTCTTCAAAAGGCAAAAATAACCATAATTCCATAATTATAAGCAATGTATATAAGCAGACAAAGCTCTAATTTTATTTATATAGATTTACAATATCAGAGAACTTAAACATGTATAAAACTTGAATAAACAACACAAACCTGCTAGTTATTAAGAATAAGTGTAAACTCGGCTCGAAAAAAGCTCGATAATCGAGTACTCGCAAACCCCTATAACTGGTGGAGCCCGAAGAATGTGCTGGAAATGTTTGTCTTCTTTCTGGGGTGAGACTGACAAGTCATCAGCAAATATCTGCCTTCCGTAAGCTACACAATATCCCAAAGCGAGACGTGCCTTGGTACCCAGCCAGCAATGCTTCATGTCTTCAAAATTAAACTATCTAACAATCTAGCTAATATAAATTCCTAACAGTAGTATTAGTAATCTTCCTATAATTACAGTATAAGTTTTTAGGCTGTATGCTTAAATAACAACTGCAGACTTTATAATGGAAGAAATTGCCTGAATTTCTTCAAAAACAACGTGATTGTTATGGTTGATACTACAGTAGTCATAACTAAATATTATCACATCACATAGTTTGTAGACAGAAAAAATATTTAGGTTAATGATCTCTAAACCCTAATGTTTTTCATGTTTTCGACCAGCCAGTGTGTTAGCATAAACCGTTCATAAGCGCGACTTTGAAGTTTAGTTCCAGAGGTCATGAGTTCGATTATCAGGGCCAAAAAAGATTAATATTTATGGAAATTGGGTTGAACCTAGGAGCACCCTCAGAACTTTGTGTATAAAGCAAAAGGAAATACAGTATGTCGGGGTTTTATGGAATAAGAGACTGTCTATAAAACTGCATTTTGTATATGAAAAAATAATATACTCCTCTTGGTCCGTGGTAAAAGGATGCCCTTTGTAATAAATAAATGTGGGTGGATCACAGACCACGCTTGGAAAAACAATGCTTAGTCAAAGATTGCGGGAGATGATTCTGTTATAGCCACGGTTCGAGTCTTTGATCACGGAAAAGGTCACCAGGCTAAATAGATTAATTTGTTTTTGATCTTGTGAACGTTTATCGTAACAAATTTCTCTTTTATAAAATAATGTAGTATCAGAATAATGTTGTTTTTACTTTTTTGGTCCATACAGATATAGTACTTGAACTCTACCATACTTTTCATATTGTTTCTAGACCAAAAGATAATTCATTTATTGAAAACCTCATTGCCAAAACCAAAGGAAAACCTCGTACAAATACCGAGTTTTTTAACTCCTAGTTATTTTTTAGAGTAATACGATTCCTAGTCTCGAGAAACAACATTATACCCGGTATCGTTCCAAGTCTAAAGCGGTTTTCTTACATAACTGTAGGATTCAAGGTCTTCCACTTTGTATTTGGTTTCTCTGACAGGCCATTCTTGGTATTAAATAATACAAAAACGGAGTTGTGTTTTTCTTGGTGGAAGAAGACAGTTTACGAAGCATTAAAAATAGACACAACAGTTTTAAGCGATAGCTTAAATACACGCTAAAATCAAAAGAGTGAACAAGTCATTTATTTGTTGGAGTGAAAAAGTTTTCACTCCGAGAAAGTTAATATTCACTCTAAATTAGTGAAAAATATACGTTCTTTTGGTTGAGTGATGATTTCTCTCGATAAAAAGTGAAATGTTCAATCATTGATCATATGGTTTTGAAACCAAATAAGAAAGAGTGGGAATTCACTGTTAATTGAGTGAGTTTTTGAAAGTGGTAGGGGAAAAAGAGCGAAAACTGGGATCGCTCCCGACGCGACGACGACGGTACTGAGTTATCAATTGTTAATATGTTTAACAGTGTATATATAGCCAAGGATATTACCGGTTTACATACAGGTGAGCAGAAAACACATTGCTTTAACCAGTTACTTGGTTAATGTTAAGGTAGCTAACGTAATTTAAAGATTAACAAGAGAGAATCAAGATTAGGGTGGAGGGGGAATTCAATTTAGTCTCAGCAAAGGTTATGTGTAGCTCGTTGAATATGTCTGGGCCGTTATAGGTCAATCAACAATAAATACATTAACAATCGTCAAGGTTATTTATATCAATCATCAAGTTTAGGTTAGGTTAGGTTACGATGGGTTCTACTCTGAAAAGAACAAGACTCACTCCTGTATTGAGCGGGAATATTCCACTATTGTAATGAGTGGTAACATCCACTCAGTCGAAAATAGTTGGATATCCATTCTTTCAATAAGTGGTGATTTCACTCTCTTTTAAAGTTGAACTTCGCTCTTTTAAAGACTAAAATTCTACTCTGAAAAGAACAAGAACCACTCTTTCATTGAGTGGGGATATTCTACTATTTTCATGAATGAAAACGGTTCACTTTTCCAAAGAGTGAAACTTCACTCTTTCAGAGTGCCTCAATTTTCTCTACCCTAAAGAGTGAATGAGTCACTCACAAAGAGTGAGTATTCACTTTTTGGATTTTAGCGTGTACGGCGGGGCCGCAAGGGGATATAATATATACCCCTTGACAAAATTGAGTGTAAATACCACATCCTCCAAAAAAACTCCATCGATTCCATACTTGTACTCAAGTTCCCCTTGAAATACCCATTTCTGATCTAATGACCCCCCCCCCATTTCTGATCGAATACGATACCCTATTTTGCTCTGAAGAAAAAGGGATAGATGAACTAAAATTTAGTAAGTAGTTTGTTCGCAACTGCCGTAAAAAGGCTACTGCGCATGTTTAGCGATTGGTAAACGAAGGAAGGATTGCGTTGCAAATGTTAAGAACTCTAAATAATCAATCACCTGTATACCGGTCGCGGTGATTTGGGGGTAATAATCTACCGGTAATAACGCGAACGCCAGTGTGAAAGACAAGACAATTAATTGAGAAGTACCTGATGGACCGAGCTTTGCTCGGTGTTATTTCATGTTTACCAGTTACTATAAAATATTTCAATGTCATAAAATTGATAAATAGAAAACTTTTTTATTGCTCCATGGACTCTTCATCCCACTTGCTGTATTTTCCCTTGATGGCTGTAGATTCCAAAGAGCTGTTATGATTACTTCATTTGTTTACACTTTCCTTTGTTTATTTTCGTTGCTATCACGGCAACCCATAAGGCCAATGTTGAAATTTTACAACATTAAAATTCGATTTATTACGTTATTAGAATTTCTCTGTCCAAGTATACTCTGCGTAAAAGACGTTTTTGAGTCAAAAATTACTTATTTACAGACTTTGAAGGAAATCCTCGGAGCCGTTTTTGAGATAATAGTGCAAACAAGCAAGCAAGCACGATAAAATTACTCATATAAGAGTATAGGAAGGATAGGATATTTATCAACTGCATACATCATTTAGTTGCACGAGCATAACCAACAAAACAAAATAGTTCATAATTCATAGGCTAGTTATGTTGCCTCGTATAAAAAACACAATCAAGGCACAAATTGCAAAAGTGGATTTTTTTGGATTGGAGCTTAATAATTTGACCCTCTAGGGATAGTTAGAAAACAAACCATCCACAAATTCGAGTGAGTCTACATTAGTTGATAAAATCTATTTAAAATAGTTTAGAGTATCCTCAAAGCCTATCCTCATAGCCATCTCTGAGATGGCTATGCTATCCTTCATTCGACAAGCATGGACGGACGATCCACCAATACTGGAACCTCCTGGAACGGGACCAGACTGTGACCAAGCTCAGACTCTGGAATGCACAGAAGCAAGAGAAACCAAGAAGCACGAAACCAGTTGACAGAATAACCAATTGGATACCGTGACTCTTCTATTTGTTGTATACTTGGCGCCAATTCTTGGGGTCCAAGTAGTCCATAAGCCCAATGCTAAAGTCTTATGGACGGCGTGGGCCCCAAGAATTAGCGCCAGTTATATTTTCAGTCCGGCCTATTCTACTACTTATTTATGTAGGCTACTGTAATAAATAAGCCATAGAGCTATTAGGGCCTAAATCTATCATCCGTGGCAGCCCGTAGCGGGTGTTTTATGAGGCGGTTGTGGTTGTGGGTAAGGACACAGTAACTTGAACATCTATACGGTAAGTATCATAAACAATATGCGCAGTAGACCAGCCAATCAGAAAGCGTTCTGCTGGTCGGTGGTGCGCACCAGAGCGACAGGACTTTTACACTAATTATTGCGCCAAGTTCTTTTGCAAGTCGACGCACCAGCAAGTCTCGCTGCAAGCCAAATTAGCACCAACCACAGACAGCTGATTTATTATTAGGCCCTATAACATGTTTCTTAAGCTTCTAACTCAGCTTTTATTTATTTGTTAAGTATTTATTTGTCAACAAATGAAGACTATGTTTCATTCTAGTAATGAAAAATCTCACGAGATTTGGAGTAGTTTCACGGAATTTGCACTTGAACTTGCTGAACCTTCTTTCAAGTGTTAGACTACCATGACGTCACATCTTATTCTTACTCCCACTTGCGCAAGATACCCACCGTATAAAGATATTCTAGGTACTGTGGTTTTTACAAACAGATTTTGCCACCATGGAACTCTTTCAAAACCTTACTAGATGAGATTTTTTTTAAATAAGTTTGCAGGTTCCAAGAGTGACTGAACTATTCTTAGAAACAGGGCTTTCCACCGTGGAACTCAAGATTTTTCAAAATCTTTATGAGGCAGATTTTCACCGTCTGAAAACAGCCTCAAAAATACTAACCTCTTAAAAATTTGCCTTCAAAAACTTTTTTTTTCAAGTCGATATGTATCGGAAAAATATCGATTCACCGATAATATCGGAACAAAAAAATCGATATGCTTTTACGATACATCGCAACTAAAATATCGATACATTCGATACATCGATATTCCTTCCGGTTGTAGGCCATCGGCCATCTTGGACCGGTTCCTACCACGTGCCCCACTGCGGACTGGTTCCGGACATTCCACACTCGACACCACAGTCGGCACACTTACCACACTTACCGTCACCTCCGCACATGTGGCAGTGGCCAGGGTCTGTAGGGAGAAGAAGAGAAGAGAAGAATAATAGTAGTAAAAGCAGTGGTCAGGTTATTGCAATCAACAACGGAAACATATCGTGACGTCTTCAGTAGACCGGAACCCAATCCATGGGCAAATATCTGGGGGTACCTTACCAGTACCTCCCCTGATATTTGGTGGATTTGTTGGCAGTGAAGGAGGAAAATATTTTCAATACAATATTGACTGTGGTATTTGCATCCTATGCTCTTATATGAGTAATGTTATCGTGCTTGTATGCTTGCTTGCGTGCTTGCTCAATTATCTCAAAAACGGCTCCGAGGATTTCCTTCAAAGTCTGTAAATAAGTAATTTATGACTAAAAACGTCTTTTATGCAGATTACTTGGCCAGAGAAAATCTAAAAACGTAATAAATTGAATTTTAAAGTTGTAAAATTTTAACATCGGCCTTATGGGTTGCCGTGATAGCAACGAAAATAAACAAGGAAAGTGAAAACAAATGAAGTAATCATAACAGCTGTTTGGAATCTACAACCATCAAGGGAAAATACAGCAAGTGGGATGAAGAGTCCATGGAGTAATAAAAAAGGTTTCTATTTATCAATTTTATGACATTGAAATATTTTATAGTAACTGGATGAACTGGTAAACATGAAATAACACCGAGCAAGGCTCGGTCCACCAGGCACTAAATTATAAACGGTTGTTGTTAAATAAAATAAGTACCTACTTGTAATAGGTCCTAAAACTTACCATTTAAACACGTTAAACGGACCATAAAAGGTATAAATTTACCTGAGTCTGCCAGGTAACAAAATATGAAGTTAAACGGACCATTTAATAAACTGAGTTGAGTTTGATGTTTGAATTTGAACATACAATACGGTAGATGAGCTGACACCCCCAAATATTATGTCCTAAATCCGCCCATGACCCAATAATCTCCAGCTAGGACAAAAGTTAATCTTGACAAGAGGAAGAAAATTACTGGTACCGGTACCTCAATCGAAGCTTTTCCCCAAGAAGCTAACAGAGCTTGCTTGAAAACTGAAATGCGTGTACGATTGACGATACGCAAGCTTTGGTTCAAGGCAACCTGATTTTTTTTTAAGAGGGTGGCGGCCTCTTTTACCTTGCACCTGATTACCTGATTATTTTTTTCTATTCTAATCTTCAGATCTTGGGGAGTGGCAGAGAAGAAACGCCATAGAGAAAAAACAGAAACAGAGAACAGAACAGAAACGCTCCTTTTCTTCTCTGAAGGTACGCGTACGTCCCTGAGGTTTGCAGCTTTGAACGGATTTCAATAATTTACGCTATGAATGAAAATCATTTTAGGAAGTTATTAAATTTCAAGTAAAAATGATTCATTGGACCGTGAAATGAATGTACTGACTTAAAAAAAGTCTTTAAATTTGTCTAACCATAACAAAGTTAAACTTTATAATTTTAAATGGGTAGAGAGTAGAGACACATCATCACAAGTGATTATATTTCAAATTTAGGTCATGGTTTATTTGGATTCTATTGGATTTAGCACTTAAAAGTGTCTCAATAAGAAAAATGTAAAATAATTTGCCATGGTTTATGTGTCGTGTCAAAATACTTGGACTAGGTCAAGTTATTTTACAATTTGCTTCTTTACATAGTACGTTTAAATGCTAAATCCTATAATATGCAAATAAGCTATGAATTTAATTTGAACGATAACCATTTGTGATGGCAATGTCTCTAGTCTCTACCCTTTAAAATTTATAAAGTGTAACTTTGTTATAGTTTAAAAAAATCTAAATTAGGTAGGCCTAGTGTAATAAGTTTACTCCATCAAATTTTAAACCAACAAAGAGCGTAAGAAAAAAACGCGTAAGAGGAAAACGCAGTCTAAAATCACTATTGGTTTTAGACCGTAAATTTAATCCGCGGTTCCAGCATTCTAATTGCGAATTCCCGCGAACCGGCCGGCCGTGCGTTCGGCCATGTTCGGCAGTGCTCGGTCGTTTCCGTGGCGTCCGCGTCGTCGTGGCTTCGTCGCTCAGGTGAGCAATAATACCGTGTCGAGGTGAACGTTGTGCGCGTGTGCAGTGGTGTTCTTCGCTCTTCTGTTGGTGCAAATCTGTGCTGTGTTGTGATCTAACATTCCAGTGCTTGGATTTTAGTTTCACTTGGAGCGGCTGTTGAAAAAGTAAGTTATTCGTGTGAAAAAGAGTGATTGTAAGGGGTTTGCAATGTAAAAGAGCATTGTTGAAGTGTTGAGCTGTAGGATTAAAAATTGGCGACGTTTATGGTGTTACAAGTGATTCGTAATAAAAGAAGAGATTTTTTCAAATGTCGATTCTTTTTATGAAAATAAATACAGCAAAATAAATACTCGCAAAATAAAATGTCATGTTTCCTCAATGATCGGATGACATGACACCAGCAAATGAAGGCTTCAAAGGAAAGTCTTAGTTACCAATTCGTATACAAAAATTGTTTTAAATATTTTAACAGTGATTCAAATATTTTGATTAGGATTTTTGCGGACATTTGCCATCACTGATTAGTAAAAAACAAGTGATTCAAAATTGACGGATTGATGGAATTCCTTTGACAGGAATAGAATTAACAATATTTTCAATCGCAATAGTATTAGCCACTAACAGGCGGGCAAGGTCCCTCAATGTTGTTTGCAAATCGTGTTTAATTTTATCCTGGAAAAGTGGTATTAATAAGAAACAAAAACGTTAAAAAATCTAAAATAATAAAAACACACCCTACGCAAAGGTCATCGTATTTAAAATCTTATTAATTACATGCGGGCATGGTATTTCACATTACAGAGTTATTGTTAATAACACTCTTTAGCAAATTGCCCTAAGAGGACAAAGTTTTGTACATACTGCAACTCACAGGTGTTATCAAAACAAAACAGCTGTTGTTGCCGGTGAAATCAGCTGACGCCAATGATGATCTAGCATGTTTTGAGATTGATTACGCAGTTGTTTAAATATGTGAACCGATCACAACTTGACTTCTCCCAAGAAATAATCTATTTCATGATTTAAGTGTATTTTATAAGTATACTAGCTGAACCCGGAAGACGTTTTCATACTTTTACCAATGACTTTATTTGTAGAGTCAGTGCTTTTACCTAATATCATCTGAGCAAATAAACATGTCATTAGCTTTCATCATAGATTATAAAGAAAAAAATAGATACTACAAGTAGGCTAGTGTAAAATTTTGCAGCCAAAACATTTGATCGTATTTTAGAAAAAGTAGCACATTCTGGTAGAGAATATTGGCATTATGGAAATTAAAAATAGGTACCTTTTTATCCTCTCTTTTGCAATCCTAGTTTTGACGTGTTAAAAATAAAATCCCCTTTATAACCCTCTGCTATTTTTTAGCCAGGTGGAAGCAAAAATGTTCCATTTCAGTGATAAAAATCTGTAGCGTGAAATCACACTCCTGGCGCAATCTCTAGTGACGAGTGCCGAACTAATTTCGCGAGTGCTCAATTTCTGGCTTAAAAACATCTGTAAGCACGAGCAGTCTCCTTTAGTTATGAAGTCAATGCTTTTATGCAAACAATCTTTGCATTATGGAAATTATTTTTGAACCTCTGGAGAGGAACCCAATGGAGTTAAGACGAAATGGATGGCTTAAAAACCTTCTCCGTGATTTTATATACATATATAAAATGGTACGTACCTTGTATACATATTCTAAGTTCCATGGCCAACAGTCCTACGATGTCCTAGTTCATAAACTGCTAAATATACACAAATCAACATCTTCCTTTGCAAATGTACCTATCAGGTGGTGAAAAACTACTTTTCCTTTTTATGTGTTTAAATCAATATATTCGTGTGGCAAAATAGTGCTATCCTGCAAGAACTAAATCTCGATTGATAAGAAAAAGTGTAGGGCTAACATTAATTTATTTAGGAAATTCCCATATCGTAAACATTTTCATAGCACACTATGTCACATTAATTTGGCTTTGCTAATGCAGATTTTGCTCCGTGTCAAATCTTGTAGTTACACTCTCAAAATATGAATGATAATTTGAGATTTTTAATTGTTACCTTCCTCTCCTGTTTCATAATTATAAGTAAATAACGATTAAAGTTAACAAACACCGGTACCAAAATGAAAACTACCCTAAAATATGTTTCTTAATTTCTATTCTGGTTTTATTAACGAACGCATTGAAATTACTATTGCAATATAAGTTTCATGAAAATATGTGTATCAGGAAGTGTTTTGAGGGAACAAAATTCGCTTGGTAAATAGATCAATCTTCTACCGGGAAGAATATAATAAGTAAGGTCACTTTATACGCAATTTATATAATTGCTGTACTATCTTTCCTCTTCAAGCATTGTTTTGTTTAGATCTCGATAAGACTCAGCATCAAGACCGCTGACATATTATAGGCCTATTAGAAATTTGATTCGGTTTTTACTTCGTGCTTTGTGTCTGGTTTGCGTCAACCGTTGTCATTAAAAACGGGTGATTATAGTGATCAACCTGTGAGTCAGCCGCAGTTTTACCGTCCATTAACCAGGTTATAGTCGCTCGAGCTTGGCCCTGCGGATTAAAATTCCTCTCGAAATACGGAGAATTTTAAAAGCCTTGGTGATTTCACCGGGTATTGAACCCGGGTATAGGCCGCTTCACATTAGTTGGCCCCGTCCGTCCAAAGACTGTAATGTTAATGTTAGTTTTACAGGCCAATTCAAATATCAAGGCCCAGTCCTTCCGTATGAGTAATGTTAATTTTAGCATTGAACTTGTGGACGGCGTGGGCCTTGTCATTTGATTCGAACTATAGCATTGGGTTTACGGAGGGTGGGCCTTGTCATTCGACTAGGACTATATTTGAGTCCAACGGGGGCGATCCACTCAAGTGCAATAGTCATCCTCATCGTCAATTTAATACCAACACTTTATTGTTCTTGGATAGATAGTGAATGACTATAACATCAAAAAATTATTAAATGTTTGAAATTGTAAACAACAAAAAATAGACCTGACGCTGTGTTTGGAGCTCTTCATATAGGTTGTGATTTGGAAAACGAAACACAATTTTTACCTTAATATTTTTACCCTCAGCGTTAAAGTAAAAAATATTTTATTAGGCCTATAAAGAGATAAAATGTCGTGAGGAACGGCATTTCTACTTTGCGCTTATCATTGGCAAATCCTAAATCCTTAGCAGTTTAAATGTATGGTATTTATCTTCTGTTTTATAAGGAAAAGCATTAAAACCTTAAGGTAGGAAAGAAAATTACGTATTTGACAGAAAAATATAACAGGAATTATAGGTCTACATAAAAATCGTGTCTCTGACCTAAGAGTTCTGATTGATTAAAAGCGTTTGCTCAATAAGAATAATACCATGATGTCAACGAGTGAGTTTTGCATGTTGGCTAATCTCGTCAAAACAGATGATTCGGGGTTTGAAGCCCCTATACTGGATAGTTCCAGATCTACATGTGGCAAACCACTGTACACTAGGAACTATTTGCAGTTTCCTCCCGCGTCTCCCACCTATGGTATGATGTGGTTCCTTTGATGATTGGTGCTGTAGGTATGTACTATATTTGGTCACAAATATATTTGAGCTGGAAATTAACTGATTGAGCTTAGGATGTGGTACTTTATTTTTCATTAAGGTTAAGTACGTCCTGGAGAGGATGTTTTTAAATCGTTTTACATAATTTTTGTAGGAACTTCTGGAAATCACCAAACGAAATCAACTCAAGAAAGTATCGCTCCGAAAATATTCCAGCAATGCCTTTGATTTCCAGATCAGCGAATGGTTTTCTGACAAAAACCCATTACTATCGTACTTAAACCCTTCCCCCCTCCCCAACTAAATCATGATGTTAAGGCACAGGTATATATATAAAAAAAATTAAAAATTTACGTCTTATTTTTGTTATTGCAAATTGCTATAAAACTTAGAATATTATTTACAAAATTTTGTTATTTTTAGTGTTATTATATAAATGGTTTCTTAGAATACTTATTGCATATTTAACTTTGTAGACTCTTTCTTCTAAATTTTTAATTTGTTATTGTTCTTTGAAAAATTGTATTATTGGAGAATAGCTTTGTACTTTTTTTCTTTATGTATACTTGGTCAGGTTACTGTTCGTCTGTTTCGAGTCTTATTGTTGGGTCTATTAAAAATGCTTTATTTAGTTTCCTGTTGATGGCTAATACATCGACCCCTCTTATTGAACCGTTTTCCGCTGTACCATGCACTTCCTCATAAACTTCATACCCTTTAGTCTTCAGCTCATTAGCAATAACTTTTATGGTATTTTATGGTAATTTTATGGCGGGGGACATTTCTTAACATTTTCCCAAATATACTACAGACAAGTGTTCCAGCGGGAGAGCAAGGGAGGCAAGAAACATGGATACATAGGTCGCCGACACGCGCGCACCACCTGATATCTGGCGGGCCTAAACACACACCATTCACCCATTACCGCCATTATCACACAGACAGCCTCTGACTCAGGCTCTTTGTCCGACTACAACATCTACAACAGGCTACATCTCACTTCTCACTTCCATGAATGTAGTTGGTAGCTTGTATTAACCTCGTATCGTTTAACGGTTCATGTCGATAAATTTACTTTCCAGTGGAACGCTGTGATGGAATAATAGTATAAAAATGATTCTGTTCAGTCCTAGATATATCAGAATGATTCTGATCTTCTGTTCTGATCTGCATGTAAAATAAACTCTATTGGAAAAAGGTATATGTAAAACGTGTACGCAAAAGAAATCAGGACACTTTACAACATAGAATTTACAAAACTACAAAATTTAAATATAGGACCTACAAATAATATACAGACCTGGAATTTGAAATCGTCGTCTTCCCCATTTGTTGTAGGTGCTCGATGATTAACAATACGAAATTCTCAAGGGAAGTTGGGAAGTTCGATTACTGAGCTCCAAAAATTACAAATTGTGATTTGTAAGGTGTTTATTAACACCATAACGTTTCCATGGTAATTTTACTAGGTAATGAAGAATTTAAATAAATCGAAATGGAAAATACTACAGTATAAAACTATATATCAAACACAAACTCTAATATAAATTATTTTTGAGGGCGAAACCGGTATGAGAACATTGTTTGGGTTTGGATATTGAAATAGTAATAGTTATAAGACCTATCACTCTTTTAATCTTCAAACATTCTTTGTCCCAGGAATTTTTGTTCGATTTACTTGTCAGATCAACAAACTATTTTGTTACATATTGATATGCTTCTTTCATTTCAAATGCAAATAGATGACCAGTAACAAGTATCACCAGCAACAAGATGACTATAGCAACTCTATGTCATCCCTATGAATATAAAATGCCTTATAACTGCTTCTTCAAGCACACCTTTTTCATAGACACATCTCCTTCACTGTTTCTTCAAATAACCCTTTGGAAACCTCCCAACTTCACTTTTTCCAAGCAAACCTTAAACGAAACCCCTCCTCGAACCTCGAACCGTTTCTCCGAGACCTTTTTCCTCCAGTAAAACCTCCTTGTTCCCATTGTCTCCAGACAAACCACACACTATCGCAATTACTGCAACAAAAGGTCGTTAATCCTCTGATTCTTCATAGCCCGGCCCTCGCCTCGCCGGCCAGGTCTGAAGAACGCCCGGCACGCGGTCCAGAAGTCATTTCCAAATAACTTTCCTCCGGAATTTCTCCCTCTACAATCACCGCGCGGCCGAAATTGCCTTCTTGTCTCTGCCGTCGGGTGTCGTTGATTACAGTCGGCTTCGAGAGACGTGAGTCTGGCTCGTCCGTGAGCCTAATGCTGGACAGACGGTCCATGTCTTGTGAAACCGACTGTACAGCGACCGGTTTTGTGGAGAGGAGTAGGAAACGGGGACGATCTCTTTGGGGGAACAGGTCGGACGATTGTGGGATTTGGGGAAACTCGCGCCGGTGGAAGAGAGAGGAAGGTGAATTGATTATTGCTGTTGCTGTAGGTATATGAAGCTGTTGTGAAAATATACTAGACATTTGATCAACCTGATCGACCAAATAATTAAACTCTGATAATGTAGAATGGTAAACACAATACAAAACTAATAACATACTAAAAAACGTTGTCTTTTACACTGTGTCATCGGGCAAACCATGTATGCATGGTCAGTAACAGTTTCTGTTTTTTCTCTCTTTTTAAGTAGTCAAAAATAAAAACTTACTCCTTTTTTCTCAGCTTGCATTGTGTGTAGCTGAAATAAATATAAGCACGCAGAAAAATACTTCCCCGAATTTAGAAAGTGCCCAGATTGATCTTCGAGGCATGTTGTCTTCTACCTTTAATGCCTCTTAAGATGCAGCACTGGCTGCGTATTTTAACCGGAAAATGAGTGAAGGATGAGTGTAGGATGATTGTTGTTGATGATTGTGTGTCTTGAAGTATTGTTACTGATTAAGACCGACATTTCCCTTAGGCGGGACTACTGTATTAATTAAAAGCCCAAAAGCCAATGGCAACGAAGGGACCTACAATTTAATGCGGGAACCGAACCAACTTCGCCTTTTTTACAATTTACGAACTGGTCTAATTTTTAGGACGCCCCACTAGGGAACACCGCGACCACAAGCAATCACTCATGACTATCCACACAGTTCATGACCTCCAAGTGGCTGGATTACAGAACAAGCCACCGTCTCAGTCATCATTAACTCGGGTTTCTTGAGTTGTCATTTTTGTGAACGAATAACAAAAAAGTAAACATTCATAGTCATGTGTTCGATTGAAAAAAAAGTAAAGATAAATCACAATTTTTTGTTGGAAAACCTTTTTCGACAACTTGGCGCCCTTGGCGGTTTCTTGATCGTGAGGGGTTGAGACATAATTTGTCAAATTGTTGAGTAAATTTATGTAAAACCAACTTCTTTGACGCTGAGTAAATTAGATGGTATAAATTGGTCATTCGGAGTGCACAAAAATCAGCTTTGACTGAAGCCAGCGACCCGTCAGTCAGTTAGCCATTTCAGCTCAATCGTGACGACTCAATTTCGCGTGCGTTTTACTACGCGCCCATGAGCCACATTGATACACAAGTCACGCGAGATTTCTCATTCATACCAACTTTCCATGAGGAAACTCTACTCTTCCTTGTAAGAGGGGAAAATTACCAGTCACGAGGGTAGATTTCGCGATTCTACCTGCCCCCCATCAGACCAATGTTAGCTTCCAAATGAGGCACAGTAGACTCCCTCTTATCCGGACACCTCGGGACCGAGACCAGTCCGGATTACGAGTTTTCCGGTTAAACCGACATTCCCTATATAACGCGTTAAATTATTACTCTAATGCATTCTGTATGAGCTAAAGCTCTGATTTAGACACTTGATTAATGGTCCCAAATCTTCCCTATGAGAATCGTCGATACAGTAGCCTTCTGACCATTTCTTGCCGATCACGTGCGGTCAAATCAATGTGTTGATCAAAATCATGCCGCTAACAAGATGACACTTCCGCGGAGTGTGGTCCAGTTAAACCGATGTCCGGTTAAAGGATGTCCGGGGGCAACCCCCAACTGAGCTCAGCGGTCAGAAACCTGTCAAAACCAACACCTCAACTGAGCACAGCGGTCACTCTTAATCCTTCGCGGCATACTCCCAACTGAGCACAGTGGTCAAATTTGGTTCTAAAAGCCTTGTCAGCTAGCGCTTGCTTTACAGGAGGATTGAACAAACCATCAAAATTGAGATGGCGCGTCCCTTGCAGAAGACAACCTTGGCATCTATGAGATTCTTAGGACTTGATAATAATGTCGGCTGCATTTAATTATTTATTTAATCTAGTTTCAAAGTTTGGACTTTTTATTGGGACACGCTGTAGGTTATTGACTGTTTATATCAACGAGCCGACCCTTGTCTAGGTAGACCATGGTTTAACTTTGGTGCAGCACGGTGAACCTTTTTCGGCTAAAATTGATGTCTGCATTTCTGACTTAACATGAATACCCAGAGACATATGAAATCAGCGTATATTTTCCAGAGTGCGTTACAAGACTTTTTTAAAGCCCAACTAAAATTGTGAAGTACGCCTTCTTTAGTATAATTTCCGAGCGTAATTAATTATCTTGTGAGGACTAGTCAATCAATCGTATCTGCCTACCTGTTGACTACCCTTAGCGATAAGACCAACAGGATCCTTGCAAGCTAACAGTCGTATTTATAGACACTTGCTCAATAATCTTTACTGTAGCTTTAGTCAGCCTTTTGGCGAATGAGTGCGCTGTTATCGAAATCAGCGCTTACCTCTGGATTTAAAAGGAGTAATCTCGATTTCTTGTGGATGCCAAGTCCATAATTAGTCGTATCATATCGTAATCTCGAGGGTGACGCCATAGCAGTGTGCAGTGTGCGGAATGCATCGAGATGGAGGATGGAGTCCCTTGCACAACTCAGCCTTGGCTGAGCCTAGCCATGCAGGGCACGTTGTGCCACTCATTACAGAGACACTGGTGACCCATACCCATAATCTAGTCGGGGGACAGCTGTCATTACTGTCTGGCCTAATTTTGAGTATGTATATGTTGTTTTGTGTACGGGATTTGATAGATACCTCTTTTCAGTGCAGCAGTAAACAAGTTATTACTTACAAGAAATATGCTGTTGATTTATCAGAACTCTGATGTATACACTCTGAAAGTGTAGATTCATACAGATGAAAATGTCAGGTAATACTGAAGGGAAACTTTCGAGCTAATCCAGCAACGACTTCTGCTGATGTTTTTCTTGCCTTAAATCAACGTTATAACTAAAAAAAAATTATGATCGCAATTTATTAGTTTTGCAAATTTCATTTATTATCACTCGTTATCTTAGACTTACTTATTGTACTTAAAGGCTAATTTATGTTTTGTTCAGATTCTCAACAACTCTCGCTCGCCTATTTCATAGGTTTGAGTTTTAAATTCTAATTCTAAGGAGACAGGCACGAACAAAATGCATTTAAATGGAATCGTTTCTATGGTTTCCAAGCTTCTAATCCTTCCGATTGAAGATCATCCTGTCTACCCTCGATAGCTCGAACCTCGATACCTCGAAGTCTTCAAAAACTTGAACTATATTTATCGATCCGCAAGGAAAAACCTGTCTGTCGAAATAAATACCATGCCTAACTCGAAAAGAGTTTACGGCCGAAAGTTGAAAAAAACACATATACTACCTACTTCTGCCACTCGAATTTCAGTAGACAATCACGTCGAATTAAATTTGCACTTTACCCCCATAAGTCGAGGCTTACCTCTACATCTAGTAGTTTACGCAACGGACCACAATAAATCGAAAGCCCGGTTTATAACTAGCAACTAGTCGAAGATTCATATCCGGTCCAGCCAACCTTGTCATTTACCTCTGTAACTCGAATTTTCATTTCGTTTGCATCTATATCTCGAAATTAGCTCAAATTACCTCCGTATATCTCAAGGACAGCCCAAATTACCTCCGTATATCTCAAGGTCAGCCCAAATTACCTCAGTATATCTCAAGGTCAGACCAAATTACCTCCGTATATCTCAAGGTCAGCCCAAATTACCTCCGTATACCTCAAGCTCAGCCCAAATTACCTCTGTAAGTTAAAATGAACTAAGGATTACCTCTATAACTCGAACTATGCTTCTAAGTCGAACAATACGTAATTCGAAATATACGTAACTCTAATAAAAATTGTAGTCCCGTGGCATTTCGAGTTAGCGAGAGTCGACTTTCACACATCAAAATCTTACATCTTCAACCAGATAATATCAGCTGATTCTCTCCAGACTCGCCAGAGCTGATTCCCTCTGGCGGGGAGAGGACGCTGGATCCTGCGGCCAAGGCTGCAGTCGCTCCGGTTAGATCCGCCACGACCAGGGAACCGTGGAAGTCTTTCATATCACGGCCGCCGTCTTCACTGTACAGTCCGCGACAATTGACGTGGCACAGGCCGTCGTAAGTTCAGTGCTAAAATTAACATTGGTCTTGTGAGCAGACTCTGCCACATCATTTGTTCCGGCCTGTAAGCCCCTATGGTGTTATTGCCTTTTGTTGATTTGCAGTTTATTTGTTGGACGATTCCTTACGTTTTCGTCACGTTTTGCGGTTATAGGAATTTAATATCATGAATATTAGAATGGCAACGAGTGTAAAGTACTATAACAAAAAAAAAATCTTTCTTACATTTTCTTTTTTTCAGTTTCAGTTTTTTTAATTACTTTTTTAAGGTGACTCAAGTAATAAAGAACTAACTGATTGGCAACGCAAAGGATTTTCATGGTAAATTTTTGGCCGTTTTGTTGCTCACATCGAGCTGATAACGCAAAACTTATCGATAAAGAAGAGTTTTAGAATACAATCTAAACAAGAGTCAAGAATTTTTTGTGATTGACCTTTTTGACAAAGAAATAGACATACTAAAACAATACCAAAGACATATCTGAAAAGATATGCAGTAGCTTACGATAGGCCTATAACAGATGGAAATATTTTTGAACAGTCTTATAGGCACACTAAAATTCAATGTTAGTTTCAATGAACTCATTGATATCATAATAAGGGTTACAAATTAACCAGTAAAAAATTTTGGATTTAAAGTTTTTGAATGTCTTTAAAGTCTTTAAGTCCTTAAAGTTCTTACTGTTAAAGGCATTTTTTTGAAGAAACGTACACAATTTATTTTATGGGAGACACCGGTTTAACTTAGTCGGTGAGCCGGTTTAAAGTTTTGATTTGCTTCTTTAGCAAACGTATTCTTTAGTTATAATAAGTTCGTTAGCAACTGTAGACAGAATTCACACTATTAGCATCGCAATATAAAAAGCAAAACTCTTAAACTTAAACTCATTCAAGAAAACAGACTCGCAAAATGCACGTTGCCAACTTCAGTTCCTTATCTTATGTGGTAAAGCCCTACTATTTGTTTACACAGAGAGAATGCCATCTTGAAATCACCGCTCCAGATCTTAGACCTGAAATATGCGTGCTATTCAGATAGGTGACGTGAACGAGGAACTGGAATGTCGATCGATGTTCATCGTAGCGAGTCAGATTTATCAATTGATTATTGAGAACGCCATTTGTTATCTTCAGACATGACTGTTTACACATATACTTTGTACGTCTAGATTCCCTATGCACCTACTCATCTAATTTGTTAATAGCGTCTTATTTACTACTATTTTCAGTTTGTTATTCTGAAGATTAAGGAGAACCAGTATAGACTTGAACGCTAGGTTTGACTAATGGCGTGGATTGTTTAAGGATTACCTTGAGGTATTTTCTACAGAAAAGATAGTGTGTTTATATTGAAAATTTAGAACCATTAATTTGAAGTAATGTGAAAAATATACCTTATTGTTTTTGCTTGTAAAGTACAATAATTCTGCCGGAGCTTCGTTTTAGGTTAAAATACAAGTCTAGTGTTGCTTAAGAAATGTTGCTGCTAACAGGCCGTAATTTCGTTTTGTTTTATCACACTAGCAAGTCCGCCGGCACCGTTATAGACACTGGCACATTTTCATCTGATTTTAAGTAAAACAGTGAAAAAAACCTTCATAACCTAAACAAATCTATGCAATTTTCTTGAATACGATCCATGTCTACAAGACTTCCAAAGCGAGTTTCTTCGTGGAGATTATGAAGTCCATGGAGTCCAAGACTGCTCAGTGAGCGAGGATAAAACCCATTGCGTAGGCGTATCGTTAACCTTAAGCTGCACAATAGACTGTAACATCGCAGTAAGCGTCAGCCTCGAGGCGGCGATGTGAACATTGAACGTCGTTGGAAAGCGAACACTACCCATCCGTACAATAGGCGACAGTAGAATCAGGGCAGCGATGCGGGAGAAATGTACCAGAAGATAAGATTGGACATTTTTGTGGGGGAGTACCTTAAAATCCACATAAGTATATATTTTATGTTTGTTTCAAAAGTAAAGAAGAATCTTGTCTCTACTTTGAGAATTCTGTTCAGAGATTCTCCTTACTTCGGCTATTTGAACCCAAGTCAATTATTGGCAGTTTAAAAAAGTTACCAATACCTACCACAAACCCTCATGTGCTCGACCATGTTAACTTATATCTTCTCATTCAAGCCCACAATTCTTCTCGTTTCTTCAAATCTTGTCTTATTTTACTATCCCAGAGGGTGCATCCACATAGAAAATCAAATTCTGATACTGATTCTGAAGAATAAAATTTGATATTTTTCTGTGATAGGCCTCTTCACGTTTTGAGAAAACCCTTTTTTCATTCAGTCCCTTCAGATTCGACCTATCAATGTTAGATTATAATTTTTATCGTGAGCGAAGCCACGGGGAACTGCTAGTATGGAAAATAAAAATACATTCGTAAGAATTAATTGTTCGTTTAGCCGAAAAAGAACTAAACATTATTTGTAAATCCCATAGCAACGATTTATAAAAAGTAAAAGAATAGTTCCAATCTGATCTTTTACAGTAATCACATTGACGTCTTTATGATATTGTAATAGTAGAGGGAATTATCGACCGGCTAACTGGTTTCCCTCATGAAATAATGTCACCAATTCTCCCACCTGAGTCCCACCGATGATATCGCACGACTAAACTTTCTCTTATCAGCTGTAGTTGAGCAGTTTTGGCGGGCGGCGGTCGTTTTGGCGGGTGTGTGATCGGGCGGGAGCGACATCCGCGCCGGAAGCGACAGGTGGAAGTGGACCGGAAGTGATGCTGTGGCCGCTCTGCCATTTCAATCGCCAGATTCCCCGTCTCTCTACCGTAAATTATCCTCTATGTGTGAGTGAGAGGTATATAATCCTCTGTGTGTGAGTGTGAAGTATTTCATCCTCTATGTGTGAGTGCGATATTTATAATCGACGACTGACAAACAGGTTGTCATTATTTACTCTGAATCTGTGCCACGTGAATGAGTAACACTGCCAGTACAGAAGTTATTTTCATAGTTATGAGATGAAGAGGATTCATAGTTTCGTATATAAATTGCCTGTTTTATTTATCATTGCAGTTTCAGATGGGACGTGTAAGCTACATTATATGCAAAATACCTCACATTTTAATTTGGCCAATGGGAGACATATTTTGTTAGTATTCTTAAAATATCCGTCGTATTGTCGTAAAGCATTATAAAAATTTCCATGTAATGGTGGAAGTAAGGTACTCCATGAAAGGCCCCGTGCATGGTATTCCGGACGTCTCAGTAACCCGACGATCTCCTGTCGTCGTCAGTTGGTCTAGACCTACTTAAATATTTGTATGTTTTACAACGTTTCCAGTCAAGCGGACTTAAGTTGCTAGGTAGAAATTCAAAACTCCGTTTGCGATCGTTTTTAAACTAAGAGTCCTCCCTACCCACGGCAGTTTTCATTTTTCTGCGACACTTGCGGCGACTTTTGGAACTTTGGCTCCATAAGAGCCCATGCTAAATTAGTGCATATTTTGCGATGTAAGGTTTCGCGCGAACCCATTTAGCGCCCATATTTTTTAACTCATCCATACTCTGCGATATTATTTAAATAAACAATACTCCAATCTATTGGAATTGCTTTTTTATTTTTTAAAAAGGTCATAAAACACGTTATATTAATGTCTAAATTTGACTATTTTAAATCGATTATAGAAAAAAATACTATATAAGTTATCGAAATTCCAAAAAGCAATTTTAGTAGTTTGGACATTTTACAACTATATTGAATTTAAAATTTTCCCTTATCTCACGGGGCGCCTATATGGGTCCGCGTGAGAGCTGTTTTTGAACATTTTTGGCTGGGTAGGGAGGAGTCTCAAATACAATTTTTGCTGTAATTGTATTTTTTATTGGAAATTTCTTCTATCCCCGCACATTTGGGGTAACGCGGACGCCTTGAACAACCCTTTACAGATCGACGTAAATAACTTGGCACAGTCCGCCAATGAGACTAAACTTAATCTTTAACTTACCTTTAACTCGGGTAATACTATGTTTTCGAATCACGCGACGACCGATGGTGTAGTAGTGATGGGTGGTTAGTCCCGATTAGTTCGCCATTTTGTGAACCTACTGTTTTGATCATTCGATATTTCCAGTCAATTATCATACCCGATATTTTCCGTTTTTAACCGACTATTCAAAAACTTACCCGATTAAATCTTATTTTGCTTCCTGGTCTTTGCTTGTTCGGCCAGCTTGATCGACATAACTAGTCAATGTTAGATATAGTCATGCACTAATCGACTAGAGTGTTTACGACTAGACTAGTCGATGTTCGAAACTAATCGACTAGCCACAAGGCGATACGATAGCGCGAAGTATTCGATGTTGCCAACAACGCGGTGTAAGGTAGCAGGCCGGCGACGGCGGATCGCCGCTGTTGTAACAGTAACAAAGCCACGTAACGGTGCAGCTACCGGATTTACTCTGCTTGTTTACCTATCACAATCGTCGCTGCTGCTCTCCCCACCTCATCCTCACAGTCCTGGATAAAACAGTGCTGTTTCCCCGAGGGATAGCAGCTTAAATATTTTCACATCATACTGGATCATACTAACACAGAAACATCTGTTTTGAGTTATTTTTTGTTGGCTCGAAAGTTACTCATTGCCGGCCTAGGCCGGCTAAACTTTTTGCGGCCTAGGCCGGATAAAACGGAAGTAAACAATCAGCTGAAATCAGCAAATGCAGCAACCCGGTGTTTAATGTTTGTTTATTGGCGGTTTATTGGTTTATTTTTAGAGAAATGTAGTGGCAGCACTGTATACGTAAAGCAAATGTTTGTTCTGTTTGTTATAGGTTAGGTTTGAAGGTTTGATAAGTATGTTTATGCAAGGACTACGTTATGATTGAAAGTATGTTTTTCTGCGTAGTATGATGAAAAATATCGTTCGTTATACGGCCGGGAAGTTTTGCCGGCCTAATAACGTAATATACTATTACATCATAATACACAGAAACATTATGTTCTCTGCGCCTTACTCTGGGCTGGAAAGTTACTCTTTGCCGATAAATGCACGGTAAATTTACTGTGAACTAGAAACGGAAATAGCGGAAGTAAACGAACAAAACAATCATCTGATTGAAGCAAACCGACGATTAATTTATGTATATTGATTACGTAGGAGAAATGTAGTGGTAGCAGTAGCAATTTTTTGTTTATTACAGGTTAGGTTTTAAGAATTCAGAGACGTAATGGGATATGCAAGTAATACGTTATGATTAAAAAAATAGTTCAGTCTGAGTAATATGATGTAAAGTATCGTACGTCACAATCCCGGTAAAGTATCACCTCTAGCTGGCTCGCGCCTGATCTGTCATGCTGATGCTCGTCCGGTAAAACAGTACTTGCAGGTCTAGTAATGTAATATACCATAAACATTTGAGCCTTTGAGCGCGCACCCTCTTACAATAGCGTCAGAGAAATATTGTGCTTTGAAGTGAGGTGAGAAGCCACCTCAGAGGTATCAATAACACCATCACGACCATATCACTCCAACAAGAGTTTGCATCGACGAATTTGGTATTCACTCAAACTATCCACAAAAAATTAGTATTCCCTCATAGAATTATCGACATCTAACCTGCAATTAAAATGGTAAAAGGGCCTTGTAATGAAAATACAAGGAATTGAAAAAATCCAAAATGTTGTGTCAACATTTCCCGAATCGTCAGCATGTATCCTGCTGAAATATTTGTCATACATCAGCATCAGGAGTTTAATGCCAACTACAATTATACGTGGCTCTACTGCAACCTACTGCTTGGTCATAATATGTAAAAATGGTTAATAAACAAACATATTTTAATGAGGGATTACGCAATGCATCCGAGGAAAGGAGGAAGAGGAAGAAAAATTCACTGTGTCGACTGCGTCAAGGGCATTCACTTGCAACCGACGCCGGTCTGTATGGAACAATACAGTCAAAAAGATGCCAATTTTATTTTGAAAGGAATGTTTTCATTATTATTGGAAAAGACATTTTAACGGAGACCTAGGTTTCAATGCCGAAGCGTTAAAATCAGCTGTTTAATTGCCCCAAAGGCTAATCAAATAGATCGGTGATATTTTATCTCTCGATTGAGACTTGGTCGGATGTGTTCATAAAATACTTTTGGTTTACATCCAGATGTTTACAATAAATGGTTCATTTTTCGAAGTCTATCCTTTAATTCCGCTACTGTACTTTTTAGTTTTCAAAACGGAATCCTAAAGAGTAGGATGTACAGAAGGAACTAGTTATAAGTATACGAACCAGTATAGAAATACGATTTTGTCTTATGATTTTGATTCCCCTCGTGAAGTTGCTTTCTGAATTAGAACTCACATTGTCATTGGTATTGAATACACACCCATAATCAACGGTACAAGAATAAACATGCTTTTCACAGTAGGCTTATATATGTCAAGGTTATGCAGTAGGAATAGTCTTTCTTTAGTTTGTATTTTCCTCGCTTATTCGAGCGTGATGCCAGATGCCACTCTTTGAACTTGAACACCCATTCTGGTCTCGCACATGTGGTTGAGGACATTGCTGGGTCCTTCATGCTTGTTCGGTATCCTTCCTACCTACCTACCTTCCTAAATACCCACCATTCGCCTTTCATACATACCCGTACCTATTTTCCGGTGTTGTATATGTTTTAATGGATGGAGCGCACTAGATTTTCTCGGACCTTCCTCAACTTAATCTAGTCTGAAATAGTTATTTGAGTATATTAAGAGCGCAAAGTATGACATTGCCGCTCGAGAATAAACATTTCGAGAGCGGAAATGTCTGTTTGTGCTCGTAATACAGTACACATAATATTTTTCCTACCACCATTATTTAAACAGTTTAACTTACTAACTACCTGTACACAAAAGTCATTGAGGTCATGTTTGCTTATTCTTTTGGATCGAACAGAAGTTGAGATAGAAAAGGTGACAATGAAATCAGCTGATTTTGAACGAAGCAACTAGGATTTAGAATACGGTGAGTGTAATGGGATTTATGACTAATAGAAACTGGTCTGTGGTGTTTGACGTCAAAGTTATCTCTCTTGTGTGCCACCTTAACCTAGTCTACAGTTCAAGTAACCCTGATCAAGCGAGCGGGAATGAAATGAATGCGGAAGTGAACCGTTTTGCGTACTGTTTACAGGTGTGGCAATGTCGTTATTTGCATGCAGTGGTTGGAAAATACAATAAACGGTACGTCGCGTCGGCGTCGGTAGGTACGTTTGCGAATTGGCATTAAAAACGTTGCAAACGCCAACCAATGACGGATCCCACTTGCCGCTTCATTGGCGGAACAGCCGGGGAGAGGCGGCGAGGGCGGTGTCGGTCTCGGCGGGGTCAATACTCCGCCGTGGCTGCAGCCACTGTGGCTGTAGCTAGCCACTGTGGCTGTAGCTAGCCACTGTGGCTGTAGCTAGCCACTGTGGCTGCGGCGGAGTCGGTGCTCATTTGCTCCAGACCCCGGGCGCTGGGGCCGCCGCACGTTGTTACCTCGGTCCCCGCTCCGACTGATTACGTGATTAGCCACATGGTATTAGTGGATTTCGTGTTGGTTACGTTATGAGCAGAATGGAGGTATTGTTGGGCGTTTGCAAGTTATGAGCTGCATGTAGGAGTTAGTGGATTCTGTGATGGCTACGATATAAGCCGCATGTGTAGAAATTAGTGAATTGTGTGTTGGTCACGAAATTAGTCACAATGAATTAGTAGATTGTGTGTTGGTCACGAAATTAGTCACAACAAACTAGTAGATTGTGTGTTGGTTACGTTATTAACCACATGGAGGAGATAGTGGATTGTACGTTGGTCACGAAATTATAGTTACAATGAATTACTGGATTGTGAGTTGGCTCTACGATATAAGCCACATGTAGGAATTAATGGATTTATTGTGATTAGTGTGATTACGTTATTACACTGTATATAGTTGATTGTAATTAGGTTGGTTACGTTATGAGTCCCATGAAAGAATTTGTTGATTATGTGTTGGTGACGTTATGAGCCGGTGAAGGGATTAGTAGATTGTGTGGTTACGTTAGTCACATAATTGCATTAGTGGATTGTGTTGGTTATGTTATTAGTCGCATAGAGAAATTAGTGGATTCTCTTCGCGTTACAGGTATGCCCCGGTAACACCGCGCAGCGCCCGCGGGTGTACAGCAATCCCAGGTCCAGTTACGCGTGAAATCGTTAATGGACAACGTCAACATCGTCATAATTGTGCCGTCAGACTCCCGCCGCGCGCCCTACACCCGTCCGTCGTCGTCGGGACGTGACGTCGTCGGGACGTTACGTCGTCAGGGCACGGACTGGGACTGGCGCGTCCTGTAGTCCAGCTACTAGGAGGTCACGGATTGTGGGTGGTTATAAGGTGTCCCCTTCACCGCAGCAAAAAGGATCAGGATTTTGAGTCGTCGCCAAGAACGAACGACTCCCGTTCTTCTGATTAAGCTCTATGAATGGCTTTCCAAGCATGTCGTTCTTGCCGGTCGCCATATCAATATCGCTTTTGGCCATATCAACCAGAACTTGGTTTAACGAAAACTTGGTTGGCAATCTAACTTATCCGATTAGAATTTTTTAAGGTTTTTGTTCTTTTGACTTAAATGACTGTACTATTGCTGATCAGTCTTTTAGTCAATCTTCGAAACCAATCGACTAGGCCTGTTGGTACTTACCTACTAGTAGTCATTGGTTGATAGTGAAAAGTAGTCTAGTGATGTTTATACTGTATCGTAGTAGGCCTATTGATTCAAAATTCACTATGATAAATCTGGCATGTGTCTCGATTTGAATCACTATAGTTGTTGCATACGAAAAAAATTGGTGCAAGAGCTGAGAGCCAAGTCATTTTCGTTCACGGTTCTTGAATCATTACTCTTGCGTGGAACAAGGGAAGGGAGTCGTTCGTTCTTGATGACGACTCAAAATCCTGATCATTTTTACTGCGGCGAAGGGGACGCGTTAAGTGAAGGCTTGTGGATGCGGGGTCCTTAGTGGGGATTAACGTTTGGAGTGAATAGTACATTAATACATAAGACCGTACGCATAAGTGATTAGTTCGAAGTGAAGTTAGCGAAATTGTGGTTCGGATCCCACGTTAAACTAGATCCCCGGGTTGTCTCAACAATAAAAAATCGCGCCACTATCCTTAGACTCATCTGGTTTTCATTTTTGGCTTTAAATAGCTACCCGGGTATGACGCAATTTCAAGTAGTGTATAATGTATGTACGTGTGTATGTATGGTATAGGGGAAGGGGGAGGGACGGTCAGTGAGGGAGGTGGGTGAGGAGTGGGAGTCGAGGACGTGAAACGAGAGAAAAGTCTTTTTACTCTTTTTTTACTTAAAAAAAAGAGGGTGGCGGCCTCTTCTTACCTTGCATATTTGCCCCCCCCCCCCCCCCACATGGGCCTCAGGCCTGAGCGTGGAAGTTATCAAGCAAACCCAAGGAGTGAGCCGGTACAGTACAAGGATGAACAGTACTGCTAAAAGTATGCGGCATCATCGGGACTCGATCCTGCGACGCTGCCGCCACAGAACCGTGGCCGAGTGCGCTACCAACTGCGCCACCGACTCACTTATAAGTCGGTGGAGAGATAAGTGGTTTGAAAAGTACGGTACGGGTAGAGCAAATTGACAAGTGTTGAAAAATCTCCGGTCGCCTTGTCTTTGCTCTTTTAGGCGTTATTTGTGGTTCTTATTGTCACATTTCTTAAGTACATTATTTTCTCTGTGAGAGTACCATTGCCCTAATCAATAGGTTCTGTATATCAGTTGGAACCGGCGGAATCCGGGAAACCGGTTTATAAGGTCATTGCTATTAAGGCTGCTGCCGATGAAGTAGGATTGACACAGATTCAATTGGTTTTCTCTAATTAATTATTCTCCCTCTGTCACAGTAACCCGAGGCGATAAGAACCTTAGACGAGAACAAGTCCAAGAACATGAGGTTAATATAGACTTCTCATTAACTTCCCTAACAACGTGTTCCCTGGCAAGGAATTCCTTCGTTATATATTTTTTATTTTTCCCTGCTTTTTTCCGAGGATCTAAAAATATCAAAACACAGACAGCCAAGAAATTACACAAAGCTCTTAAATAAGAAGACTCGACCCAAGGAAACCAAAGCCAAAGCAAAGGTTGTTGTTTATGTCAAATATTGGTGTGCTTTTGTTTGATTTGCGTGTTATGTATTTACACGATCAAACAAAGGCGAGAGAAGCCCAAGAAAGCACAAACACATATTGTGAAAGAAGAGAAATTATCTTCAGAGTTTCTAACCTGTCACTCGAGAAGAAAATTATACGTCCATGTAGCAGCCAGTAGGACTTGCGAATTTTAAACCGACAAATCCAGTAGGTCGTTACCTCTGTTGTAATGTATTCAAGGCGTTGATTCACCACTTGGTCCCGCCGCATTGTGAGGGACGAGTGACCCGTTACAGGCGGTGGCAAATAACATGGCCCAGGCTGTCGTAAGCCCAATGCTAAGATTAACATTAGTCCTACGGGTAGACTGGGCCAATTCATTTGATCCCTACACTAATGATAACCAAACATATCACCCGCACTGATGATTGACGTCATTTGAATGTACCTATAACCCACTTTGATCATGGAGTCAACCACAATTAATAGGTAATACTGTTAATCCGCAAGACTGTTTGATTCGTGTCATAGGCTGACGTTATAAGCTTTCATTTGTTGCGGTGGTTTCTGTCACGTGGATGGTAAGTTAACTCAAAACCGCAACAAAATGTGCTTGAAATGATATGAGTGAAGGAGATTATAAGATTAATGATGAAATGATTTTTTTCGAAAAAAAATATCTAAATGGTTATTTTATTGCCGGTCCAACCGGTGTGGTTTGTGTTGTTCCACCTTATACGTAATTTACCATCTGTTACGTTAATCATCGATGTTTTATGTATACAAAATCATTTTTAAGACGAATATTGACATCCCCAAATGTAAACCTCCAGTAAACAGCGTGTTTACAGAAATATCCACCCATTCATAAAACGACTTGTTTACTTCAACTCCGTTCCCTATCAAGTGTAGCGGAATGTAAGGAGCCCAGGGCTGTTTACCTGGTAGGATGGATGATCTCCAGTTAAAGTTAATAGATTTATAAGTGGTTCTCCGAGTGAAGGAGTGGAGTTGGAGCGGAGGAGAGGTCGGCCTTGGAGACAACAACGTCGACGGACGTCGGCTGTCTTGGCCAGAGGCTTCGTCACGACATGGCACTGCAACAGAGTGGTAAAGGTCGACAACTTAGAAACTTAGAATGGCTCTTGTCGGAACAGTGCATTTCGGAGTTATGCCTTTGGAGTAGAAGCGCCATTCGAAGTTATGACTTTCGGTTCAGTGCCTTTCAAAGTTATATCTTAATTTCGTCTTGTAAATTGTGGTTATTATGAAAAATTTTCGAAGCGAATTTCTGTCCTGAGAAACTTATAATGTCGAATGGCACAACTCCGACAGTCAGAATTCCAAATGGCACTGCTCCGAAAGGCATAACATCGAAATGCACTGATTCCGAAATTCATAGCTCAGAATGGCAGTGCTCCGAATGTCCTAACTCCAAAATGCACTGGTCCGCAATTCATAACTCCGAAAGGCACATCTCCGCCACTTTCGGAACAGTGCATTTTGGAGTTATGCTTGTCGGAGCAGTGCCTTCGGAGTTATGAATTTCGGAACAATGCATTTCGGAGTTACGACTTTCGGAGCATGCACGGATCTCCTTCGGGGCTGCTTATCTGGATGGATGTGTATCTATTTACAACTCTAATAGACTTATAAGTGGTTCTCCGAGTGAAAGAGTGGAGTTGGAGCGGAGCGGAGGAGAGGTCGGCCTTGGAGACAACGACGACGAGGACGACGACGACGACGGTCGTCGGGCTGTCTTGGCCAGAGGCTTCGACACGACATGGGACTGCAACGGAGTGTTAAAGGTCGACAACTTAGAAAGAAACCTACCATCAGCTGGATTACCGAGTAGAATCACCTAGGCCCGAAGGAAATCTGTTGATCTGTTTTTGTTGTTTTTTTTTTCAAACAAAGTAAAACAAATCTGTTAAATCATGTCTTAGTAAGAATGTAAATGAACTATGGCTAAAACTCGAGAATACAGTACTAAATTTAATACCTCCAGGTCTTTTAATTCAGGGGATAAACCGGCAGAAGAATCTTTAACAAGGAGACAACATTCAGCAAATTAATTAATTGAACCTACCATGTTATATGTCCTTTATATATGTCACATGGGATGTCTCTCCATGTGATATTTATTTACGTAATGAAACATTTCATTGAAATAATGCCTTGTTCCAGGAGTAAAACGAATTTAAACGAATGTCTTTTTCTGTTCAATTGCATGTAATGTTTTGAAAAAATATGTATATAGATTCTTATTTTTATTCTCATTTTAATTTCTTGAAAAAAGTATTAAAACCCGTGTTTTTAGTAGTATATAGATCAAGAAAGTTTTCAAGAATAAATCTTTATTTCCAAAAAAAAACATAAGTGATAAAAATAACACATTAACTGCAAAACATAAACAAAAAAATTATATGTTTTTATTTATTGTCTGGCGACATTAATTTGGTTTGGACCATGCTTTATTTGAAGAATATTATTATACTAGCATGATATATGCATAACATATTATCATGTCATTTTAAATGAACTTTAGTACTTTACAGAACTAAGTACTGTATACAATGTAAACGGAGTGCGTCTCGGACCTAGTAAATAAAGTAAAATGTAAAAATACAGTAAATATTACACCAGTAGTTCAGACACTTGATGTCAATGAAATGAATCGCCAAAGTGAAATACTTAAATTCGAATTACTAAAAATGATTATGTTCAAGATTAACTGTTATAAATTTACAGTTTGTAAATGTATATCATTTATGAACTGTTAAATTTTAAACGATTTCAGAAATCCGCATCCAGACAGGGCTTGCCAATGTAAAGAATGCAGCGCGCCTCCAAACAGCCAAACAGGTCATGTACCAAACACCAACAACCGGAGTCAACGACTGGCTAACCTGCAAACAACCGTGACAACTGTCAACTGTCAACCAGAGACCACACAACGCCGGTTCGAACCGTGCGGTGAAACCTGGAAAGCTCACGTGTTTAATGATAAAATCGATGCGATTAAAATCAAAGCGTAGTGTTTATATACGAATTCTAATGTTTTCTCGCTTATCCAACCACATGCTATAAGGAGATTAAACTCTTAAAATCATTTCAATAAATTGATTACTTTACAGTGAATTCGTCTCCAAGAAGAATTTATTTCAGACGTATTTTGCATTTTATTCGCGAATAAGATGTGTTTATTTGATCAGTTTGGCTTAGTAATAAATAAATAATTATTATAATAATATATTTTTGGGCCAGTTTTAAAAATAAAATCCTACCTCATATCATACTATATTTAATTTCGTGAGGCGATTCTTTGTGTCAAAATTGTGGGCTCCTGGTAAGTCGTAGAAATGTGGGAGAGGGCTCAAATTAAAGATCTCCATTACGTGATGGCGGGAAAAATAATGAAATTACTTGAAATGCACCCGAAAACGAGAAATAATATAAAATATCTGCCATTTAAAAAGTATTGGGATCTAAAAACATCTGATTTGTTTACATAAAACATGTGATGCTGATACTTTATTGAAAACCTTGGTGGTAGGCTAGATATTAATATAATGTAGATCCAGTTTGCTATGAAAGTATTTTGTACTACAATAAATAAGGATTGTTTGAATTTTCTCTCATTAGGGGCTTAGAGCCCCTTTAAGCCTATTATTGAATTTTGTAAAGCGATTGAACTTTTAGAGTTTAAATATGTTTGTAATATAAACTTTTTAGTGGGTTTCCGGGATGTTCTACATGAATTCTAGATCAAACGTCATAGCAATTGGCCCCTACGATACATAATTATTCCCTGTGATGCATTTTGGTCCACCATTTTTGGGTAATTTTCTTACATTAATTATTTAATGATTTTCCCTTTGATTCCTTTGACAAATTAAATTGACTGGATAGCCGAGTGGATAAAGCGCTCCCCTCATAACCTGAGGGTCGCCGGTTCGATTCCTGACAGGATCGAAACTGGGTCCAGTTGTCATTTGTCATTGGGCTATTAATTAATGATGCTATCTAACAAAAGGTCGCCGTTGGATAGTAACAAGACCCGGGTTTGGACCGTTCCCGAACAAAACGTTAAAAAATGCCACTGGCGTAAAAATACACAAAATACAAAATTAATGTTAAACCGAACTGGATACAGTAGACTCCCTTTTACCTGGTCACCTCGGGACCGAGGCTCGTCCAGATAAAGAGTTTGCCGGTTAAACCGACGCCGCGACGCTCCCTAAAACGCGTCAAATTATAACTTGAATGCAAAATATATAAGCCAAAACTCTGATTTTGACACGTGATAACTGGTCTTATATCTTTCCTCAAAGAATCGTCGATACAGTACTGCCCATTTCCTGCCGATCACGACAGGTTAAACCGATGTGTTCATAAAAATCGCCCAGTTATAAAGAGTTCACTTCCGTGGAGTTTGGTCCGGTTAAACCGATGTCCAGTTAAAAGGTGTCCGGATAAGAGAGAGTCTACTGTACCTGGATACCCTAATAATGGCAGGTCATCATAAATTAGGCTTAAGACTTATTCTTTGTTTCTGAGAGATAACCCATGCATTCAATCTTTAGTAAAATTCTTCTACATAAGCCATCGCAAGTGGTATTCTACTTCGTCGCGTAACACTCCGGTTGATTAATGGAAGTATTTACTCAAGTAAAACTGTGGAAGTGTTAACTGTCAAAACGACTTGTTATTTCCAAAGTGAAGGTTTTGTTCGGTTTATGTTCGGGTCGGGGCAATCTACTCTATAACGTATCGGGCCCGTTAACTTTTAACGAGCTCATCACTATGTTTTCACTTGGATAAAGTTAACGACTTTTCAACTAATTAATTTAATAGAATCCGGCTTTTATCTGGTTCGCCTTGGGAAAATTTGTGATGGTTTGTTTACAGCGCAGATTAGAGTTTCGATCATATGCTAACTGTAACATTTGTGTTATTAGGCCTAAATTAAAATTGAAACTAGGATCGTCATTCCGCGTGCATGAAGGGTATGCAGTTTTTAATCGGAAATTGCTATTATTAAAATTTTACACGACCCATAAATCGTTGTTTCCCCAATAATCCTTGTGTACCTATGGTCCGAGACTTCTTGCTTAAATATTATTTTATATTTACCAATACATAAAATAACTATACAAAATATTTTATATTATTTATGAATAGCCTACATTTTTTATTACACCATGCAATCTTTATTTCACACGCTGTATTTTTCCAGCTTGGTTGGAGTTTGCAAACAGCTGTTATGATTACTTTATTGGTTGTTGGGCTATTAATTAACAATCCTGTCTAAGGAACATGTCAACCTTAGTCAGTAACAAGGCTACAAGATCGCGCCACTATCATCACGATCAGGGTTCTACATTGCTCATATTCAGGGTATCGTCCTCCATGAGGTACCTGTCTTAAAAAGTGATTAAGTGATTAAGTGATTATTTGTTTACACTTTCCTTGTTTATTTCTTTGCTTTCATGGCAGCACGATTTTAAACCAATGTTAAAATTTTACATCTTTAATATTAATTTTATTACGTTATTAGATTTTCTCTGACCAAGTAATTTGCATAACAACACGTTTTTTAGTAATAAATAACTTAATTCTAGACTCTAAAGGAGATCCTCGGAGCCGTTTTCGACATAATTGTGCAAACAAACAAGCAAGCAAGCAAACATACAACATAGCAATGCTCGAATAAGAGTATAGGATGTCCAACAGAGTAGTTTTCCAACGTGATGACGTGACGCCACGACCAAGTTCACACTTTGAATGATTCATCCAGTCAAGTGAAACTTGTCTCGTTTTTGCTCGCGCTCTCCAACTGAGTTATTTTCTCTTCCCACATGTCATTAGCTTACTTCTTAGCCAAAGAGTAAACGGAACACAAACCGATTCAGTGCCATTAAAAGCCTCGATATTCAATCAAATTGACGATTATAGTATATTACGTTACTAGCCCGGTAAGTACCGTTTTACCGTGCGAGCATAATAGATTTTTATGTGAATACGGTAAATCTTACTGGGCTTGTGACGCACAATACTTCTTTAGAAAAACAATTTTGAAATATAACGTATTCCTTGCAAAAACTATTACGTTTCTCATTTCTTCAAACTTATAGCTTATAACAAACAAACATTTGCTACTGCCACCAGTGCTGCCACTACATACCTCGGAAGTAACCAATAAACATACATTAAACGTCGGTTTACTGCAATCAGCTGTGTTTTGATTGTTGACTTCCGTTATTTCCCTTTCCTAGTGCACGGTATTTACCGTGCAGTGATCGGCAAAGAGTAACTTTCCAGCCTTTAGTAAGGCACAGAAAACAAACGTTTCTTTGTAGTATGATGCAAAAATAATTTATGAAACTGTATCCCTATTAAAATTTAATTGTAAATCTACTAACTGTAGGCCTACCTACTGTAAATATTCACCGATAGTTTTCACAACATAAAAGTAACTTTCTGAAGGAGGAAATATATGAGGAAGAAGAATAATAGTGCAACATGCAGCACAGCACAGTTATGCATACATCCTCACGTTATGTGAGATATTACGTGAGGATGTCTGCTTTTGTTAATTATACTCCCTGTTGTATACAGGTAGAGTACGTGATCTCGCCGTAGTGGGCGTATAATAATGGTATTGCAGCCTACAGCCTAACTAGAAAACGTCCCATTCACATCGTCTTAATGTCCCAATACAACATGTACTATTTTCATATATAAACCTCTGTTTTTTTTTGTAAAAGCACAAACGTTTGTGTATATACTTTTACTAGATTTCTACATTGTGTTAATATTATGTTTAATCTAATTACATAATACATATAGTTAATTCCATTCTTCTAATGTATTGTTTTGTTTTCAGGTAAGAAAGAAAACTGGGAACTGTAATATCGTAAGTAATGAAATAGTCTCGATCCAAGGAAGTTTGGTCATTAGTTAGTATATACATATAAAAATAATAATAATAATAAAATTAAAATAAAATAATAAATAAAATAAAATAAATCATTAAAGAATGATGTATTTTATTTTAATTTTTTCTCTATAATTAGGCGCTTTAGTCCTTACAGGACACTCGTATGATATGACTGATGTAAACTCATTACATATTCTTTACAATCTTTTCTTGCCATTTGACTGTAGTTCATGAAAGCCATTCCCTTCAGTTTGTCAAGTAATGTAATTCAGAGTTTTTCTTGTAAAATAAAAAAAAGTTATTACCCATATTCTAAAAAATACATTGTATGCGTACCCTTGCATTTTTGAAACTTTAACTCCCACTTTTTTGAAAACTTTGTTAAACTTTTTATAATCTATGATACTATCTTTACTTATGATACTACTGTCTAAATACTTTGCCTTTGTCTTTTAGCGAATCTTATTCATGGAATTATTATCATAGGTCTACGGCAAGACCTAAGCCCAAAACCATGATAACTTTTCATTTTGGAGCTCCCAGAAGCAAAAAACACTATTCAAACTATATTTAAATCTGAAAATACAGTACATTGTTCCTATATAAAAATTATATGTCTCGGTTATTACTCAACATATCTTGATAAAACTTGGTATGTGGCTTTTTTGGTTCAGATTTACCTGACACCTGATATTGTTTCAAAACCACCAAATTTTTGTGTGACTGTTGCAGTAGACCTGCATACTCATTCCCTATGTTATTCTTATGGAATAAATAAAGATCATGCACATAGTCTGGAGGTCTGCTGCAACGGGGGTATTTTTATGTTCAAGATAGACCCTAAAAACCTTAGAATTTTTTGACATTAAATCAAGGCAATTTCTACGTTTTACGTACATATACTTTCATGAAACAGAAAACTGCTTTAGGATTCTCTAAGTACGCAAGGTCTGCTGCGACGAAGATATTTATATTCCTGCTTAAGGGCCAATATATATCATGCATGCGAGCAGATTCAACGATATTGGGCTTAAGCCTTCCCAGGGCAGTGGCACCCTTGAGGCCTTTATCGGCGGGGCATTGAATCTACTCACATGTACAGTACAGGGAGGCCAAATAGAAATACCTCCTGCGGGGGGCAGCAATAGAATAACTCCAGTCGCAGCAGACCTGCGGACTTTGAGGATTCCTGAAAACATCTTACTGGTTAATGAAAGTCCATCTTCTTTATATTTTCCCAATACAACTGAACTATCAGTGCACAGCCCAAACCACTTGACTTAGAACCTTGGACCTTTGCATGGACTATGTTAAGGGTGTAAGCATCCGCTAAGAACGGGTTTTTTAATTCAAAGTTTTAAGGGGTTTTGGCGGGGTCGAAGTTTATACATTTTCCTACGCAAGTGGAGTCGATGATCTTTTGTTTTATTTTCAATGTTCATTCAACAAGCAGTTGGTTCAGCTTCACATACGGATACAATTTTACAGCTGATTTATAATTTTGTTACTTTCATAATGGTTTAAGGTTGTTTTGTTGATTTTTTAGGTGATGTGTACTATATAATTAGTTAGTTAAATTAAAGTTGTCATTTGTTTTTTTACCTTATCTGTTTAATCATAAACTCAGTATGTGGCCCTATTTTCATTTAGGTAGCGGGAGTTACAGTTTTTATCGTGAGCAAAGCCACGGGCAACTGCTAGTAAACTATAAATGTTCCTGTTTTTTTATTTTCTTGTAATGCCTTTATAGCAAATCTTTTATTATCTTCTTTTATTGGACGTTCTGAAATTGCACTTCCTGAACTATTTTTCTTCTGTCGTAAATCACGGCAAAACACACCCATAACGTTCCTCATAAGCCGCTTTATCTGCGGATCAGTGCTGAGTCTGCTCTGCCACTGGCGTACTTGGCCATCACGTAAGAATATGATCATCACGGCATTGTGAAATAAGCGCTTGTGATTGTTAACACTTGATGAGTGACATAAGCTTCATTTGACATAAGTGACATATTTAGTTCGTGTCAAAGTGAGCGACATAAACTCACTTTAGTGTCTCCGCCTCCTATTACAAGGGACGATTGGAGAAGAAAAAAATCATATCCTCATACTATATGGCCTTTCTTTTATTCCTTCAAGCAAATTAAACACATAGATTTTGCTCCGTTCTGTCTTTTGAAATAAGTTATGCTGTTATTAGGGAAAAAATCATGAAAAAATTTATATCTATGAAAAATTACATCTAATAGCCCTATTGCAACACATCTCTTTTTTGGATTTGTCAAAATCTTCCTTTTGCCGGGCTGTAAGAAATAAATACTTAAAAAATATTTCCGTACTAAGTACCCATTGGCAAGTGAGTCTCCACACTAACAACGATAATCCCCAATGAGAATAACCATACTTCTGCGGGCCTGTTGCGACAATTCTACATCACTGCTTGACACTTGTATAGTAGTGCCTTTTGTATGAATGTACCATGATTTAAACGGCCTGGTTTGACAATTTCCTGCAACACTGATTGTCTCATGCAATGCCTCTTGTATGAATGCCATAATTTTGCGGACCTAGAACGATTATTTTCTGCTACACCGCGAGTATAATATATGAAATTAATACTTCCTGTATGAATGGGACAATTGATTTCCTCTTGCTATTGACATCACCCTCCCCTCCCCCACTTAACTACGATTACTCCCCATTGAAAATTGTCTTAATTTTGCGGGCTTGGTGACCGCAACACCACGAGTCGCTACGATACTTCCTGTATGACTCTACCATAAATCCGAGAGCTTATACGATAATTTTTTACAACACTGTAGTCCCAGCAATTATTTCTGTATGACTGTAATACCATAATTTTTATGGCTTAATTTGATAATTCTTAGCTTCACTTTACGCTGCGATGCCTCCTATATGACTGTACCATAATTATGAGGGCTTGTACAATTCTCAGCAAGACTGTAGTCGTTGCAATGCTCCCTGTATGACTGTACCATACTTTTGGTGGCTTCCTTTATGACTGTACCATAAATTCGAGGGTTTAATACGATAATTCTCGGCAACACTAGTCACTGCAATGCCTCCTGTGTGACTGTGCCGGCATACCTCGACGCCAGCCGCGGCCAGACCGACTGACATACTTTCCCCGCCAAATCGCCGTCTCGTCGCGCACAGCCCCTGGTCGTTGACTGCAAGCCTTGTTATTTCGTGCCCATACCGCCGGGCGCCGCGTCGGTGGAAATTGATTTGCTCCCATTATTTTCGGATTCTAAAACTTACTTCTGCGGATTTCTGGGGGTGCTAGGGGGTGCCCGGCACCCCCTGATTTTTTGGAATACAGAAAGAAAAAACGTTTTCTCGAATATGTTATCAATTTTATTTTATCTTTTGTTCCTAGCAATTTAGATCAGATTTTATTTGGTTATTACTTTGATTTATTTTTTCTATCCCAGTCCTTTATTTTATATTGTTTAATTGTTTACTTGTAAAAGTTTCAACTAAAACCATACCTTGTTTAGTAAATTTAAAGTTCCCTAGTTATTTTCTAATCAACAACTCAAAACGGCTTATGTAAGTTTTATCATACTTTCGCCGCCAAATCGCCGTCTCATCGCTCAGCCCCTGGTCGTTGACGTGCAAGCGTTTTTACTTCGTGTCCCTACTTACTTAATTACTTACTTACTTACTTACTTACTTACTTACTTGAATACTTGTCCTCATCATCTTTGATCGACACTTGTCGGATTGATTGCGTCAGAATTTATACTTGTTACACATTAAACCCAATATTTATTGACTTAAGTTCACAGACACACGACCAAAACAAAACTAACTTTCTTGGCAAGGCGGACTGACTTAATTCAAATTCAAGGGCTCTTCAACCGGCCCTTCCGCGCTGTAGGAAGGAATTTAACCATCGCCGGGCGCCGGTGGAAATTTATTTTCTCCCATTATTTTCGGATTTTAAAATTAGGTGGACTGTTTGAATAGGTGGTTTCATTTGCTGTCATGGCTTTGTTTTGCAATACAGTTACTGTGACATAATAGTAACCATACGATGAAGATTGAGATGGGCAGGACACAAGTGACGAATAGTATAAGTAGAGAACAAGGGGCGTTACTGAGAGAAGCTAGAGTGGGAAGACCAGAAGGAAGGAGACCTAATAATGGGTACCGAAAAGGGAAAGGCGTAACAGAACCACAATATAGAAGGCAGAGTACAGGGAAACACGGAGAGAAATTGTTGGTAAGACCAAATTCCTTCTTGGACATCGATGGCCGTTGGAGTAAAGTAGTAATCTTACAAAAATCTAAATGATAGATCTTGTGTTTCTAATAAAAAAAACGTTTAAACAAAACAAACCCATTTGTTTTGATCATTAAAATATTGTTTGGTTGGTTCTAAGTATTTTATTTTTTTCAGACCGTTCTAAATCTTAGTTCAGAACAATTGATTTCTTAAGTAACAATTTCAATCTTGTATCGTAGAATCGTGTCAATAAATTTCTTCTTTTATCCATGGGAAAAAGTGTTCACCGCAAAAAATGCACATATACATTGAGCAAAACATTTTATACTGGATTTATCTTAAATTACTGTCTGATGAATAACGTAAATTTACAAAACTAATCGGCTGTAGGATTAAAGAAGTATTCCAAGAAAGAATTATTCCCCTTCCTCCCGTGTTTAAAAAAGGCCGATACCCCACAGTAGGCTTATTACTTCGTCGTAATGTACTAATTACCTGGAGGAATTCCACCAACGTCACTCGTAATCGCGTAATTTCAACAATGTTAATCACCCGCGAGCGAAGATAACATGGGTGAAATCGGACTGTTTCACCTCGCGAACACGGCAGTACCGCTATATACCACCAGCAGCGGTAAAAATTAAGCAACAGTTTTTCTTTGTTGGAATTATTATTAATTATTATTTTCTTTGTTTCATTACGAGGGCCTAAGTGACACTTTTCATACGAGGTAAAGTTTCACGACTGAGTAACGAGAAGCAGCTTAAGGACCGTGTTATGAACTATATTTTTCGTTATATCGTTCAATACAACACGCAAACTACTTACGAAGTCTAAAATATTACAGCTTGTTTGGGAACTACCAAAAAGCCACGAATTTTTGGGCCGCTCTGACCCTACCGAATAGCCACGATCATTAGAGGGGATTAAGAAGGGTTCGTCTGCCAGCGCTGAAATGTCCGAAAAGCCACGACGGCTCAGCCAGGTAGCCGGCACCACCTCTGGGAAAAAGGGAATTGATAATTCCCTATGACCTAAACCATTTACTACTACACTTAGTAGTTTGTAAAATAAAAGTTTATTTTTCATGAAATGATAATTTATTATAATTTTGGCGTTGCACGAATTATACAATAATTAGTTTCAAGCAAGTTTAAACACAAGACTAACATAATTTAAATTACATATCCTAAAGATAGCAGGTATGAGCAAATGTCAATGCTACCGCGCGATTTTCGGTGGAATGCGGCGCCACCCTAACTAGTTTTAAGGGGTTAGGCACTTTTGTACCAGATTCACACCATTCGCACCATCGCGCCAGTCTTGTAAGATCATTGAAGGTGGTAAGATGGAAGGTGAAGAAGAAGAAGTTGATTTAATTGTAAGTAACAAAGGGAAAGAGTGTGTGTAAATGGATTTAGATTTGTCAAGCAATCTACATGATGTAGATGTCGTGTTTGTCAAGATATGTTGTGGCGTGTTCTGCATCGCAGGGGGCGGCAGTGGCATGGAAGACAGAAATACGGGCAGGGGAGAGGGAATTTAAAATTCCCATTCCTCCCGACCATTACCTCCCTGGCAGCGCCTACCTGCCGCAGCGATCGTGGCTTTTTGGACACTTCGTTCCTTACGAGATGACCCTTCTTAATCATCACTAATGATCGTGGCTATTTGGTCATTTCAGATGGAACGAAAAATCCGTGGCTTTTTGGTAACAGCCGCTTGTTTACCTTTAAAGATACCTCCCAAAAATCTTGCTATTTAGAAAAATCAGCTGATTGTTTTATTTGTGTAAGGTTAGACTGATAACAATAAACAACTATCGTTGCATCCAATGCATGAAATTATCGATTGGCGAAATGAGCGAGTTTCACAAATAGATTAAACTGACAAAAATGTAACAATGAATTGCAATTGATTATAATAACCGATAACTATTCTCGACGCAATCGATAGCTCACCATCGACGCTGATGTACACACGTTTGCAGTTTTAGTACATTATAAACGAACAGCTGAGGCCACGACTACAGCTGATTCTTTGTCTCCCTAGGGAGAAAAAGAGGTTCTTTAGACCCGCAACACATGTGATAAAAACTGCCGTTTTCGTAGCCATAACGAAAAAGATTTTCCCTGGTTATACATTTTATATCTAAGTCAATGAAGATTGATCTTTAGGATTGATTAATCCTCAATGTTATCAGGTCTTTGAAAGAAATTCTGTGCAGTAAGTCTAAAATCAAAACCTTACGAAGGTGTAGCCAACCGTTTCAGGCCTACTGTTTGTTAAAAAGGAACTTCTCCACACTTATATATGCGTTAATCTTGAATCTATTATAATCACGAGAACAACGTTAACTTGCGAAAGGGAAAAATAACTTTTCAAATTATATGACAGACACATATCATGAATCGGTGACACAGTGATATATATATATATATATATATATATATAAACAAGGAAAATTAGTAAGTTGCAAAAAAATGCTAGCCTACCGATTTTTGATATTGACTTATAGTCCAAGAGCCCACGACCGCCAGACCTTCGTTATTTTATAAAAGCTGAAACTTTCTCAACACAATGTCCCAACAAAGATGGCAACGTCCAGCAAATATGAAATTGGGATATTGGTTGCTTTGGTAACGAAATGGTAACAAAAACTTAAAAATGGTACCAAAGTTTCGTTAAAGTATAAAGCTTAATTTGTTACGTATTTTCTTTTGAGGAATGTTATAAATCACATCACCCATTGCCAGACACCTAGCGCGGTTTGAACCCCCAGCCAGACACACCTGAAGTTTAATCGTAGGTAATTAAACTTTCGTTATAGTATAAAAGCTAAATTTTATATATGTTACTTGGGGGACTATAAAAAGACGTTTCCTCAAAAGCCAGACAGTTTCGATGGTTTCCAACCCTTGCCAGACACGTTGAAAGTTTGACTTCTGTGAGGAACTGTTACTTTTACATACGTTAGATTTGATTTCACTCTTATTTTAAAAGCATAATTTTATATATTTTACTTTTAGAATAACTATCTGAGTATATTCCCCCAAAACCAGCCATTTTCGATGGTTTTTACCTCTTGCCAGACATAATAAAAAAATGCCGTAATAAGAGTGCCGTGCGAAACTGTTACTTTTGAACTATGGAAAATTCGGTTACAGTCGTAGTGTAAAAGCTGAACTTCATACATGTTAATTGCTGACCTATAAAAAGATGTCTCATCAAAAGCCAGACAGTTTTGATGGTTTTTACCTTCTGCCAGACACATTCACAGAATGTCGTTACATTTGCGGTGGGAGTAACCGTTACTTTTGGATTAAGGTAAATTTAGTTTCAGTCATAGTATAAAAACTGAATTTTTTATAATTTCGTTCGGAAAGCTATCATAATTTGGTTGATCTAAAGCCAGACAGTTTTGATAGTTTTTCCCTTTTGCTAGAAAACTGTTTCATATTCTATTAGTCAACATTCATGTCACTTTACATCACTAAATTTAATCCGTACCACATTTCTTTTCTTAGTTTTTTGTACAAAAATAATCAAAAGCCCTACATTTCCCATGTTACTGCATTCAAAATCTCATTTAATCAATCATAAAATCAAATATAAAAATAAACAAACATACACTTCTTATGATAATTCAACACATGATTCAATATATGCAACATATTAACAATGATGACAAGTACAAAAAAACCAAATGGAAAACTTAACATGAATCAAAAGTAACGGTTACTCCCACCGGAAATGTAACGGCATTCTGTGAATGTGTCTGGCAGAAGGTAAAAACCATCAAAACTGTCTGTTTTTTGATGAGACATCTTTTTATAGGTCAGCAATTAACATGTATGAAGTTCAGCTTTTACACTACGACTGTAACCGAATTTTCCATAGTTCAAAAGTAACAGTTTCGCACGGCACTCTTATTACGGCATTTTTTTATTATGTCTGGCAAGAGGTAAAAACAATCGAAAATGGCTGGTTTTGGGGGAATATACTCAGATAGTTATTCTAAAAGTAAAATATATAAAATTATGCTTTTAAAATAAGAGTGAAACCAAATCTAACGTATGTAAAAGTAACAGTTCCTCACAGAAGTCAAACTTTCAACGGGTCTGGCAAGGGTTGGAAACCATCGAAACTGTCTGGCTTTTGAGGAAACGTCTTTTTATAGTCCCCCAAGTAACATATATAAAATTTAGCTTTTATACTATAACGAAAGTTTAATTACCTACGATTAAACTTCAGGTGTGTCTGGCTGGGGGTTCAAACCGCGCTAGGTGTCTGGCAATGGGTGATGTGATTTATAACATTCCTCAAAAGAAAATACGTAACAAATTAAGCTTTATACTTTAACGAAACTTTGGTACCATTTTTAAGTTTTTGTTACCATTTCGTTACCAAAGCAACTAATATCCCAATTTCATATTTGCTGGACGTTGCCATCTTTGTTGGGACACTGTGTTGAGAAAATTTCAGCTTTTATAAAATAACGAAGGTCTGGCGGTCGTGGGCTCTTGCTCTATTAGACCTACTCTAAAAAAAGTTCTGATATACCCAGATATTTGGCCTAGTCAAATACTTTCCATAAAGCAATCCCTCTTAAAGTTAGAGATCTCAACAAACATGTAACCCTCAACTTAGACCGCCATTTATCACTTTTCCACCCCGTTTACATCTAAATAAATGAAAGAGAAACGTTTTAAAAGTTGCTTTAAACGATGAGCAATCGCCGTCGTCTGTTGGCCGGCGGCCAAGCCTTGGACCCGGGCCAACTCTGCCCCCGCCTTCCCAGGTGTTTACTGAGGACCTGTGAGGGGCAATCATTGCCGCCGCCTGCTCTCGGATAACTCGCCTTTCCTTATTTAAGGAAATAGCACAGCCAATGAGTGACACGTTGGACATTTATTGTTTATCATGGAAGACATTTTAAATTATCGTTTCCCGTATAGACAAATAGACGTTTCTTAATTGTATAACTCTCTGTATGGAGTCACACAAACTATCAAAAGTTGAAAAAAGTGATGATTTTTTTTATCATGGAAGACATTTCAAATTATTGTTTCCCGCTTAGACAGACTTTTCTTAATTATAATAATAACTCTATATATCGAGTAATGAAAACCAACAAAGGTTGAAAACTGATAATGTAGCACTGATTTCAAGGAAAAATTTGTTTCTTAGGCTCTTTTCTTACGACGCGGTTGTCTTTCCATGCGGTCCAGCCAACGCATAGAAACCCATTAATTTGTGTAAAAACCCAACAGTTTGTTTATTTTATACAATCCTCTGCACAAAACGTCAAAATAATCACAATTGCAAGACTTGAGGACAAAAAAAATTTCAAGTGAAATTGCCAATACGGTTGTAGAGGACTTTTAAACGTGTCAGCGACTGGAAATGTCGCCATATAAATATCGTCTGGGTGTCAAAAACCACTGAACAGGGCGTACAATCCCCAAGTTTATCCCCTTGTGGAGGATTACAGTCGCTTGTTCCTCCCTCCACACAGGGGTCTGTAGAGGGGTAGAGGGGTTGGAGGGGGACTGGAGGGGTGTCTGTAGAGAGGTGTTAACATTAAAGTGTCATTAATGGCGAGCTTCAGGCTGGTGGTATAGTGGTGGGTTACAATGCTTGCTAGATACTGTCTCCAGCTAACAAATCCCAAAATGAGAAATATTTTGATGAGGTGGTTCGAAAAAAATAATAAAAATGTTAATATTCTTCAAACGTTTTTGTTTGGAAAAAAGTTATACTCGTCGTAAAAAGTAGACAGTGCTTAAGTAAAATGGACCGGTAGTTAATTTCTTACATTGTAAAGAGACTGATTCTGGCGGTCTTCAACGTCTCTAGTTATATGTATGAGCGAATTTAGGTCATAATATTTGGGGGTGCTAGCTTACCTAACGTTTGAAGTATTGTATGCTCAAATTCAAACATCAAACTCCTATGTAAACGTACCGTTTTAAGGCCTATTCCAAGTAGGTATTTATTTTGTTTATTAACAACCATTAAAATACATGCAAATAGCTCAATCAAAGTTATGTTGATAACATTTTCCTCCTTCACTGCCAACAAATCCACCAAATATCAGGGGGTGCCAGGCACCCCCTGGCACCCCCTGAGATCCGCCCTTAGTAAGTAGTTAGTTATAAGTAGTACTCTCTCCATTTGAGAAGGAAGGATATGGATATTCAGCCTATATTTCGAGTTTATTTTATTATTAAAGTAGGCCTATCAATATGACATCTTGCTAATTGAATTATTTCTCGTGCATTGAGGATCGCTTGAGTCTCTGTCTTCTTTTGCTTATCATCAATACATGAATACTTATATTCCATATTCCATTGTCTGTGCAATTGCATAGGCAACATTTGTATTATTCATAAAAAAATCCCTTGAGATTCAACTCGTTTAACCAACTTCCTCAGTAAATCCATTACCGAACCTAACCATTACTTCCTGAGCAAACGAAAAGGTAGAAAACTCCCAAGACAAATTGCTGTCGTAATTCCTTTGAATTGCCAGGGACTCCCCCCCCTCCCCTCTCACTGTGGATTTCGTCTTTAATGACAGGTTGTAGTGGCGGGCAGGCGGTCAGCTGACCGACCATTTTCCCGCCATAATGAGAGAAGCGCTGCCGGTAGCGGTTGGGCGTGGCGGGCTGGCGGGTAGTCGGTAGCAGTGTTTCCACTTCAGGGATTTTTATCCCGTTTTTGGGATATTTCGTCTACTCGAGGGATAAAATGGGACTGTGGGATAAAATGGGACTGTGGGATGAAATGGGATTTTTCTTATTGTGACTGGTAGAAAAGAAATTCTTGTTTGTGCTTTGTTTGTTTAGATCTTTTGTTCTTTTGTACAGTATATGTAATAGGCCTAATACCATTCTTACTAAAGTTTTCAGGTTAACATTTAATATTACCAACGGGGTTTATAGACTCGAGCTGCAGGGATTTACCCGGCATCCTAAATACAAAAAAAAAAAAACGGGTAAAGCCGGGAATTTTCGAAGTATGATTCGCTTTGCAAATATCCAACGTTCATGTAAGACGAGAAAAATAATTTGTTTTCATGGTTTTGACAACAATACTCAATGTAAATAGACATATTTTGGTATATAGTGTGCAGTTCATTGATGTAAGCTTTCCCTTTTTACCTAGTAATTCAGCAGACTACGCGGTTTTGGGTGTTTTGAAAGTCATTGGGTGGTTTTCCGGGTAATTACCCGGTTTTTAGTACTTTCGAGGATTTTGCGGGGATTATTGCCGCCAAAATCGGGTAAAAGCGAGGATTTTAAATGGAGTTTGCGGGTAAAATGCCAAATCTTGACCGGCAACACTGGTAGTCGGTAGTCGGTCACGGGTCGGCGGCGTTCCCATCGGCACCGTACCGTATACTGATTTTTTTATACCAAAATATTTATCCCCAAAACTAAATGTTATTATATATGTATATTCTTACCTTTAATTAGATGTCAGGTTATTCAGTTTTGTTGTGTTGGCATCATATAGGTCAAGTTGACTAATTTATTGAAAAATCAAATGCTAACCGTCTTTATTCTCATTCTTAAAAGGGGCAGCACGAAGCAATAAGTAAATTAAATTACCACTCGTGAAATGTAAGTAAAATTAGAAAAGATTCTTATTGTATTCAACCTTGTTCTTAATTGTAAAATCTGTGTAAATGAAAATTGAATGTAGCAATGTTAAAATAATATGATTCAAAAGATTTATTGTATTTAAGATTTTATATTTGCAAATTGTAATAATTCATGTTAAAACCATTCTCATTGTCTTAACGTATCCATTCCTGATTGTTAAGTTTTTGTTGTATTTCAATTTATTTTAAATATTAAACTTCATTTACCTATTATTATTTCATTTGCTTGTTTGCAGACGAGTTCGTGTAATTATTAAAATGGTGCAGTGCTGAAAGTCCCCGTCTGAGAGTAAGATCCTAGGTTATTTGTGAATAAGCAGATCATTGTGTAAATGCCATGTCAATAAAGACTAAGTTACTGTGTCATATCAACTATCACTCTAACTTTTACTCCTACTTCAAATAAAATTTATAAAATCTGTACGCCAAATCGGCCTCTAAGGGCGTATAGAAATTTTGCGCGACTCTGCTGGGTTTGAAACAAAATTTTTCATGGAGTGAAAAGTTATGAAATTTAGTACAGAAATGAGGAATTACTAAGTTTGTACTAAGTTATTAGGCCTATAGCTAGGATTTCAATCAAAGAAGTCATCATGCCTAAGTACAACCTAAACTACTTAAATAAGGAAGAACTTACTTATGAACTTTTAGCTAGAGGTCATCAAGTGACTAATGAAAATGTAGATTTATTAAGAAAAGTCCTAAGAGCCAATCTCGATCAAAGTATTGATATAACACATCTAAATAAGAAATTAAGTTTAGTTGAACAATTTAACAAAATTCAAGCTAAGATTGATAACATTCAGTTAGTATTAGATCAAGCTAGTGAAGAGGAAAAGGCTACTGCAGCCCAAATAGCTAAGCTAAATGCTAAAATAAGTCATGTTAGCTTAAGACTCTCTCATCTTAGTAAATTTCAGCTTGATAGTGTGTATAAGAACATCTTAACTAAACTAACTGGGCAATTAGATACCTTTACTGCTAAGTTCCAAACTCTGAAGGATCAAATCAGTGAAGAAGATCTTAACTCATATGAGGAAAAACTAAATCAATCCTTAATAGAAGATGAGGAACTAAATTTAGAGGTTGAACGACCCACCCAGGTAAAACCAACAACTTCAACACCAACTAAGGAGGGGGAGCTTCAAAAACTTAAAGAGGTAGGCCTAGACCAAACAGTGCAGAGAGCATCGACCTCAAATGTTCCTGAGCAAGAAATGGGTAAGCTAGCTTTTAATGTGCCTACTACTAGAGTAGAAAAGTCTATAGTATTCAGTAAATTGACCAATCCTATTGAAACCTATTTGAATAAATTTCCTATGTGCAATGGACATGATGTTGAATCACTATTGAAATGGTTAAGAAATTTAGTAGAAATCCAAAACCAAACCACCCTGAGTTCAAATGAAATATTTCAACTTTTGCCTAGTTATGCCACAGCACCTCTTCTCACTAAAATATTAGAGCATAAGATGACTGATCAATCATTAGAAAATTTGCATCAAGACATTCTGGATACCTTCATACCCATTATCTTAAGAGAAAAAATTAAGCAGGATTTTATTTTCCGACCTCAAAATCCTTTGGAACCTTTGTCAATCTATGTAAATGAAATTAAAACATATCACCAAGTACTAAAAAGCTCTCTAAGTGAAATGGAATTGGTTTCCTTCATTAAAAGTGGAATCCATCCTTCAGTAAGAAATAGGCTAGTTTTTCAACCTAACCCACAGTCTTTCAAAGATCTAGATAAGCTAGCTGTTGAAATTAACAATGTGCAATATAATGATTATGTCAGGGAAAATTTTCAGCATATAACAGGACCTAATTTCTCTTGGCCAAATGAAGGTAAACCACAATTTAACCCTCAAAGAAATTTTCAGCAGTCAAAATCGCCACAGGTCAGTAACCAAGATAAGATCTGTTATAATTGTCAAAGGAAAGGGCATATCGCTAAACATTGTTTCCGCAAGCCAAAAAACGCGTAGACTTGGGGAATATGGCCTATTCTCAAGATAAGTTATTAGCAGCTGAGTCATATTCTCCAGAGAAAACACACCCAAACAAACCTAAACCTAATACAAAACCAACACAAAACATGCAATTTAAAGGAGAACTAAGAAAATTGATAAGAACTTGGAATAAATTTAAGAAGCCAAACAACATGAAAATAAATGGAAAAATATATGAAAATTTACCATGCATTGAAGTAATATTAACAAAAGGGATTTCTACATTATCTCTCCTAGATACTGGAGCCAGTAAAAATTTTATTAGCAAAACACTTTTTGATAAGTTGCATAAACTTGAGCTGATAAAGAAAGTTAACGATTGGTCTGGCACTATTTTAGCAGCAAATGATAGCGAAATTGATATAGCTAAGGAGTGTGAAATCAAGATCAAAATTGGTAAATTCACTTGGTTTGAGAAGTTTTTAGTAATGAAACAAGATCATTACAATATGATTTTAGGAACTCCATTTATGCAGAAGAACGGTCTAAATATAAATTTACAGGATAAAATTTGTTTCTTCAAATTTCAGCCAGATAACAAGATCCCTATATTGCTACAAGAAAATCTTTCCTTAAATATAATTCATGTAGGAATTCCTGACATGAAAGAAGAAATAGAAAATCTAATCAATCAATATCCAAATGTATTCACAGATCGAATAGGTGAGGCTTTAGATCTTCAAATTGAATTAAAAGTAACTGATGATAAACCAGTATGCATCCGTCCCTACTTCCTAAGTCCACCGGCAGTTGCTAAAATGAAGAAGATTATCGATGAGTGGCTTGCTGAAGATATAATTGAAGTTTCTACAAGTCCTTATAGTAGTCCCGCCTTCTTAACAAACAAAGATCGACTTGTGATAAATTACACCGAACTTAACAAGAAACTCGTCAAGATGAATTACCCTCTAGGCGATCTTCAAAACTTGCATCAACATCTACGGGATGGAAAATATTTTTCTGTGATTGATCTGAATAAAGCTTTCCTACAGTGTCCAATTACTGAAAATTCTCGTGACATAACTGCATTCAGTACAATATTTGGCAAGTATAGGATGAAAAGGGTACCATTCGGTTTACAAATTGGAAGCTCAGTTTTGTCTTGTTATATGGACAAGGTTTTCCAAGATATAAAATTCAAATATGTCATAAATTTCTGCGATGACATTATTGTCTACAGCCCCGATAAGCGTACACATTTAGAACACCTTAAGGAGGTCATAGAGAGATTATCAAAGCATAAACTCACTGTCAATGTAAATAAAGCTAAATTCTTCTGCCAAGAAATAAGCTTCCTAGGTCATATTATCAAGAATAATACAGTTACCATTGACCCTGATCGTACTGTTGTCGTGAGGAATTTTCCAGTGCCGAAAAATGTTAAGCAAGTCAAACAATTTACCGGCATGTGTTCATACTGGCTTAGATACATTCCTAATTATGCTGAGATATGCCGTCCTTTAAATGCCCTGAAGAAGAAATTTGTAAAATTTAATTGGACCCAAGAATGTCAAGAAGCATTTGAAATCTTAAAGAAGAAAATTTCCAACCCTCCAATTCTGCAGATTGCTGATTTTAATAAGCCATTTACCCTCCAAACTGACGCATCTCAAAATTCAGCCGCAGGTGTTCTTTTACAGTCAAACGACAAAGGAGATTTACTGCCTATTGCCTACTATTCCAAGCTATTTACTCCGGCAGAACTCAAGTATAGCACATACGAGAAAGAAGCTTATGCTGCAATACTTTGTATGGAAAAATGGCGAGAATTCTTAGAAATTCGTCCTTTCAAATTGATTACTGACAATCAGGCCTTAAGTTTTGTCCTTAATTCCAAAAGAAAATTAGGTCGGTTATCAAGGTGGATTGAGAGACTTATAGATTTGGACTATACTGTGGAACACCGGCCAGGAACCGAAAATATTATCGCTGACGTTTTATCGAGAATGTATGACGAAAATGGCAGTAATACATTGGAAGCTGAAGAAAATAAAGAAGTCAATACCATGCAAGAAACTATTAACACCATGCGAAGGAAGAAATTCGAAGAAACTGCAAAAAATGTAAACATAACCAAGAAATCTAAAACACAAAAGGAAAATTTAAGATTAGCTAATTTAATAAATGAACTGCCTTTAGCCTTTACTGATCTACAGCGTCATCAAAAGGAAGACGAAGAATGTAAGAAGATAATAGACAGTATCGCTAGTAAAACAAATCAAGAATGTTTTTTCATGAAGAACAATGTTTTGATGTATCAGAGACAAAAAGGAAAAGCTAGAATTTATCTGCCTAAGAAGCTATTTAATTTAGTGTTCTCATTTTTTCATAATACGGTATTCGGTGGCCATTTCGGTATTTACAGAACGCAGGGAAGAGTAAATGAATACTTCTATCATCCTGAATTAGACCAAGCAATGAAGCAAAAAGTGAAAGAATGTAAAATATGTTGCATGAGCAAAAGTTCTCAAGTGAAATATGAAGGCAAATTAATTTCGATCCCAATTGAACAAGCAATGAATACAATCTTCATTGATCTTCTTGGACCACTCCCTAGATCAAAGGCGACAAACTCAAAGGTCGGCAATAAACATTTATTTATTGCTGTAGATGGATTTACGAGATTTGTTTGGATATACGCCTTGCGTGAAGCAAATTCTAGGCTGATAATAGAAAAATTGCAGCAGATATTTGCTAATTTTTCCACTCCTCGCATCATTGTATCAGATAACGCCAGTTATTTTACCTCCAAAGAATTTAAAAGCTATTTGTTTAAGAATTATATCTCCCACAGGCGAATTGCAGCTTATCGAGCAAACGGCAATAGATCTGAGAGATTTTTAAGGGACATTACAACTTTATTACGGTGTTTCTATCATGAAAAACAAACCTCCTGGGACGAAGATCTTAATTTTATTCAGATAAGCCTCAACACAGCGAAAAATTCAAGCACCAAATGTTCCGCCTTTGAAATGATGTTCAATCATCCTCCAAATAACGCTTTATCTAATTTATGGAACATCCAAGACTTTGTTTCCGAAAAATTAAGTGAAGAGGAGAAGAAGAGCAACTTGAAGAATGCCATAAATAACGCAAGAAAGAGTGTATTACGAAATAGAAGACGGAAGAAATACAATGATTACAGAAGCAAACCGCCTTTCAAGATCAATGACTTAGTATACATCAAGACACATTTTCTGAGTAATAAACTGAAGAATTTTTCGAAGAAATTAGCTGTCAAGTATGCAGGTCCATTTAGAATATTATACTTCATCACAGACGTCACAGTTCTAGTACAAAGCGTTTCAGACATCAGTGACGTGAGAAAATTGCACATTGCAGACTTGAAACCAGCAACTAATCAGAGAAATGGTTAAAGGAAATAACTATGTATGTATTGTATAAGATATTTTAGTATTAAAATCAAGTCAGCATTCCAGTTAGATAATATACACTGAACTTGAATATATTTTTAATTTGTAAGGAAATGTTATATTTTTATTTTTGCTTGGACTCAGTAAAGTAATTCAAAAAGTGATTTATTAAAAAAAAAAAAAAAACAGAAAACGATTTATTTAAATATAATTTGGGATATGAGAATGTATTGTACTGTGTTATGTTAGTTAAGAATGTTTAAGAATTTAGCGGGGAGAATTTAAATATTAAATTAAATTTGTAAAATTTGTTAGTTATTTTATAATAGAATTATTTTTCCAGAAATATTAGCGAATGAATTGTATGTTTGAGTATGATTCTGAGAGTGTATAGGAAGCGAAAGTTAGCATGAATGAGTTTGCAAGTTGCGTGAATGTTTGTTTGAAAGGATACGTCGTTTTCACACTTCACACTTTACACTACATATCACACTATCACACTGTAACACCCGCGGGACACAACACACGACACAACACACGACACAACACACGACACAACACACGACACAACATACGACACAACACGCTACACGACACACTACACGATACGTATACACGGCACACAACGACATGCACTACTACTCTACAAAGTCTCAACTACGACTGATCAAGGATGAATATTTTTGGAAAGCCCTTCTGGCGAACAAAGGTTTGGAATTTCCTGTTTGGCGATAAGAAAGGCCGTTTTGAACGGGTTTCACTATCTCTGTCTCTCTCTTGTTTACTTATTCTCCCAGCTAAAAATTATTGAAAGCAAATTTGTATTTAAATAATTTATTAGAGTAATTATATTTTTTTTCTTAAAAAGAATTATTGAAATGTAAATATTTTAAAATTAAATGTTTCATTAATCATGTTTGCTTTGTAGTAAAATGGAAAGAAATTTGTTTGCTGTAGGGTGCTGCTATAGAGTAGTGATTGAGTGCACTACTTGATCAAATTGTATTGTTGAAAACATTGTTTATTCACCATCAGTGCAGCCAACTTAAAATGAAAAGTAAATTTAATTTGTTTCAAGGAAAATTTTTGTTTAGAGATAAATATTTTGTTTTAGCTGCGGGGAAAATTTATACTGATTTTTTTATACCAAAATATTTATCCCCAAAACTAAATGTTATTATATATGTATATTCTTACCTTTAATTAGATGTCAGGTTATTCAGTTTTGTTGTGTTGGCATCATATAGGTCAAGTTGACTAATTTATTGAAAAATCAAATGCTAACCGTCTTTATTCTCATTCTTAAAAGGGGCAGCACGAAGCAATAAGTAAATTAAATTACCACTCGTGAAATGTAAGTAAAATTAGAAAAGATTCTTATTGTATTCAACCTTGTTCTTAATTGTAAAATCTGTGTAAATGAAAATTGAATGTAGCAATGTTAAAATAATATGATTCAAAAGATTTATTGTATTTAAGATTTTATATTTGCAAATTGTAATAATTCATGTTAAAACCATTCTCATTGTCTTAACGTATCCATTCCTGATTGTTAAGTTTTTGTTGTATTTCAATTTATTTTAAATATTAAACTTCATTTACCTATTATTATTTCATTTGCTTGTTTGCAGACGAGTTCGTGTAATTATTAAAATGGTGCAGTGCTGAAAGTCCCCGTCTGAGAGTAAGATCCTAGGTTATTTGTGAATAAGCAGATCATTGTGTAAATGCCATGTCAATAAAGACTAAGTTACTGTGTCATATCAACTATCACTCTAACTTTTACTCCTACTTCAAATAAAATTTATAAAATCTGTACGCCAAATCGGCCTCTAAGGGCGTATAACCGACGTCACGGTATTGTATCGGAGCGTCGGTACATCGGTACCGCTAGTGTGCGATAGTGCGACGCGTGGCAGATTCAAATACCCCATTATACCACGAGTGAAGGGGGAGTGCGGCTGGATGTGTTTTAAGCCGTTGTACCCAGTCGCTATCACCGGTTGGCAATGTTAGCATGGGTATAGCCAAGGCCGTAGTGACCGTAGCCAAGGGGGGGAGGTCAGGGGGTCAACCCCTCCCAAAAATGTAAACGTTGCTTTAAAATGAAAGGTTAGAAAGTTATTTTTTTCTTTTCCTTTAACCGCAGACCAAAACTCCCCCCCACAAAAAAATCCTTGCTACGGCTTTGGGTATAGCAGTAGCAGTATCGAATTTAGGGGTGGCTAAATGATAATGTTGATAATGATAATATTTTATTTAAAAAAAAACATACAAGAAATATACATTTATTATTTGGAAAAATCTTCGCCCATTCTAAAGCTCTTCGCTCTTCGCTCTAATCTGTTGGCTGCTAAAAAAACAAATACATCCAAAACTATAGTCTACCTAAAATAACACTTAACCTTGGACTTTGTGGTGAATTACAGCAAGTCACACAAACCAGTGACGTTGAATACATAAAAGTGACTCAGAAATACAACCGGCTATTACAATAAAACTAAAAAGCTAGATATGATACATTAGAATCAATTATTCAATGATACAATGATATGGATACATTATAAGTATCGCTATTTTGGATCCGATAAAATGTATATCTCGGTATTAGAGGCTTCCATTGAGAAAATCGAGAAAGGATATCTTTAACGACTCCCCATCCCTGCGGGAACGGCAAAATAATTTCAATATATCATAAGTATCGATATTTTGGTTTCGATACATTGTAAAAAACTTCTCGAAATATTGTTCTAAAATATTGTATGGATCGATGATATAAATTGCGATACATAAAAAACCTTAATTCGATACATTAAAATAACTCGCCATCCTTAATCGGAACTTGGTCTAATGGCGATGTATCAGGGGCTTTAACGCGGCAAAGTTAGACGACTACAAAGTCAGACGGCGACAAACCCGGACACTTTTTACGTCAGGGTTTGTCGTCGTCCGACCTTGACGTTTGTAGTAATAAATGAAATCATCCGGGTTTGCTGACGCCGCGCGCCGTCCGAGTTCGTCGTTCGACTTTAGTAGCATCCCATCAAGACAACTGGTACCGCTATGAGCGCTGCGGCGGCGATGCGTGTCAAAACTCAAAACACAATACCGCATTAGAGGGTAACCACCGGTTATGATTGGCGCAGGTGTCATTTGATAGGATTATCGATCTTAGATCATCGGAACGGGTAGGCAATGTTTTTCATGGCAACCCTTTTACGTGTTGTGATGAGAAAAAAATAAACATATTATACTAATTGAAATTTGATGTGTACAGCTGTGAAAACTGCAGAAGCACAACAACTGTCAACCTTTTTCGTTCGGAAGGTCATAGATTTCTGCCTGTGTATATTCTTAATAATTTTCTTAATCATTCTTTTTGAGACAGGTCCTCATGGAGGACGTTACCCTGACTATGAGTGAAGGATGAGTGTGATGATCGTGATGATAGTGGCGCGATGTTATAGCCTTGTTACTGATTAAGGTTGGCACGTTCCTTAGACAGGACTGTTAATCAGTAGCCCAACTACCAAGTTAAGGGGTGGCGACTATAGTCCCGGACAGAGGGCACCAAACAGGACGGGCAGCAAAAACTGCAAACTCACCAAATCGTCTGCTGAACCTTTGCTGATATCTTTTTCCTAGACGAGGGCCAGGCTTAGAAGTTTCCATGGACATGCTCTGTTGCTTATTTTAGCTTATTGTGCACCCTCAAGATGCTTTAGCTGATATGGCCTAATAAAATGTGTTTTTTGAACTGTCAAAACTTTGTTTACGAATTTGTTTTTCAGGACCTTTCACGTGTAAATTTGTGTTTACTTTAACATGTGATCATGTAGTTGCACTTCGCGCATCATATATTGACACCATCGATGTAAATAAATACAACTTTTACATCGATGATTGACACTTAAGAAACCTTTACACTTGAAGCAATTGGAGTGAAGTGAAAGTCATCATGAGACCACAGCCAATGGACAACTGCAGCAATGAACTAGCCCAAGGGTCAAGATATAATGCACCAAGTGTAATTACCCAAACAAATAATAAACAATATTTTCGCCAGCAGCGCACTCACCCACCTATTTAGTGCCCGCGACTCTAGTGGGGAATAAAAAGGTCAAAAATAGGTACTTGTTTTCTTCTGTAATGTACTTGCTTTAACAAGGGTTATGAACAAGGGTTAGTGAACTAACCTTGATGAACCATCGGTCTGTAAAAAAATATTTTCCCTTAGCTACGATAGTGGTGAAATTATAAAGAAATCAATTTCGTCTCAAATAAAATTGTGGTTTTCGATACTCGTGTTTTCCGAAGGAGGCACACTGAGAAAAATATCTTAGCGGAAAAGCAAAGTTTTTGCCCCAAGTCTAGAATCTGTACTCGCAATACGTAAATAAGGACTTGGCTCACGTACAGGAGTGTTGTGTCTGGACCCAGCTCAATGACTCGGCAGAGTTTTGGGCATTAGTACAGACGCAGGACTCGCAGTCCTTCTTTAAGAACTATTTCTCTGCAATTACGCTCGAACTGCCGTATTTGCAAATAATCAGGGAATTTACCGTGATTTTAAGGAAAAAACATTAAAGTGACGTCATGGATGGTTTGTATACGTCACAAAACACGTCATAAGTTTATCCATGATTACTTTCTGCATGCAGCCCACTGCATTTACGGTAGGCGTATGGATGAGAACTTCAAATTATTTCCATGTGATTTGGTAAAAGCAGTTAGTATTTACCTTGTTTTAGTTCGCACTATCATCAAATATTTTATTTGAATCGAATAAATATTTTTTAACCCAATCTGGATTGATTTTAAGTCCGTTGTGTTAGTTTTATATTTGGGATTGAAAATTTACAAATGTGATACAAGTTTGAATAATAACATTTGGTTTCTATAATACATATTTCATTAATGTGTTTATAGATTTACTTACTGTAGTACCATTGATAGTAAATACATATAAAGTAAATGGTAGTGAAACGTCAAAAAGAATATCAAATTTCCAATTTTTCAGAGAAAAAGCTTAGATTATTGAAGAAAATCAAATCGTTTTATTTGTCAGCAGTTACTTATGTTAAATATTGTTTTATTTTTAAATAGTTGCAAGGACACATTGATCAGTTTTAGGCCTAAGATTAATTTTATCTGCCCAAAGTTTACACGAACAAATTACCAAAAAAAGTAATTGCACTGTTTAAATCCTGTTTCGATTTTAATAACTCAGGTATTTTTTAGCAAAGTCTTAAATAAGATGAATTGTAAGAAATAGAATGCAGGTCGAGTATGACCTTGCATTGATTTGCTGCCACTTTTAAATCTATCAAATAAATATGTCAGGGCAATAAATTGTAACTATTAATGGTGTAAATACCTTGTACTGTCAAAGTGATCCTTTGTAGTCTCATATTATGGGCAACGACAGTTTCAATCTCAGAGAGATCTTCCTCAGGCGATGGAAATCAAATTTCATTCCAATGGAAGTCGTCAAGAAGCATTAAAAACCATCATGACACATACCCACGTAACACAAACGGACAGACGCACACAACGAACAAACATTCCTTTTTATAAAAATTCCGGTACCGGGAAACACGCACGACACGTACGGAGGGCTACTCTAGACTCTATCACGCAATAAATTGTCACTGTAGAGAAGTACCATTAAGCGTAAAACTTCACTTAGGCCTATCACTTCTTCAGATGCTATTCAACAACTACAGTCGTCAGCAGGCAGCCGTAACGCAATGGATATAGCAGTCTCCAGCTGAACATACGAGTCAAGAAACATCGGGCGTGGTTAGAAACTTGGATGGGTGACCGCTAGAAGGACCCAGACATTTTTTACTGATTTTAAATAAAAAATACCGGTAAATGCAGAGACTAGGCAAGTCAGTGCATAGAAATCGGTTGTATTTTACGAGAATAGGACCGTACATTCTGTGATAAACTGTGGTAAAGGCAAAATGAATCGCAGGATATTCTGAGAAAAGTCTCTGCAATTACGAGAGCCAACTCTTATCGGCAGGACTTACAACCGACAGTAATGACGTCATAGCCAGTGACGTCATAACTATGTAGACAAACTAAGTCCTGATTTTCCGTGTGGCGGCCTCACTGCCGGAGCATTGAGCCGGGTCCAGATTGCAGTGGGTAACCCGCACACCCTTATTTACGTGTATTTTCCACGTATTTCAGGACAAAATTTTTCTCAGTGCATACACAGTCTTGTATTGTCACCACTTTTGCTTCGTGTAAAGCCACTCTGTCAGGCGCTAACCGCGATAAGTGATGATTCAGAGGGCGTGGGTAGTCTCCAAGGTGTACCAGTACCAGTACAGCACCGTGATCGTGGGAGTGGGAGGCGAGTCATGATCGTGACTCCGTGATCGTTCCCCGCCGGTCAGTCTTGCTGGAAATGTCTGGTAACGGATGCCCGTCAGTTTTCAAGAAAGGCTGTCTGTTTCTCGATATATGGCAGAGGTAGGCCTACTCTCATCGGATCAGGTTGAATTCAGGCGAGTGCGAGAGTTTACATGGAGGTCTTGGTTCGGCATGCCTTGTTCTACGTCACTTTGATAAGGCCTTGAGCTTCAAAATCGTAACTGAACTTTTTGGTGAGTCACTCGCCATGACGCGGCGAGAGTGTACTTGAACCAATAGACTGATTGCTCTCGCACATATGAGAATTAGTGCCGAATTGATCTTTGATCAAAACCGCTTACCCATCAGGCTCGTGAGTGAGTCACTCGAAAAGACAACTTTTGGAACTTGGAACCTTTGGATTTTGATTTCTATTGTTTGAAATGATAGTGCTTATGTTGATGCACATTTCATCTGACATAGCCTGTAAGAATTATGTATTTCTTTGGATGGCCAAATAAAGTAATTTTATCATTGTGTTACTTGGCCAGTGGCTTGTCAAATGTCCCCATCGGTTCTCTCCCATACTCACGTTTTAATTAATTAATAGGCATGTGGAATTCCAATGAATTATACGAGTTACATAAAGCTGATGGGGAAAAGCTTAACTTCAGATAAACTCCGTCTTGTTACTCCAAGTGGCGGCCAAAATCAAATATCACTTAAGTGGCGGCCAAAAAGCAAACAAAATTCTAACTCGCACCTTTGCACTATGCATGATTTAGTTTACAGTAGTCGGTTCTTCCTGTAAAGAGTTATCACAACATAAAAGCGTGATATTCCGCATTAATCAGGTTTTGTAAACTGCCTGTTTACCTTCCGGCGAAGGTTTAGAAGTGTCCCAGCTGAGGAAAGGTACCTCAGCACAACAGACTTGATTGCTGAGGAACAGTTCAGCACAACAAGTTGGGCAGTTGGCCAATACGCTGAGGCGACGCATTCCCAGCTCGGACGACGCTTTGCTGATATTGCTGACGCTACCTGTTGCTGAACATTCACTTGCGGGAATTGGTTATGAATAACTGTGCTACTGTGCTTCCCACCTTGCTGACGTAAGAGCGATAGTTCAATGAAACAAAGAATAGTTTTGGTAGTTTGTTTCCGGAATGATTTATTGACGCGATTCTATGAACAAGATACATAGTGTGCACCATGTGGATGCAAATATTTCTTTCTCCTGTCCTAAATGGCTCTCTGGCATGTTAATTATATATACAGAGATCGTCAAGTCAAAAATAAGTCCACGGTATTGGCTTATAAGGCCCTAGACGGCTCTCTGACAGGTCTATACCAGTACAGAGATCGACAGTGGGTATACAGTAATTAGAAGCTATCATTTTACTGGCAAGCCTATTTGCTATCCGGATTGGCCAGCTTCCTTGTTCACCTTGTTTCCTTCTTGTCCCACTGGGAACTTTGGTTCTTGTTTGAGCTTAGATTTCCAGGTCTGAGCCCTGGAGGGAGTTGAGGATCTCATCTGGCAGAAAAAGAGGGACTCTTGTCCGACAAACTTCTAAGCGCTTTCTAGTCTGAAGGGTGAACCGACATGGTCGAGTCTCTTCACAACGAAGATAGCTCCTAGGAGGAGGTCCTTGTCTGGATATGCTTGGGAGGGCTCGTCTCAGGTTAAGGGGGAGTCGTTCACATAAGAGCCTGTAGGATGGGTTGGAAATGAATCTCTTCCTACAGGGGCGTTCAGGGGCGAGGCTGACTGACCATATCATACCTTTCCCATCCTGACAATCCCTTCCTTCCGTAAGCCGCATAATATCCCTGGGGAGGCATGCCTAGTTGGCGATGCTGGGACGTTCGTTCCTCCAAAGTCTAACATTGGCTTATAAGATAAATAATTATTTTGGCTATCCATAGTGCAGAACTAGCTTTCGCCCTTCGTTTCTCCTGTTTCCTCGGAAGAATCCCTGAACTTGGACTCTAGGACTTGTACTCGTGTAAGATGGACTAGTAGAGACATTTTTCTTGATCGATTACAAGTCACCAGACTAAAGCTTTCGAGTCGGTAACCTTTTCGTAGAGGGTAGGGCAGACTGTATATTGCAACTTTTCTACCCCTACACAACCACTCTTCCTGGTGGCTTGCAGTCGTTTTAATTAATGGTTGCAGTGTCTAGTCAGATTTTCAAGGGGTCGCATAATCCACTTCTTCTACGCGTCCGCGTCCCCGACGTTAAATTACGCTTCAATCCTCCTCCTCGACTCAAATCTTCAGTCCCAAGATTTCAAAACCATCGTCTCGTATTATATGAAACTAATTTGTAACTCAGTTCGAATATTACAGTAAAAATAGCGATAAAAAGTAATCGCTTGAACGCCACAGTCAGCTTTCCTGATCTACCAGTATATTATTGCACTCTGCGACCTAACCCACAGGTCGTCGGCCCCGGATTAGACAAGATAAGAGGAAGAAGCGTCAAGGCTCGATATATTTAGAATTAGCGGCACGGATGAAAGGTTCCAACGAATGTTGAGACAATAGCGTATTCTTCACGGGGCGATAGCACACAATGTAGACGGTGCGATGTACATAGACCACAATGTAGAATGTGCGATGTACATGTGTAATAGAGTCGTAACGTCTTACGCTGCGCTGATGGTAGATAACGATAATGAAAAACCTGCAGGGGGGAGAGGTGTACTTTCACCGCTGGCTTGAGGATCATGATTGAATGACGTCTTTATTCTTTGGCTCAAAAGAAAGGTCGTAATGAGCATAGGTCGTTGAACCAGAGTAACAGGTTTGCCTGAAATCCTATTTATACTCTTATATGAGCAATGTTATCGGTCTTGTATGCTTGCTTGCTTGCTTGCTTGCGTGCGTGCTTGCACATTTATCTCAAAAATGGCTCCGAGGATTTCCTTCAAAGTCTGGAAATAAGTAATTTATGACTCAAAAACGTTTTTTATGCAGATTACTTGGCCAGAGAAAATCTAATAACGTAATAAATCGACTTTTATAAAGTTGTAAAATTTTAACATTGGCTTTATGGGCAGGGCCGGCTCAAGAGTTTTAGGCGCCCTAGGCGAAGGTATAGTTTGGCGCCCCCCCCCCCCCCCACTTTCTAACAGTTCAGTAAAAGGGTACATTAGTATCGGGGCTAGAGAAACAACTTATATACCGTAGTAAAAATCCAATTACTACCACTTTTAAGTTTTAATGACTTTATTCAAATTTTAATTAATTAATCACTTAACAATTATTTTTTATTTTTTTGTAGACTCACCGTCATAAGCCTTGGTAGCCATTTCACTATTATAATTATTTTTACTTCCATGTGTGGTTTATTTTTGATAAGTACTTGTGTAAAACGAAACGAGAAGAGACTTGTATTATCGTGGATAAATTACAATTTTTTCGCCTAATTCTTTGTCACGTTTCTCAGGATATATTTGCATATTATTATTATCATTTTTATTAAGTTCAAATAAAGTTACAAAACGATTTGTCCTATTATGAGATTTGAAGGATTTGGTAGTTAATATATTTTAAGATGACTTTTTTTACTTCATTATTTATTGCTTTATACGTAATTTTCGGGAACAAATTGTTTGATTTGATCTACCACCACGTTAAAAACCGCAGATGAAATAAAGGTGTGAGTTGCTTGGGGTCATTGGATTTGAGGGGCTTATCAGAGCATATTCCCGTATCACTTTTACTTACTTTAAAGATAAAACACTAAACAGCCAAGAATAGACCTTTTTCAAAACACTATGTAGGTAATGAAACAGTTCATGGTACAGTTATGGTACAGTTCATGGTAATAGTTTTTGAAAGTTGTCAGTTTTTTTTATCTCAAAGTTTCTTGTTTAAAGTAAATATTTATTGTAATGAAAGGAAAGTGAGTCCGTGTAATTTTGATATCCCCAAGCAAACACTGGAAACTGGAAAATTTTGTTCGGGGTTTAAACTAGTGATTAATGACAAACTTCTCTGTCTTCAGCAATCCAATTTATTGAAATGTGAACAATAATCCCCCCCTGTTTATTAAGGGCTGGTTTTTCATTAATTAGATAGCAATTCCTGGTAGCCAACAACAACACTATTTAAACCAGTGAATTTGAAGACAAATCACACTTTACATACACTGTCAGTGTCATCATAGTATACTCTTATGAGTGATATATGACTTTTTATATGCTTGATTGTACAATTATATCAAAAACGCTCTAAATATATTTCCTTCAAATTATGAAAATGCTGTAACTTAACTTAAGTCTGACTAAAAACGTTATTTGTGCAATATTTAACACTGGACCTCATGGGGTTCCTTCTTATTAACAAAATAAAAACGAAATAAGTAAAAATTAATGTTATAATTATTTGTCCACTACAAGCTCCTACGTTTTTACTGTACAGTACACCTCGGATTATCCGGATTAATGTGGCGGAACACCGATCCGGATAACAAAAAATCCGGATAATCTGAGGTAATTACAATATCACCTAAAAAGCGATCACGTACCTTAGCCCTTGTTAAATTGATGCTGCGTATCAAGACTGTACAACATTGTAGTATTTAAAATTTTAAGGGGGTTTAAGTTTGAAAGACATTTAAGAACTAAACTTCATTATAAATCATTCGAATATAATGATAACTTTTACCGCACGTTCACGGAAATGCTGTAATTTACTAAAATGTGTAATTTACTTATAATATGTGTGTAGGCAATGCGATTCCTACAATTATTGTAATTCCAAATGCGTACAGTTATAATGTATTGCATTTGCATTTTACTTTTAAAAGGCGCATTTCACCCGTAAAGTCGCTAAAATAATGTTCTTGCAGTGATTTTAATATTTAAATTTATCGGATACCGGTCCGGATAATCCGGGATCCGGATAATGGGGGGTCCGGATAATCCGAGGTTTACTGTACTTCATCAAGTTGGAGACTGCATATCGAGTGTTCAATAGACACGATACCATTTGAAAAATTGTGCTCATAAAATGAGGCTTCATAGAATTGAGATGCAGTTGGTCCTTTGGAAAAAATTTAAATAATATTTTTTCTGAATGTTGGTACTTATAGAGACATAAATAAGGTAATATGATTTCTCCGTTTATCAAATAAAAATAATATAGTTAATATACAACTCAAACAATTAAAAAACTTTTAGGCAATTAATTAAGAACAATAATTTACAAAACAAAACCACATTACTTGCCAGCATTGGGAAAATGGTAGACTACATTGGACCAGTCTTGAAATTTGGCTGTCAAGATAAAAAGAAACCTGAACTATTGTATGACGACGAGGGTGCCTAGAGAGCAGAGAATGTCGCATGCTTAGTATATTGGGAGATAATCCCAGTTTTAGTTTAGAAGGGTGGGATTTATTTATTTAAGTTTATAGTTTGAAAGTGTTTAAAAAAAGTAACAAGCAGAGCATATTCCCGCGAGCTAATCCCAAATTATAAACTTATAATTTAATAAAATGTAAATATAAATTGAAGTTAGGCTACTTTCATGATTTTCCTTTCCAAAGTAAGTGTTTTATTTGCGCCGTCCTTTCATAAAAAAACGGGGCCGCTCAGCGCCCGCTTTCGCGCCCCTTAGGCCCTGGCGCCCTATGGTAGAGACGGCCCTGTGGTCACCGAGATAATGAAAGCGGTAAACACCCCTTACATTGTACCTATTGAATAGCAGAGCATATTCCCGCGAGCTATTCCCAAATTATAAACTTATAATTTAATAAAATGCAAATATAAATTGAAGTTAGGATACTTTCATGATTTTCCTTTCCAAAGTAAGTGTTTTATTTGCGCCTTCCTTTCATAAAAAAAAAACGGGGCCGCTCAGCGCCCCCTTTGGCGCCCCTCAGGCCCTGGCGCCCTAGGCGGTCGCCTAGTTCGCCTATATGGTAGAGCCGGCCCTGTTTATGGGTTGCTGTGATAGCAACGAAAATAAACAAGGAAAGTGTAAATAAATGAAGTAATCATAACAGCTGTTTGGAATCTACAGCCATCAAGGGAAAATACAGCAAGTGGGATGAAGAGTCCATGGAGCAATTAAAAAGGTTTCTATTTATCAATTCTATGACATTGAAATATTTTATAGTAACTGGATGAACTGGTAAACATGAAATAACACCGAGCAAGGCTCGGTCCACCAGGTACTAATAAGTAAAACGCTCAATTTTAATCGTAAAAGGCATTTTGGTTGGAGTAAAATATCAACAGTATTCAAATTCCTTAATATTTCTACTATACTTTCCTTCTTCATTAATCACCACATCCTTATTCGTTGGGAAAACCACTGATCAAGGAACATGATTCACACGTTTCATCACTATATTTTTGTTACCGAGGCTTCTAATGTAATTTCAAATCCAAGAAAATGAATCTTGTCCTTGTCATTGGGCGCGTTCAGCCGCAGTCACCGGTGGCTAACCGGTTACCATAGCTGGTTCCGGTAACCGAATTCACCGTAAACACAACATCGGTGGATGCACAACAATGATCGGTAAATGGTACGTCCACCACTACCGTTCACATATTATAGGTTAGTAGATTACCCACCGGTGACTGCGGCTGAACGCGCCCATTATGAAAATGACTTGGGGCCAATGAAGTTTTCTACTAAAACATTACATCAGTCATAATTTTTATTACAAACCCTTCATTATATTTCTGGCAAAACCAACCTTAAAATTTATTATTTTATTATTCTTTCCTTCAGAAACTGAGAATAGATCGAGTTGAATCTGGGGTATAACTGAATCGTCTTAGAATCGCAGATGGTATAAAGTACATTGTAAAATTTAATAGGTGATTACGTAACCTTTACTCCTGTCATAATTTACTGTTATACCTCAATATAAAAGTGAATGTACGAGTGATGTTTGTGTAATGCAGAGAAAGTGTGTGTGGTATTTCTTATACTCACGTGAAACGAATGTAAAATCAGCGAATTTTTACATATCACGATCCTTAACTTTTAAAACTCTCTCGTACAGGCACGAACCATCGAAGTTATTATAACTGGCGCCAAATCTTTAGGCCCACGGCGGCCGCGCCGGCGCCGTCCATAAGCCCAATGCTAAAATTAACATTACTAGTAGTCTTATGGACAACGTGGGCCTTAAGAATTGGCGCCAGCTATACATAAAGTCAATGGTATAACCTATGCATTAATTAATGCAAACTCATGCATTGGGCACTGTCAAAGTAAAAATGCAAGTTGGAAGGATAACTGGTGGAGGAAGAGGAATCAAATTAGAATCGTTATTTATATTAAATTTCACATTTAGCATCACTTTGCTAGTACTGATTTGCCGTTGAGTGATCTAGAAACAATGCAGCAATTTCAGCTTCTTTTCGATTGTCTACTGCCCTCACTTGCTAAGCTCTATTTTTTGGCAACTTAATAAGTTACTTTATCTCTTTCTGCTCTTGCCGAAATCATTGATTACACCGCAGACGTGTTGTATGAACTCAGCGGTTTGTGCGAGTGTGTGTTGTTGGAATTCACAACCACAACTTGCCCAATACCGCCCTAACCTGCTTTGGACCTGCGGCAAGATCAAAAGCCGCCAACTTGTTCTAAATTCCCGCACGCATTGTTTGATTGAATTTATTTCGTTACGGTTTACCTACCCTATTTGCCAAAGGACCGTTTATTGAATTGGTTTTGGAAGTGTCCTTACAATACTTTTGGAAAGCCTGTCATGGCGTAATATTGTTTCTAATTCTTGGTTTCACTTTTGTTTTACTCGTTAAAAACTGGTTCAATCTGATGAATTGAGTCTAAAATAAGTGATTGTAATCGCCTTCTTCTGTTGTAACCGGAGATCGGTAGGAGTGTTTACATGATCCATCTTTTTAAAAATGTTTAACCTCAATCACCTAAGTGGTATCCAATTTGACGAAAGTTATATACAAGTTTAAATGGTGTGCTAACATGAAATTGTTTCTGCAGACAGTAAAGTTTCAGCATTCAATTTAACCTAATTCCGCTGGCATAGTCTGGTATCTTACAAAGTCGCTAATTATTTAAGATATCACTTATCAACTTTACTACCTTACCTCTATAAGTCATCGGATTAGTGCCAGGCAACTCTGACGTTTACAGAAAACTAAATTCTCAAAATTACCTTCCTTAAATTACCTTCCAGCGATCGAAGGAGCGATAAATTTCACTTAACGCGAGGCGAGGACGAAAACTAATTAGAGGATATCGACGGCGCCCGAGAAGAATACGAATGAAGGAAGAAACGTAGATGAGAATTGGAAGAGGCGACGACGTTGGCAGATGGGAATCATCAGTTACTGGGACAAGCGATACTGGCGCTCTGCGACCTTTCTGTGGGAATTCACCTGCTGCGGGGATAAAGTGGAGGATTTTACTAAAGTCCTGGTTTGAAAAACTAGGCAAGTTGAGGAAATAAATGTGATTTTGGAGTTTTTATTTGATTAAAATTTACTGGATGTGGTTGAAAATAACTTGTGCCTATGTGGGGTTCTCTGAAAATACAAATTGTGCTATGGTGGTTAATGAAGGTTCATGATTCAATTGGATTAACAGTCATACTATTATTAATCTACTTATAACGTCCTACATATGTGCAGGGTGCCTGGAAATTATGGTTAAATATTTTAGTATATAATAGGAAGGGTAAATATGAGAAAAAGGTTTATGTGAACATTGGTCCTAAAGTGCTCAGTTTTCCGTCTGTGTGTCTGTTAGTGATTTTTACATCTTTAATAATATCTCACGAACCTCTTAACGAATAATCTTCAAACTTGGTATATGGATGACCACTATCAAGACCTATTTTTTTAAGAAGTATCAAATTTCTACTTTGTATTATTTCAAAATGGCGACTGATTTTTATTTTCAATGGTAAATATCATTAAAACTGTAAATTTTGAATAATTATAAAAGAGACAAAAAGTTGCAAAATTTAATCAAATTAACGTTGATATTAAGATTATGATGATTGGACCACTATAATAACGGAGAAATTTTAACTTCTCTAAATAAAAAAATGGTCTAAAATTTGCATGTTTTTATTCGGAAAATTTAAATTTTCTTCATTATTAGTTTTCCGATCATATAATCTTAATATCACCGTTAATTTGATTAAATGATACAACTTTTCTGTTTGTTGTATATTTTTTCTAAAATTTGCGGGTTTTAAGATATTTACCTTTTAAAAACAAAAAACAGTCGCCATTTTGAAATGGTAAAAAGTAGAAATTGATACTTCTCACAAAAATATGTCTTAATAGTGGTCATCCATATACAAAGCTTGAAGTTAGGACGTTAAGAGGTTCGTGAGATAAGATTAAATATGTAAAAATCACAATTAGACACATAGACGGCATCGCAAACGACGCACTTTAGGACCTTTGTTTATATAAACTGTTTTCTTATTTTGATCTCTACTATCATACACTAAAATATTTTACCATAATTTCTGAACACTCTATATTAAATATGTTATGCATTTTATTTATTGCCAAGTTATACAGAAAGTAAAATCAAATCGCGGGCACCAAATAAGCGGGTGTGTGAGTGCGCTGCTGGCGAAATTATTGTTTATTATTTGTTTGCGTAGTTAATTAAATTACATAATGATATGTTAAATAAACACACATTTACACGTTAAAGGCCCTGAAACACCTAAACAAAGTTTTAACTGGTCAACAAAAACATTTAATTTAGTCATTGCAGTTGTGGTTTAGCAGACAATTTGATGAGTTTACAGTTTTTGCAGCCTATTTCGTGCACTCTACTCTAGCCAAACAATCAAAGCATGCATGAGCTTGTTCAACAGTATTTATGAAGCAATAATTTGTCAAGACGTATGATTTTCTTCCGCTGAGCAATGACGTAATCATAAATAATGGAGCTCATGTTAAAGAGCTTATGTTTATTGCCGAACTCCTCCGCATTTTCTACGGTTGACGGACTTGCTAAGACAAGACTAAATGTTTGCACATTTTATTAATGTAAGGCTACTGTATTCACCAACATAAGCCCTTCAAACACACTCCATTTTAGATCTTTACTGTATGATCGACCCCTCCTTTTTTAGATTAATTCAGGATAGAAACCATTGTTATGTACCCCCTGTTCTCATCAAAAGTAAATTTAATTTTTTTTTAGACAAATAGTATTATATTCACCATCTATGGGCTTTTTCGCAACCTTGTCCGTTGGTTATCAGCACTTCTTAGTTCAAAATTTTCATTGCTATCATTGCCAACAAGGATTTGTATCAGTTTGTAAATAAATAAATATTTATCTCGTTACCCAACTCTTTGAGCTCTAAGTTCTTGGCTATTCTTAAACATCATGAATGTTGATACTGTATTTAAGATTCACTACTAAGTGTACACCACTCATCTCCCTTGGTGTCCCACCAACTTATCGATCATTAATGACGATTGCTGATCCTTTTGGGGTTGTGAAAGTCAACGTACCTTGTTCTTGTTCAGACTGTCGAAGAAGGCGATTCAAGTTGTATTTTTCGTCCCAAAACGCCAGTCTTGCAGAGGAACATTCAGGTCGCCTAGAATATTATTCACATTTCCGTCCATCTACTTCTTGGAATCGTTGTCTTCAACAAGAAAAATATGGCATCATTTTTCACTCCTGTTAGCTACGGATGTCCAGCCCTGCCATTCCCCGTCATTCAACTTCAATTTCCCCAGAATACTCCTTATAAAACGCAGTCAAATATTTCATAACCTCTTCTCCCCTACAGGTTGAGCAAGACTCAAGAAAGTTTAGGAATAAGTAAAATTCCATCTTGTTAGAGAGACGAATAAAGAGTTTGACTTGATAAACGACTTCAGGTAATTTACAGCGCCGTGATTACTTTAGAGAAAAAGTAATTTACAACGCCTGTGATACTCGAATTTTGTCTTGACATGTTAATATAAAAGATTTTTCGGTGGATGATCTGAGATGCTTGCTTCTCAAAGGAAATTGTTAAGTTTGATAAGGAAACCTAGTATAGTTTGACGGGGGCCAATGACAATAACTGTTAACCTGTTACCTACGAAGTTCGTCCCGTAGACCTTTCTGGCATGAGATCCGTTATCTACCTATTCGTATCTTCTTCCTATCTTCCTATTTGCTGTCGTCCGACTTAGTCAAGGTTGGAAAATGGCAGTGTTGTTGGATGGATTTGATATTAGGAAAAATTAGGCAGGTCATAATAACTCTGTTCAATTAATTGTGACATTAGGACCTTCTTGGATTTCTTGATGTTTTCAACTTGTCTTAATTCTAAAGGTAATAATCCTACTTTTAATGTTATAAATGTGAAAGTATGGATTTTTGTGTGAATATATGTCTTTCAACCACGTGAAAATTACGTGACCAACTGAGCTGAAATTATTTAGGAATAGAGCCATTATATCAGAAAAGGACATATGCCTATTACTTCCTTAAAATCCCCTCGGGCTACGCCCCGTGAACGTCCTTAGCTTCAATGTTTGCATGTTATAAGGATGTAAACATTCAATTTCTGAAGTGTAAACAGCTGTGAATTCTAAAATTTGACAGTTCAAAGAGCAGACTGTAATTTTTATCGTGAGCGAAGCCAAGGGTAACTGCTAGTGAAAAATATTTGGTACCTGTGTAAATGCATGCCTATGTAACTTTGCCAAATAAATGGCTTATTGATTTATTGACCAACAGTTCACACATCTCGGCCCGTGCCTCGTGCCCAGTCCTCAGTCCCGACACCCGAAGTGGTTGTTTACTGCCGAAGACCCGGGGACCCAGAACACAACCGGTTCCAGCCCATGTTTTCCGACCGGCTGTTGGTTATCTCCCGATGTTTTTGGTACGGTACGCGAGTCGTTGTCCTTGACTCTTCGCTCCCGCTTGGCTGCCAGTCATTCCCGCCTCCTCCATCCTTCTTCTCGTTCTTCATTCCTCATTCTCGCATCATCTCCCATCTGTATTTCTTCTTATTTTTCCTTGCTTCCCCCTTCTTCTTTTCTCTTTTCGTTCTTCTTCCCTCATTCCCGCATTATCTCCCATCTTTCTTCTTATTCTTCTTCTCGTATTCCCTTCTTCTTTTCTCGTATCTTCATTCCTCCTCGAACAGGACCTCATTAGCTTTTATGTTGCAGTTTATTGCAACGTTTATTCTTCTATACTTGTCAGGCGGACGTGGAAGAATCTTTCGGACCTTGAACCTGGAAGGCTTCCTTATCGCCTGGTCCTAAAGGCAAACTCGTATTTTACTGCTGTGATTTCTATCAGTTTCAACAAACACAATAAAATGAATTTAATCCATCTTAACCATGCTGTTTACCACAGTACCATGTAAGATGTCATGCATAATACTAGCTTATTAGCCATCGGTTTGTAATCTTAAACTTCAGTCGATTCAAAATGGTTTTATTCAATATACGTACCTACCACAACCGATTACATCAATCTTCACTGGAAGAGTTGGTTCTTTCTATACCCCTTGCACCTAGGAAGTGTGGCTGGAGTCTATTCAGAGCATCCAGCCGCATCCCTTAGGTGTAAGTTGTATAGCAAGAAATCTTGATGAATATCATAAGGTAAAAGATAATATAAATAGGATTGTACTCAGGAATCTCCCTACTGCTTCCCCAGACCTGCCCCAAGGCACGGAAAGGCGCTGGGTCACCGACCAGGCATCCTGTGACGTCACCTCCGAGTCGTGACCCGCTTCTTCCCCCCGCCAAATCCCCGACCACGTCATCGTTCCCACCAAAATGAGACGGTTATGTACTGTATAATTATTCAATAGCGATTACAATAGCAGTGTCAACCTGCTTTATCACCCATGAGTACATCTCTATACTCACAGCGTTTATGCAGTTGATGTAACAAATTACATCATGTTTTTGTATATTTCAATCTACTGATGCAACACTGCAACGATAATACAGTTCCACAATTGACTCTTGACAAAGTTTACATAGGTTAAAGTATGTTTTATGAGGGTAACTATACTTTTGCCCCATGCCACTTTGCGATTCCTCCACCTCCACAATGTAAGACTTTTGTTATCCTCTACAATTCATACAACCTTAGAATGTACAGAAATCGTAGGGCTAAGGGGTTTTATGCAAATAAATAGAGATTTCAAGAAAAATACTTGCAATAAAACGTTAAGACTTAGCATAACCGGTTGTTAGGCCGGACTGTTAACCTTAAGTCCGGCGTGGCGTGACCATCTACTTCTCACGTAAGATAAATGTCAACTTTCAAATTCAGCCCAGCCTTTAGTAATCAACAATAATCGATTCTTCTTCTTCGTGGCTCGTTTGAAAGAAGAAAAAAATAACGCGATATCATAGCGAGTCGTGATCTCAAATCACAGCTGATTTTAAAGATGATTGTTTTAATGCCGTGATCCGAAGTTTTTCGTTGACACAAACTGCCTTTGTTGCAGCTTTGGACTTGGCACAGAACAGCAACGTGCAAGATGCGTTCCTCATCGCGGTGGAGCAGCAGGCCCGAGAGCGGCTGGAGCGGCTCTCAGCGCTCAAGAAGATCAAGCCGGTCGACATGAGCAAGCTGTCCCAGCAGGTGAGTCAGTTCTTGAACTATTCATGAGCAAGCTTTCTCAGCAAAGGAGTCAGTTCTTGAACTCTTCATGAGCAAGCTGTCTCAACAGGCGAGTCAGTTACTGGACTCTTCATGAGGAAGCTATCTCAGCAGCTGAGTCAGTTCTTGAACTGTACATGAGCAAGCTCTCTCAGAAAATGTGAGAACGTTTGATCTCTATACGAGGATGCTCTCTAAGCAGGTGAGTTAGCTCTTGAACTCTACATGATCAACAGAAACTGTGATGACCAAACTGTCTTAGCAGGTGAGAGGGTTTTTGAATTCTATATGAGCAAGCTCTCTCATCGGATGAGAGAGATCTTGAACTGTACACGAGCAAGCTTTCTCAGTAGGTGAGAGAGGTCTTGAACTGTACATTAGCAAGCTTTCTCAGCAGGTGAGAGAGGTCTTGAACTGTACATTAGCAAGCTTTCTCAGCAGGTGAGAGAGATCTTGAACTGTACACGAGCAAGCTTTCTCAGTAGGTGAGAGAGGTCTTGAACTGTACACGAGCAAGCTTTCTCAGTAGGTGAGAGAGCTCTTGAACTGTATATGAGCAAGCTTTCTCAGCAGGTGAGAGAGGTCTTGAACTTTACATGAGCAAGCTTTCTCAGCAGGTGAGAGAGGTCTTGAACTGTATATGAGCAAGCTTTCTCAGCAGGTGAGAGAGGTCTTGAACTGTACACGAGCAAGCTTTCTCAGTAGGTGAGAGAGGTCTTGAACTGTACACGAGCAAGCTTTCTCAGTAGGTGAGAGAGGTCTTGAACTGTATATGAGCAAGCTTTCTCAGCAGGTGAGAGAGGTCTTGAACTGTATATGAGCAAGCTTTCTCAGCAGGTGAGAGAGCTCTTGAATTCTACATAAGCAAGCTCTCCTAAAACATATGAGAGCTCTTGAACTCTACATGATCAAGCTCTCTCAGTTGGTGAGAGTGCTCTTGAACGGTACAAACTGAGCACAGCCATAACTGATGGGTTTGAGTTCTGTGATTGCAAAAATAGTCGACCTACGCTAATTCTTTGGATGGAAACTAAGATTTATAATTGAAATGACTGATTTGAAAATGATTTCGAAGGTGATATCTAGTCGCTTTTGTCATTGCAATGAAGAACACTTTTAGTTTTACAGATTTTTGATTTTAAGAAGTAGTATGGTATTGAAGTGTAATTGGGGTGAAGTGTAACCGGACCACTAGTGTTTGTAGTAGAAATTGCATCTACAAAAACCTTGTCCTTACTTCTTACATTTTGGTGTTGCAAAACGTAAAGATTTGCAATGTACTACAAAGTATTTTAGGCTATAAAACCTGGGTTGATTTTGTGCTGCTGATGCTAATCTCATATGTAATTTAATTTTATGGTGACTTTCCGCAAGGTGTTTGACTGTGGGTTATTGTTAGACCACTACTGCATACCTCAGCCACTTCGACCCTGACAAAGCGACATATTGTTTGACCTTGAACAACTCGGCACGTGAGCCAAGTGCGAAATGCATCAGGTTTGTGGTTGCTAATCACCATAACAAGACAGTCAAGTCGCTGTAAGCCTACCAGCGTTGTATTGTAATCCTCCGAACTATGAATGAAATTCTTATCATAGTTTTTATGGCAAATAATAATCATACCTTATCAATCGGCGGTTATGATTTATCCTGCTGTACAGAGCGACTATAAAGGAAGTCCGGGATTTTAAAAATTTATATCTTAATAACTACAGAAGGTAGCAAAATACAGTTAATTTTTCAGTAGCTCATTGAGGGAGCAGCGCTGCGGAGCATTAACCTTGAAACAACGTAACGCGGCTGTCAGTGCTGTCTTGACTGCCGCAATATGGCGACGCCGCAACTAAAGTCTCAATGCGTTATTTGGCTAATAGAAACTAAACCTGTTGTTAGGTACAAGGAAACTTTCAAGAATTCGTGGTATTAACCATCTGAGGCAACAAATAATCAATTGTGTGAAAATTAACCGTCCGCCCAGACATGCTGGCTGGCTAGGACATGGGAACAGATGGAATACCGTTACGACGTGTACCATGCCACTAACGCAGTTCAAATAGAACTTTATTAAATTGCTAAAAAAACTTGGAAATACGACCTTTCCAATCATGTATAAACATTCATATAGGTTTTTTACTTCATTAAAACATTTTGCCTCAAAACCCCAGAGTTATTTTATAGACACCCTGTAAAGGGGTAAGGAATGTGGTAAATCACTGCTAGTTAACTGGAACATTAAAAATTAAATGCCATAGTTAAATTAACAGTATTTGAAAATATATAGTCAGTCGTTAATAATATAATACGTCCGTTTTTGTTACGAATTATTGTTCTCTACAGCGTTTTTAGTTTGATGAAAACACAGAACAACAACATAAAATCGATTATTTCGTGGGATCAGTTAAAAGCTAATATCAGTTTTTAAGCCATTAGCTCTCGCAAAACAAACACTTGTTTTAACACATGTTGTCATACATGATATCGTTGACTGTTTAAAAGTTGACGTTACAGTATCTAGATTTTACTCTACAGTAGTGTAAGGTTTACTTTTGATTTATTTTAAAACTAATTTATCATAATGGAGTCCGATTTGATTTGTTAATGGTTAGTACTTGCTTTTTCTTTTGGACGAAACTCAATAAAACTCTTTTCTGTATCATTAATATCGATTTAAGTGTATATTGCACAGAACATAGGCCTAAGTTTTTCGTGTCCAAATTATTTTCTAGATTGCAGATTTTAGTTAAACAATTTCCTTCTTTACATGGGGAACACAGATATTATGAAGTTGTATATATTATCATAGATTGTTTGTAGTGTACCTATATTGTATTCTACTTGTTTTTCGTGCCTAAATTATTTTCTAGAGATGGTTGCATAGATTTTAGATAAACAATTTCCTTTTTTACATGGCGAATAACTTCATATTATGAAGTTGTAAACAGTATCATAGATTGATTGTAGTGTACCTATAGTCGTGCCTTGCTATACATACATTCTACATGTTTTTCGAGCCTAATTATTTTTTAGAGGTGATTGAGGGTTTAAGATTAATTATCCCCTTTTTTACACGAAGAAGAAACATAGAGTCCGTTAACTAAATCGAAATAGAATTTCCTTATCCGCAAAAACATTATGACACAATGAAATACATAACAAAACTAATCAAAACTGAGAGTGGATCAGCCAGTATAATTTCCGGAGGTGGAAGTTTGCAATTACAATTGGACGCCAACAATGATTTATGCAGCATGGCGGCGATGGCGGTGGCATTGTCGGCGGGTCGGCTGGAAGGCTTGGTCATTGCCTGCAATGAGACAACGGCCGAATTCGAATCAGTGGCGATCCTTTATTTGAATTGTTGTAAGGGTTAAAATCGTGATAAGTATTCTGTCAATTGCAATTTGAACGATAATTATTCCTAATTTTGAACTTTTACGATCATTTGAACTTTTTAAAAACGTCAATGATTGTTCTTGTTCTTCATTGATTTCAAAATTGAACATAGGAATCATCTGCAGCAGGAAATAATGGAACTTTTCTCCTTCAGGATTAATATAGTTTCTTTAGTAACACTTTACGTAATAATAAAATCTCATATTATAATTATTCTTTCTAGCAGGTCATTTACAGGTTTTTTATAGTGAATTCCATATTGTGCAATAAAAACACACATGGAAAAAATGTAATAGATAGCACTTCGTATTTTGTATTCCAAACTCAATTTATACTTGACCTTCATATTTGACTATGACGGCATAGGCTAAACGTTATATATTTCGTTGTTTTACTATGATCTATTTTTCGTTGGGTTTGATGTAATTATAAATTTATACCAATCGCGAAAAATCTTTAGCTTCACTGGTGGGTCGCCAGCCAACAGGTTTGTGAACCACTGTCATAGATCGATTGTAGTGAACCTATATTGCATCCTACATAAGTTTTCGTGCCTAAATTATTTTCAAGAGATGATTGAATATTTTAGATAAACAATTTCCTTCTTTACATGGGGAACAAAGATATTATGAATAGATCGATTGTAGTGCACCTATATTGAATCCTACATAATTTTTTCGTGTCTAAATAATTTTCTAGACGTGATTGAGGGGTTAAGATTAATTATTTCCTTTTTTACACGAAGAAGAAACATACAGTCCGTTAACTAAATCAGAATAGAATTTCCTTATCCGCAAAAACATTATGACACAATGAAATACATAACAAAACTAATCAAAACTGAGAGTGGATCAGCCAGTATAATTTCCGGAGGTGGAAGTTTGCAATTACAATTGGACGCGAACAATGATTTATGCAGCATGGCGGCGGCGGCGATGGCATTGTCGGCGGGTCGGCTGGAAGGCTTGGTCATTGCATGCAATGAGACAACGGCCGAATTCGAATCAGTGGCGATCCCTTATTTGAATTGTTGTAAGGGTTAAAATTAGAGGTGTGCGAGTACTCGTTAATCGAGCTTTTTTGATCGAGTATTTGCTACTCGACTCAACTCATTGTAAAACATTCGAAAGTTCAAATCGAGTAGTTACTCCCGCCGTTTACCCAACATCGATACGTACAAAAGAATATTACGGTATTTTTTCACAATGTCAACCCATCATTCATAACTAAAACATCATTTGTTATACTTAAAGTATAGAGACTTGTTTTGAGTTATCAAAGATCCATTATTTTTATTTTATTCAATATTTTCTATACTTTGAGGTTTATCCCTTTAAAAAAGTGATTTTTTTATATTTTAGAAACCATTCCAAATAAATAACAAACTCAATTTTTTTGAAATTACATGAATAGAAATGGACCTGTGTGAGTTCAAAGGAAATGTTTTAATCATTGAGACAAGTACAGAAAGGCTGTGTTTTCATTTCATTTCAAAACCCAGGTAAGCCTAAAGACAAGTTAGGCTTGAAAGATTTATCAAATCAAGAATTATTGTGGGTTTAAGTGCAAGGTTTTATCTCTTTTTTTGTATTATTTATTTGTATATATGCTCTTAGTTCAGAAACCCTTTTAAGTTATACCGTACCTTAAAATTGTAATTTGTATTAAATAAATAATAATAATTTTTGACATAACGACTATGTAAAAACATGATGACTATTGTATTATAATCTTTAAAAAAACTTGACTCAAAAAAAGCTCGAAAATCGCGAGTTATTTTCAAAACTTGACTCGACTTCAAAAATCACTACTCGGATACCCCTAGCGTGATCGTGGGTGAGTAATGATCTTGATAAAATCACGATAAGTTTTCTGTGAATTGCAATTTGAACGATAATTATTCCTAATTTTGAATTTTCACGATCATTTTAATCTTTTTAAAACGTAAAAAGAATACTATTTTGTGGCTTTATATTTTTTTAGAATAAGCTAAATTAGTATGGCTTAAAGGTTTATGAACGTAAGATCAAGGCTGAAGCCAATGGGGGGGAGCAGGGGGTCAACCCCCCCCCCCCAGAAAATGTTGAAATTTCGTTACAATGATAGGTAAGAAAGTTATTTTTTCACTTCCTGTAACCATCGAGCCCAAACGCCTCAAAAAAACCTTTCCTGGCTACGGCTGTGTGTAAGAGTGCATAATCTGACATAATCACATAATTTATGCTGTATTTGCGGTTGAATGTCAAAAAGGAGATGACAGTTTACTGAATTTATTTTTCGTCGCTTCAGTGCTCGATAACATCTGCTAATATATTAGTTAGATCCAATAGGAAGCTTTAGGTCACTAATTTTGCTGATTGTTTTTTATTACAAATAAGTCAGTCATATGAACAAAATATATAACCTTAAGGCCTCTACTCATTCTAAGTTAATTACTGTTCACCAGACCTATTGGCCAATGCGCATGTTACGTCACGCTTTTCAGGAGAGGGGGCTGTTTGGGGCAGCGTGACAGGTCGCGAGACGAGAGAGCGCGTGACTGTAGTGGTGTTGGTGTTGTATATTTGTATGGGGACTTCATGATTGTACATCGTGTTGAGATTACATTATTGAAGTCCTGACTAACAACTAAGCCTTGAAGTCCTATTCCTGACTAACACTGGGATGAAGGAGAAAAGGCCGCACTAAAAGTAGTGCCTTTAGTAGTGCGGCCTTGGAAGGAGGCAGTAACACAGTGGGGGTGCGGACAAAATTAGTTTAACGTCTTGTGCATTCTCCGTAAACATCCCATGCACGGTAAAATTTCTTACAACAGTATTACAGTAGAACCTCGCTAATCCGGCATCCGATAGTCCGGCACCTTCAGTAATCCGGCACCGGGCTAAGGAGGGAAATTCCCGCGTTTGGCTGCGTTCGTGCGTGGTTGGTACAGTACGTAGAGTTCGTCTGCGGTCGACAGAGTTCGTCCGTGGTCGTTTGAGTTCGTGTTGAGACAAAGCACAAAAACAGGGTTTAATACTCTAGCCCGTTACCCAGTATTTGAACTGGGTTTTCATGGCAATGATGATTTGCGGCGACTTTCGTCAACGTGAGATCGGTTTTCATTGGTCAAGTAACGCGACCAATGAAAACCGGCCTCGCGTATGACGGCAAGTCACCGTGTATCATACGTCGTTGCTAGGAAAACCCAGCTTTACTGATGTCTATCTGTTTTTACACGTATTTCCGCTATTTTTAGACGACCCTCAGTAATCCGGCATTTTCGATAATCCGGCACTACCAAAGTCCCGAACGTGCCGGATTAGCGAGGTTCTACTGTATGCAGTTTGGTGTAGAGTAGCCAGAATTAGAGGTCAGTCTCGATTACCAACAAACAGTAAACAGGTGGTGTTGACGACAATGCCTGTGACGTCATGCCACCTTCTCCACCCTGCTGTTTCCATTACTGAGATCAGTAAATGTAAGTGAATTTTATACAAAGTTTAACAAATTACCAGAAGAATTACACATTTATTACGTGGGTCACAGCACTAGGCGGGTGGCAAGAAAAGGAAACTCCAGCCACTCCAGCAGTGTAATTACATGAAGTTAGAGGCAGCTAAGCCCTCAACATATGACAGTAGAAGATATTTCCAAAAAAGAGTAGCACATTTACACGGAGCTTGTGTATTCACATATTTCAATGATCAGATAATTGTGGATAAAAAAAAGAGCATAGATAAGCTATCTTTAACGTCAAATGGGTTGATGGTTAACTAAACAAAACATATTTTAAACGCCAGCTCGCCAGCAGCTCACTCACTCACCCGCCTATTGCGTGGCCAGAACTATAGTCAAGTTTATTCATCTTGTACAGAAGCCTTTATCTCTTAAATTTTGTTTAGATTCTGATAAAATAGCTTTGAAAAATCGTCAAAAAATTGGACGAGTTCTATGATGAAAGGCGCTAAATAAGTCTTGCACGTTAGCGAATAGAGCAACTTCAAAAGCCTTTAAAAACCCATTACAAACATATTTTAAGCCAACCAGTTGTATTTCAATCATTCAACCAAAATGAATAATATAAATAATTTTTTTTAATCCCCCTACTTAATGCGTTAATAGTAAAACTAAAACAGAAAAAACATGCCAAATTACATTTTAATGTCAACATTGGCCATGTCAAAATAAAAAAACCAAAGTATATTAAATTAAAAATAAAGACTAGTCGAAGAACTCACAGACCTGCGTAATCTACTCACAACATCCCACTTAAGCTAAACAAATATCATACAATACCACAAACTCCTCTCTGGAGAAGATTCCAGAAACTATGACCTGGAATTTTACAAGTAGAGTTTAATGAGTTCGTCACTAACAGCAGAAGGAGTTAGAATCCCCAAATCTGTGAACAACAGTGTGACAAATCCTGGCGGGGTGTAGTCTACCAGGGGGTGCATCGGTTCGAGGTCTAAGTGGCTCTTTGGATACTTGAATTCTTCGGCCAGATCATTCTGGTTCACGCCCAAGTAGCTTGCTGGATACTTGAACTCTCTAGGCAAATCTCTCTGATTCAACGGGAACATCCTGGCGAACTTGAAGCTCTCCGTCAGGACGTAGAAAGGCTTGTACATCTGTCTGGCACAGATCGCCATCGTCAATGTTCCCAACTTGTTCACGATCCCTCCACTCTCCACGACTCCTTCCGCGCCCACCATAACCATGTCGATTTTCTCCATCACATATGCTACAGCAGAGTCCAAGATCAAGGTGCAGGGGATGTTCAAAGACCGCAACTCCCTGAACATTTCCCTCCCAGAGTCGTCTATGGAGCAGGTGGTCACGTAGACTTCGAACCTCCTCTCTGTCTTCTTCGCTTCCTTCATGGCGTCCAGGACCACTCTGGACTTGGAGTGGGTGAGCACGCGGGAGCCGTCTGTGATGAAGTCGGCGGCCGGTTTGGCGATTTTACCCCTCGCTTCCGTCAACTTGCGGAGAAACACTTTGCCCCGTTGGATCATCTCTTTTCTGCACTCCGCGAAAGGCGACGAGTCCAGGGAAGGGGTGAGAGTGATGAACCGGAGGAACAGTTCGGACCCGGATACTACCTAGTTCAGGCAACGAAAAGGTATAGAGGGAAAGTTTTGGAGCACAATTTTGGACTTTGCAGCTTTGTTTGGACTAGTTAGGAGGTGAATCAAAAGTCCCCGTCCGCAACCCTTGAGCCGAAGGAAGGAGGGGGTCTGAAGGTACCATTTTAGCGAATTTCCTTAAAGGAATAAGCTATTACCGTAGGTCTCATGGTAAAACCTAAGCCCGAGACCATGTTAACTTTTCATTTTGGGGCCCCCAGAAGCAAAAAACACTATTCGTTTGAATTTTAGCGAATTTCCCCTATAGTGAAGAAGCTATTACCGTAGGTCTCATGGTAAGACCTAAGCCCCAGACCATGATAACTTTTCGTTTTGCAACCCCCAGAAGCAAAAAACACCATTCGTTCGAATTTTTAGATATATATATATAGATCTATATATATATATATATCTATATATATATGTGTCTGTTAGCACGATAGCGGCCGTAAAAATGGTCCGATCTTGATGAAATTTGGTACAGACATGTAAAGTGGTAATCGATTGGACGTGAATCAGCCCGATCGGACCATCGGAAGGGGGGGTAAAGGGGGATAAACCCCCCCAAAAATGGGTTTTTTGATCATTTTACATAGAAAAATAAAATTTATCAAATTTTTGTTGGCACCATTGAATTCAGCTCAAAAAAACAAACAATTTAGTACTGTGAATCACTGCTCTATGTCCATTGGTTACCGAGATATTGAAAGTGGTAAACACAGTACGTTGTCCCAATGTTAATCTTATGGGAAATAAGTAAAATGCTATATCTCGTTTATTTCTTAACATATCTTGATAAAACTTGGTAAATGGCTTCTTCTAGTTCAGATCTACTAAATATTGAATTAAAACCAACAAGTTTAAACATACCTGTAGCAGCAAACCTGCATACTCATTCTCCATGTTAATCTTATGGAGCTTACAAAAACATGTCAAATCTCGCTATGTTAGATTAAAATATATTGTTTTGCATTTGAAATTCGCTAAGTATGCAGGTCTGCTGCAACGGGGGTATATATATATATATATATATATGTCTGTTAACACAATAGCGGCCATAAATATGGTCCGATCTTAATGAAATTTGGTACAGACGTGTAAAGTGGTAATCACTCGGACGAGTTCGTGAACCAGCCCGATCGCACCACCGGAAGGGGGGGTAAAGAGGGGTAAACCCCCCCAAAAATGGGTTTTTTGAGGTTTTTGCATAGAAAATTAAAAATTATCCAATTTTTGCTAGCATTATTGAATTCAGCTCAAAAAAACAAACAATTTAGTAATTTGAATCACTGCTCTATGTCAATTGGTTTCCGAGATATTGAAAGTGGTAAACACAGTACGTTGTCCCAATGTTAACCTTATTGGGAATAAAGAAAATTCTATATCTCGCTTATTTCTCAACATATCTTGATAAAACTTGGTAAATGGCTTCTTCTAGTTCAGATCAACTAAATATTGAATTAAAACCACCCAGTTTTAATATACACGTAGCAGCAAACCTGCATACACTTTCCCCATGTTATTCTTATGGAGCTTACAAAAACATGTTGAATCTCTGTATTGAAATATGTTGTTTTGCATTTGAAATTCGCTGAGTATGAAGGTCTGCTGCAACGGGGGTATTTAGGTTTTTCCTAAATATCTTGAAAAAATCAACTTTTAGTATCCCCTTTTAAATTAGAAAATTAAATTTCCCGTAAGAAAAGTATATAATATGTCTATTTTGGTCCAACTATTTATAATATAAGCACTAATTTTATTAATATTTTATTTTAAAAAATATCCCTTCCATAAGAAATTTATGTAAATTTGTGTGTTACATAAATGTCCAATGGGGCAACGCATTTTTACCTAAGGAAAATAAACAACATTCATGAAATATTGACGAAATTTCCAGTAATTTGACACCTCGATTTAAAGAATTTGTCTAAAATAATACTTTAGGTGAGTTCACAAAAACGTTTGGGTAACCTCATATTTGGAATAATTCCTGGAAGAATGACTTTTTTGCGAGCTCACTAAGACCTTGACTTTGGAAAAAATGGTATGATTGAGGTGTCAAATTTCTGGAATTTTTTTCAATATTTCATAAATGTTGTTCATTTTCCTTCGGGTTGAAAAAGCGTTGCCCCATTGGGCTTGTACAGTTACACACAAATATACATGTATTTCTTATGAAAGGAATTTTTTTGATTCCAATTCAATAGGGATTACTAAAAGTTTATAGTTTTCAAGATATTTAGGAAGAACCTAAAAATAGTACTTCAAACCCCCCTTCTTCCTCCGGCCCAAGGGCTGCGTAGGGGGGACTTTTGATATGTTCACTACTAACCTAGTTGAAGTTCAAACAAAGCTGATAAGTCAAAAATTACGTTCCACGCATTTTCCTCTATATCTTTTTTAGAGCATTCGTTGCCTGTACTAACCGATATGGTGGGGTAGTCGGTGCTTCTCATGATGCCGATTGCTCTGTGGATGTTGACCACCAGTTCCTGCACGGTGTCGGAGCGGTCGTGCTCCAGGTAGTTCAGGAGGGTCCGGATGGCGGCGATCCCGGCAGAGGTGTCGGGTTCGGTTTTCATGATGGTTGAGAAAAATGATTCCACTTCTGAAAGATTCATTATTACGTGCTTGACGAACACTAGTGTAAAGTGTTACTTGTTAGTGTGTGCAGATTCCAGCAAATGGATGGATAGACATAACCTTAAATGTTTGTTTATAGGGTAAAAAACATATGACTCGGCTATTTGAATAGAGTAGTGATTATGAATTCCATTTGTGCACAGAGCAATAATAATAATTTGTTTTAAACTGTGTAATTCGGAATAAGAAATTCCACGCTTTGCAAACAGTTATAATGACTAATGGCATGGCCTTCCACGCTTTGCAAACAGTTATAATGACTAATGGCATGGCCGTCTCTAGATGAAGAAAAGAAAGAAACAAGAACAAGAAATGATTCTTGTTTTAAATTATGAAGATTCAAAATATATATATTTTAGTTGATGTATAGATACACTCAAGCTGGACTTCATCTAATGTCTTGGAATCTCAAATCACTTCAGACGACTTACTTATGGTTTAAGAATAGCTTGGCCCTCTATAGAAAAAATCCTAATAAGGAAAGTATATAGGTAGAAATTTGTCCTGTCTCTAAACTCCCCTTTTATTTTTATTTTGATGACAAGTAATACACTAACATTTCAGCTTAGTACAGGTTTTTTCCCTTGAAATCCTTTTATCAACGTATAAATCTACGATAGCAGATTCCTAACACACAATCATTATAAATTTACTGCAACACATCAGCAAATAAACATTAATGGAAAGGCCAGAACTTGTTGTAACAATCGGATATTTTACGAGAACGATTGTTCAGCGGTTTGTGGGTGAAATAGCACCGAGTTCTGCCTCTGAACTGTGCTATATTTATTGCACATTAAACAACTCCGGTAACAGCGCCTGCAGCCGCCGTCGACTCCCCGCAACACACTCGTGCGCTTGTCGCGCCGCTCGGTGTTGTCAGGCGCCGATGAATATCCGTTGTGGCGTGTTCAACGACTCTCCGCTGGAATATTGATAATGGTAACGACATGAATAATTAATTAATGTACTCGTTCGACAGAATTTTCAACATTTTACTAAAAAAATATTTATTCCTCTCGCAATTCATCGGCTTCCCTCTTTTCAAACGACCTACGTATATTAGGCTATTTACGGTGGAATAGATATTCACGTTATTTAATAAAAAATATACTGTATAGCTGCGTTGGTGAACGGCCGTTTATTTGTAGAGTTTTTGTGATCAAGGCTGTTCCTATAAACCCATCTCTAGTAATAGTCAGGTGTCGTACATTAACATTTCAGCGTAATGGTGGCTCTTCATTCAAGGGGACCAGCTGGTTATTAAAATTTATTTTATCTGCAAAACATCTAAAAAATAGATAAACTAAACATTCAAAGCTATTTAAACAACATTGATTGTCTGTAAGCTATAATTATTTCCTGAATTAATTAATTGGTTATAACTGGTTATTAATTGGTTAATTGGTTATTAATTGGTCCTTCAACATTGGTTATACGATACCACTCTATGGTTACACAGGGTTGCTTACTGAAATCGCTCGGTATTCTTCACTGTGAGACACAAAATTGAACGATTTTAGAGTATAGAAGTCTGCCCAGCTTGATTGTACGCCTTGGTCTTCGGTATGTCACTCCCAAAGGCTTCGTTCTCGATTACAACTATAGTTAATGCTGTTTTATTAATTACGTTAATTGTTGTGAAGCTGAAGATTCCAACTTCGCTACTGAGAGAATATCAAGTAATTAATAATGATTTATTTATTTATGAAATTTGACGACCTTTTGGTCAAAACCCTTACCTTAAGGTCTTTCCAAACGTTTCAGAAGAAGCAATATGATTTGAATATAGTATATTCTTTCTGGGCTGGATTGTGTACAAAAGTAGATAGATCACGAACTCGGTCAATCCCTCGGAATTCACCCCATGGGCATGCATATATTTTCATATTATATATATCATATCATATTATATTATACATATTATCATATTATCACATTATCATATTATATTATACATATCATATTATTATATATTTTGCATATGCACATATTTTTCTAGTAATTTTTTGGTTGGTGATAGTTTGTTATTAATAGGTTTAGTTGTTTTTGTTGTTGTGTTGGTACACTTCATCCGTGCGGAGAACGGATACGATACGATGCAATAAATATTGGAACCCATTTTAACGAGAAAACTGCCCCCAACAGTGAAATTACCGTAAAATCCAAGCTCTACACCCGTCTATTTCTAATTCATTCACAATCCAAACAGATACGAGCGACTGTCTCGCGGCTTATTCAGTTCCCATGGCTACAATGGCCCAACGCCGCGCCGCGCCCTGTCCATTGTACCGGCCTCATCTCCATCCATCTCCAATCTCCAGCACCATTCCATGTTAATCTCCAGTGTCAATGTCACGGCTACAATGCCTGTGACGCCCACAGCTCTGACCTCTATCTGGAGTTTTGACTAGTCACTGTCGCGTACTCAGTTTTAGATTTGGTTTTCGTGAAGGAACTTTCAGTTTTAAGTTTTAACCTAAAATGGTAAATGTAAAATAACTGGCTGATCAACCTGGTTTCACGCGTGGAAATCCAGAAAAATCTTCTCTCATGATTGCATGTTTTATGCTTCACTGCCATGTCAACTTCATAAGCTTCCCTATAGTTATAGCGTCCCTATAACTATTAGCTATTCCCTATAGCTAACTAAAACTTTGGGTACCATAGGGAATAGTCCTTTGGTGAAAGGAAATTTTGTATAATCTGTTCTCAGTGGATACCTAGCCCTAAGAGAATCGTCTATGTAAAGTTTTAAGGTTCTAGGTCAAGTAATTTGGGCTGTACGATGATACGTCAGTATATTTGACAAATATAGTAGAGATTGTAGAAAGTACTTCTTCCTTGTTTCCGCTTCTCCCAAAAGACCAATGTAAAACAACAATAATAACAAGTTTTTTTTGAACATCAGTGATTATGAGTGGCCCTTAATCTCTAATTTAACTAATATTGTAAATAAGAAAATTTGGATGGATGGATGAATGTTTGTGACTCGATCGCACAAAAACTACCGACTGTGTTCAGTAGTTTTATGTTCGTATTTCTATGTGCATTTTTCAATCTTAAAAATGGGTTACGTTAAAAAAAGTCCTGTATTCCAAAGAAATGGTGGTTTCTGTACAGTGTCTACCTGTCCTAGTCCTATGTAAGAAATTATTATAAAAACTATTGAACCGACCGGGCTGAAATATTGCCCAAAGGTAGATTACAATCCCAGAGCTAACTCGTAGGCATATTCACGTTTTTAAATTACCAACAGGCTTCGCCCCGGAGGCTTTTAAAGCATATATTAATTTAAATTTTGTGTAGTTTTATTTTGTTCGAAAGGAACTATTGTTATCTCTCAGTTTCACCGTGCGAAGAACTGGTGAAGCTGTAGTACTCGATTTACCACAGAGAGACGGAAGACCGCTAGTCTTCGGCGGTCGAGTTCTTGTAGACATTGGAGAACATCCCCTGACTCCCCGGTTGGTTCCCAGGGAGGCAAGGGTCAGTCTGTCCTCCCTCTGTGGGTCTTCCCTGGTCACCCACATGTGAAACACGCCCATGCACGCCCCGCTGAACACTACAAGGAAAAGCCGAAACGCGGGCAGCATTGAGCTGGAACTCTTTTAGTTTAGCATAGATAAGTCAATCAAAATAAAAACTTAAAACCATGGGGTCATTCACAACATTTCTTCCACAACATTTCATTGACAGTGGATCCTTATCACTCAAATATAAAGTAATGATAAAACACATACCCATCAACACATTTATTTATCACATATAGGAACTGGTTCATGAATTACAGGAGTCGAATTCGTAGAAAAGATTTGAGGGTGGGTTGGACTAACTACGACATGGAATATGGAATTGAGGTATATATTGAGGGATGTATTGGATATTGAGCGATATAATATATTTCATTACAAGGACCTAAAGTGACGCTTTTCGTACAAGGTCAAGTTTTACAACCGAGGCTGTAAGCCGAGATTGAAAAATGACCGAGTAACGAAAAGCAGCTTTAGGTCCGAGTGATGAACTATATTTTTCGTTATATTGCTCAATACAATACGTAAACTACTTAAGAAAACCAAAATGTTACAGCTTGTTTACCTTTAAAGATGCCTTCAAAAGATGCCACCGTCTTGTTTTTGCTATTTGAAGCAATCAGCTGATTGTCTCTTTCATTTGTGTTAGGATAGACCGACAACAATGAACAACTATCGACGTATCGAACGCATGTAATAATCGATTGGTGAAATAAGCGAGTTTCACAAATTGATTAAACTGACAACAATGAATGTTTCAATAATAACGATGAATGTTTCGATTTTTCGAATGAATATTTATATTGGTTCGATATTTGTAATCGAATGAATATTTTTCGATTATTACGACGTACTCGGCACTTTTTGACTTTTATAGTCCTAGGACTATAAAGAGTCAGCTGGTATCGAGTACATCAGCTTTTAATTCCTAGGAATAAAAAGAGAGTATTTAGGTCCGGAAAACGTGCATTAAAAACATCTGTTTTTGAAGCAGTATAACGAAAATATATATTTTCACTTCCTTAAAAAAAGAAGAAGGATCGAGGCTCCGCTAATTAAATGAATGAATTCTTTTTCGGTTCTTTTTACAATCGTTTTGGTCCTAAAAGTTTAAATCTTTCTTTATTGTTTTAGTAATTTTGTTTTCATTTTTGGGGATAATGTTTGAATCCTGGCATTCAATAATCTCAAGTTGAATAAAAATCCCGTTTACGTGAAATTAAAAAAATCTCAATATCAAGGAAAGACATACCCTTTTGAAGACTACAATTAAAATTTCTGCCATAGAACCAGACATTGTTTAAAACTTAATTCCATACAATAACGCAAACCATACCTCTACATACAGCAAGTAACTATGCGTCTTGTTGCAATGTTGCAACAATGCGTCGGGCCCAACCCTGGAGTTGGTCAATACAGCGTTGTACAATCGCTCTGCACCGAGCTTGTATTGCTCACAGCTGTTATCGCTGCAGTTTATACGTTTTACAGTTAAAGGTACGATATTGAACAATGGAATGAGGTATTTCTAGTTAGGAGACATTATTGCGGACTTTATTTTCGGTCTATGACTATTTACGTTCGAGTAATAATGGTCTTTGAAGGTTGTATAGATCGGTTTTGAAGGTTGTAGTTTGGAATTGCTTGTAGGTTAGTGCTGCACAGAAACAAATAGATTTGTTGGAACAACAAAAACAGTGGTAAACCGAGCAAAAAGCATTTGCAAAAAGGTATTGGTTGATTCACATTGGCTGGGATAGCAAATTTAATTTGTAGGAATGACACATAACATTGCTGATTTTAGCAATTAAAATTAGCGTTGAAATAGCAAATGTATGGAAAATTTTGCTGGCAATACCAATGTGTTTGTTATAAATATATTGCACATTGGTATTTATAGCAAATGTTTTTTTAACAAAGTAATATTAGTAATTCCAAAAAAATAGTTTTGGTGATTCCGACAAAACCATTTGTTATATCAGCAAATAAATTGGTAAAAATCGCTAAACTAATGTGGTTTTGTTGATTTCACCAATAATTAATTTTTTTCTGTAATGAGATTTTTGAGAGAAGAGGGGATTTCTTGTAGAAAACATGGGACAAATAAATGAGTTGACGGATGTGATTTTGATATGACCCGTGTTGATATGGATTCTTGAGTTTAGTCCACCATAAAATATATGTGATAAATAATACATCACGGCTATCATTGACGGCGACGGTTTTTTTAACATACCCTAAAGACCCTTCAGTAACTACTATAAAAATATCGTCACCTTTTCTTAAGATCTGAGCCCATTTTCGCTCCATTTTATCTTCCGTGCCCAGATGCTGAACACGAACTCAAGAGGGTTCTTTGGAAACCCTTATGTCCGTGTTGTTTTGATCTCAATTTCCGTTTCCTCCCAAGAACAAAAGCCCCGACAAGGAGGCGCCAGGGGCTACCGGGGTGGGGGGGAGGTCAAAAACAAAAAACTGACCCTTCAGGGTCAGAGGTAAGGCCCCCAGGCCTCAGTTGCTGGTGAGGGGGGGCCAGGGGCTGCCCCTGGGCCTTTGGAGTTTCAAAATCGCCAGATGTCGGTTTGGGACTTGTCGCCGACGGATTTATTCGGGTCGACTGTGTAGATTGTTAGCAGCTAATGAATGGTATTTGGGATTGGGGGGGGGGGTTGTTTATTGAATGTCGAAGGATTTTGGAATTGGTTATTTGCGTTGCTCAGGAGTTTGCTTCGTCGTAGGAATAAACGTTCTTTAATTTTATGGGGGCGGTCTACCTCAAGTTCCGAGCGCTAAAACAGGGTTTTGTATCTTATTCATTGATCGCTGGATTTTCATATGATTTCCAATATTTTGGTGTCATTTTAAAAAGGATATGTTTTTGTAGGTCGCTATGATTTTAGAATTTTTGATTTTATCTCCGTTTATTTACAGGAATTGTGTAAATCTTTCAAAAAAGGTAGTTTTTTGTTAGATTTTAAAGTCTCATAACTAATGACAGAAACGCTTTATAGAAAAATAAAAATTGTAGAGACATATAAAATATTCTGCAGAACGTGAACCCACTCTCATTTTTATTAAATCTTAAAAATTAAAGCTTTTGTCGTCCAGATACGAAACGTCTGCAAGCTTATTTCAGCGCGCTTTAGCCCTATCTTTACAATGTTATTTCGCTCTGTGACGCAGATTTTTCTGTCAAGGTAGACCGCCCCCTTATGTTCTTGCTAATAATTTTGTAAATTATATTCAAACTATTACTTATGTGCTATTAATTGTGTTATATATATACACAGGAATTACGTAAATTGATTGTTTGAATATTATGAAAGGTATAACGGCTGTTTGATATTATATGTCAATTAGTTGTGAAGAAAGCTCACTCCACCAAAGAAAAAATGTTGGATCGATTTAATGATTGCAGTTGTCTGTGCTATTAGTAAAAACACTTGGTAGACTATAGGTAATCTTACTTGTAATTAACGGCATACTAGTGTGGATCTGTAAAAAAATTACATTTTAAATCCTTACTTATTGCAATAAGTTTCAGAATATAACCAGGTTGTACTACTGCAGTTCAGTGAAGAACATTCCTTCTATTATTTTTGAATTACCATTTTTTCACACTTCCAGAAGAATTGCAGTTATGTGTTGTTTGTTATTTGATATGCCTTTTTTTGCTATACCTCTACTTGGTTAGCTTTGTAGGGGTTTAGTAATAGTAATTCATAAAAATCAGTCATTAATTCTTTAAAGAGATGTTATGTAAAGTAATTAAGCTATATATATTATGACCCCAATACAGCGAAAATTTGTAATCGCTTCTAATTTTGTAAAATACAATTCCAAATGGACATATTGTTTTTAAATGCCATTTAGCTTGTCACCTCCCCCTTTACAATTCGAACGAGACAGATCCACATTAAATCTATGTGATTAGTGTAAGCACCTGTAGTATTGGTATCACACAGGGAGGTTGTTTATTGTTTACCACCTCTGTGGGAGGGTGGACCGACCATAACTCACAGCTCGCCATTTGTGGCAGATCGCTGATATATGAAGCCTGGCGCTGACGTTGATACTTCCTGGTGCTGGTATCAGTCCGCTAATGTCCACTAATTCCCACCGTCCCAAACATCCCATTGTTTGTCACCGCAAAAATAACCTATATTTTTGATATGTGTGTCCATTTTTAAACCGAAACCTTTTGTAATTTTTTTGTGAAGCATGGTTAACAAGATTCTATTGAATAAAAGTATTAAGAGTGGGCTGCAGTTAAGAAAAGTATCGCCTATACCTGCTCCTACTGTAATGCCGTTAACTTTCCAATTCGGGACAGCCTCAACCGTTCAACCAACATCGTTAAATTTTAGCTCATTTGAAAGAACAAAAAAATATTTCAGTGAGCAGAACTCCGAAAATTTTATTTTTTGCCATTTTTTAACGACCAAACAAAAAACTTTATCCAAATTCTACTCACTTAATCGCTAGATGTTTTTGTTCTTTCAAATGAGCTATTAATACCGGCCAAATCAAATGAGCCATCGATTTTGGTTGAGCGGTTAACGCTTAACGAATAACATTGGTAAAGACCAATGTTATTCGTTAAGCGACATACTTACTCCCCCAAAGGGGGAGAAGTATGTAGTCGCGCGGGACTGGGGCCCCCTCTTAAATAAGCCTTTTGTGTTATATAGAATTTCCCCTTTTAGGAGATAAGCAATCACAGTAGGTAAGGCCTCAGCCCGAGACCATGATGAATTTTCGTTCTAGGGCTTCCAGATGTTAAAATCACCATTCATTCGTTTTCATAAATATATTACTGAAGACACCTTTTCTTATCCGGACCCCTTGGGACCGAGGTCTGTCTGGACAACGGGGTTTCCGGTCAAACGACGTTTCCCAAAATTAATTATCAAACCAAAACATTAAATAATAGATATTTTCGATGGTTTGTCAATTAACATATTTCCCTATATCGTCGATATCGTTCCTCAATCACTAAAAAACCAACTCATTCTACTGAAATAGGAGAGAGCTTAGTATTTTTTTGTAGACACGTCATTACTGGTCTCAAATATTTTCAACAAGAATCGTCGATACAGCATCGTCCATTTCAAATTTTGACAAAAACAATACTTTCTCCATATTCCATGTACTGTATAGGGGAGAGAAAGTAAAATCAGCCATTAATTCTCTAAAGGGATGTTGTGTAATGTAAATAAGCTGAATATGAGCACGGCGACTTTGTAATCGCTTCTAATTTTGCAAAATACAATTCCCAATGAACATATTGTTTTTTAAATGCCACTCCACTTGTCACCTCCCCCTTTACAATTCGAACGAGACAGATCCACATTAAATCTCTGTGATTAGTGTAAGCACCTGTAGTATTAGTATCACACAGGGAGGTTGTTTATTGTTTACCACCTCTGTGGGAGGGTGGACCGACCGTAACTCACAGGTCGCTATTTGTGGCAGATCGCTGATATATGAAGCCTGGCGCCGACGTTGATATTTCCTGGTGCTGATACCAGTCCGCTAATGTCCACTAATTCCCACCGTTCCAAACATCCCATTGTTTGTCACCACAAAAATAACCTATATTTGTGATATGTGTGTCATGTTTTAAACTGAAAACTTGTAAATTTTTTTGTAGCACGATTAACAAAATTCTATGGAATAAAAGTATTAAGAGCGGGATGCACTCACGAAAAATATCGTGTTACTACCTGCTCCTCCTATTAGGCCAATGTTAACTTTCCAATTTGCCTCAACACACAGCCTCAACCGTTCAACCATAATCGTTAATTTTTAGCTCATTTGAAAGGAGAAAAAATTAACTAGCGATTTCAGTGAGCAGAATTCCGACATTACATTTACTGTCCGCCGATAGCTTGATGGCTAGCGGGATAAGTGCAGGGGGAGGGGAGGAGTGCGCTTGCTATTGGCTGAGCCGTTCCCCTCTCGCCGCAAACGCGACACTAGTAGCCGACCTGAAAATTTAGTCTGTACTATACTGATGCCGATGCCGCTGCGTACTCCCCGCGCTGACGTACTCACCTGCGGTGCGCCGGGCATTTAGTTGCGCGCCCGAATGGTTTGTCCATTTTTACGTACGGATGCAATCACGAAACAGGAAAATAAATACCTTTATCACAAAAAAAACTAATTTTAAAACTTTCATTCGCACGAATAGAGCATAATGGCGTGAATAGAAGAAGCTTGGATGTTTACAAACAAAACTGGATCAATTTGGATTTTCAAACGTGGAAAATGAAACAATAACATATGATCAATTGGTTTAACTATGAATTTCTTGTGTTTATCTTCTGTTATTTTTAACAAGGTAAATGCAGACGGGTAGTAGCGTCGTTGTTATGGTAACCGGCCTGCTATCCCCTCCCCTCAAATTTTTCCCGCTAGCCATCAAGTCATCGGTGGACAGTAGAATATTTTATAAAAAAAATCAAAAAATCTCATTTTTGCGTTTTTTACAAGCGTACAAAAAAACATAACGAAATTCTGCTCACTTAATCGCTAGATTGTTTTTGCTATTTCTAATGAGCTATGAACCTACGATTTTGTTTGAGCGGTTGGCTGAAACGGATTTTTTATGGGAGAAGCTACACTCGCGCGGGACTGCCTTTTGCGTTATATAAAATTTCTTTTAGGGGATAAGTCATTACAGTAGGTCTCATGGTAACGCTTAACATGATAATATTTTTAGGGCTCCCAGCAGATGGTAAAAGCACCATTCGTTGGTTTTCATAAATAAATTAATAATCTATATTATTATATGTCTGTTAGCACGGTCAAAGCTCCCATTATCGCTTTTCCTTGCCAGCAAACCTGCATCCTTCCTTCCCATGTAGGATACGTTATGTATGTTCTCAAGGAGAATATTTGTGCATGATTATTAACGGACGTATACGTTGATTTTACTCTATATGAGGCTTCAATGATATAAATCACATATTCCATCATTTGAAATTCGCTGAGTATGCACATTAATTATACACATAACAGCTGCATATTGATTAGCCAGCTCTATTGCAACGGAGGTTTTTATAGTTTACCTTACAAATCACTCATCCATGACGTGTACCTGTTCAGCTTTTCCAATCACACTCCTAGCTACGTTATTGTGCTACACAGTCGGGTGTGAAACGTGTGTTACGTTTACCAGTGTGTGTTGCTATGGTCAGCGGCAACACTGCACATGGGTTCCAAATGCCACCGCTTGTTATTTACTTGAATTCAGCTGACTCTGACTGAGGATAGGTTTTTCAACGTTAACAACCCTTGTAAAGCGACGTTGCCACTTCGAAGGCCAGGGTGATTGTTACTGACTCTCAGGATGGGGTTTTCAATGTTAACAACCCTTAAAGCGACGTTGCCAGTTCGAAGGCCAGGGTGATTGTGATTGACTCTGAGGATGGGTTTTTCAACGTTAACAACCCTTGTAAAGCGACGTTGCCACTTCGAAGGCCAGGGTGATTGTTACTGACTCTGAGGATGGGGTTTTCAATGTTAACAACCCTTAAAGCGACGTTGCCAGTTCGAAGGCCAGGGTGATTGTGATTGTCTCTGAGGATGGGTTTTTCAATGTTAACAATCCTTAAAGCGACGTTGCCAGTTCGAAGGCCAGGGTGATTGTGATTGACTCTGAGGATGGGTTTTTCAATGTTAAAAATCCTTAAAGCGACGTTGCCAGTTCGAAGGCCAGGGTGATTGTGATTGACTCTGAGGATGGGTTTTTCAATGTTAACAACCCTTGCAAAGCGACGTTGCCAGTTCGAAGGTCGGGGTGATTGTGATTGACTCTGAGGATGGGTTTTTTGATGTTAACAACCCTTAAAGCGACGTTTCCAGTTCGAAGGCCAGGGTGATTGTGATTGACTCTGAGGATGGGTTTTTCAATGTTAACAACCCTTACAAAGCGACGTTGCCACTTCGAAGGCCAGCGTTATTGTGATTGACTCTGAGGATAGGGTTTCCAATGTTAACAACCCTTGCAAAGCGACGTTGCCAGTTCGAAGGCCAGAGTGATTGTCATTGACTCTGAGGATGGATTTTTCAATGTTAACAATCCTTAAAGCGACGTTGCCAGTTCGAAGGCCATGCTGATTGTGATTGACTCTGAGGATAGGTTTTCCAATGTTAACAACCTTTGCAAAGCGACGTTGCCAGTTCGAAGGCCAGAGTGATTGTCATTGACTCTGAGGATGGGGTTTTCAATGTTAACAGTTAACAAGCCTTGCAAAGCGACGTTGCCAGTTGGAAGGCCAGCGTTATTGTGATTGACTCTGAAGATAGGTTTTTTCAATGTTAACAACCCTTGCAAAGCGACGTTGCCAGTTCGAAGGCCGGGGTGATTTTGATTGAGTTGCTTTCCGGCCAAGAGATATACACTTGGGGATCGTCCATTAACGGGCTTGAGCCAAAGCCAAAACACACTGCCAGGCTGGCGAACCACACTTTATGGAAGAACCATTCCGGTAAATAATTTTCCTCTGCTAATGGGTTGTGCAGAGTTTTTATTAGTTTTAAATGGGGGATAAAAATATAGTACAAACAGAAATCTTTGGTGAGGTTGGAGAAAGAAAGTGTTTAAAATCGTTTACATTGCACTGGTTGTAAAAGTATGTTAATTCAACCATGTATTTTTACTGTATAAGAATACATAACGCTGAGGGAATTTCTCCTAGTTTTTTTTTAAGTGTCAGTTGTATTCATAATTGTTGAATATTTAAATGTTATATGATCTTAGATCTCTAAGGGTTTTAAGACAACAGCCGGATGGGGGGGTATGAATACTTAAGGGTAATACTAGCACAGTGGCGGTTTTTTGGGGAGGGGGGAGAGGTTGCCTTCCAGGATTAAGGAGGTATGGGACCATTGTTTTTACTTTCTCAATTAAAGTTTTTAATAAACACAGTAAAACGATTTTAGAGCTAGCTGAAGCTCAGTAACCCCTATGCTTGGACACGCCCATGTAAACAACGAAAGTTTACAACAAGCTTCAAAATATGTATTGTAACCGACTGATGTTGGTCTACTGTTCTTTTTGCAGTCGTTTGTAACATTCCTTCGGGAAATTAAGCTATACACGTTTCAAATTCATTAGTAAAGCCTGTAATTTTGAAAGTGAATCACAAAAGGTAAAAAAGTAAAGTTAACATCAAGCTTCAGTAAATAATATTATAACAACTGGTGTTTGTCTGCTGTTATTTTAGCAATCGTTTCTAGCATTCCTGCGAAAAATTAAGCTACTCACGTTCCAAATTCTTACTAAATCCTAAACGTAATTTTGAAAGCAGAACACAAAAGGTAAACGGGCAGGGCATATGTCATTCCAAACTTTCAGTTGTCATTCCCCCCCCCCCCCACAGTTCATGTATTCTGCCCCCCCACCATTAGAGAGTTGCGATGATATATGATTGATGGTCATATACGACATGCGACATGTATAGGCCTGAACACATATGACTCTAACTGTTTGGCTGATTGCTTTGCCTCAGGCTGTGTTTCGGATTTATCCGCCTCTTTTATCCGTTCTATAACGCTTCTTTTATTTCTGAGACGTCTTTGAAACGTAGCAATAATGATTCCCCGTAGCCAAGTAGACTAGGAAAAGAATCGCAAAAAGTTCAATTTATAAAAATTGTAATATTACGTCAACTGTTTTAGACATACTGCGTATTCGTAAATTCTCATTTTACTTGACAATTTTTTATAATCAAGATTTTTAACTTAAGAATCATAATCGAATTCCTATGTTTAACAGGTCGTAAATGAATTGAACAACTGAACAGCTTGTACATCTTGTTCCAACGTTCCCTGATATCCAATTTTTTTAAGTAGTCAGATACCGTATTAATTGTAATAGTCATTAAGAATGATGACAAGAGGACGAACACAGTTATAGCTACTACAGCTATTCAGAGTGTTTCCAAATGGTCTGGACATATTTTGTGGACTTGTTCCTCGGGCTAAGACAAACATAAAATGCCATAAAAGTATAGGTCTAAAATGCCTAGATATCTGTCTGTCGGCCTGTTTGTGATTTTTTTAAATTATTTTATATCTTGGACATTTTTCAAGAAATAAATTTCAAAATTGGTACAAATGTGTAGTTTAGAAGGTAAAAAAGAGCTTAAAAAATTTCGTTCAAATATCTCAAGCCGTTTCAATATGGCGGCTTTTTAAAATATTTAATGCCTAATTTCATGAAAATCGTAAATATTAAGAAAATTGTTTTTACAATCAAAAAGATAGAGAATTTAAATCCAAATCGAATGAGACCTTGTTTGTTAACATCGGATCACAAACAACCGAGTTATCAGTTTTTTCTACATTCGGTTATACAATTTAAGAGGCCGTACATATTATGTCAAAAACCTACTCAGTCAATATCTGAAGGCTGAACACGATTTTTATTCTTAGATTTTATCATGAATAATTTTTATCGTAACGCGTTCTGGTATTAACAGCTTTTCGGTGTTGATACTCAATCATACACCACTTCAATTTTTTAAACTCTTAAATAAATCAAAGAAAACTCACTTTTACTCAAGTACACATACCAAAACAAAACATAAAGTAGACAATAAGGGTAGAAAATAAACAATGAAATAGACATAAAGTAGACAGTACCTTTGTGGGAAGTATTGCCGGGGGATTGAATCATATCTAATGCAGCAAGGTTGGACCAAGGTCCCGGGGTGTAGTGGTCGGGGGGGGGTTGGTGGGGGGAGGGGGAGGGGGGACAATACCCCCCAGGGGCCCCAGGGTTGATAACTTGGTCCATCTCTGTATTGTCAGCTCTGGAATCCAACTTCTTGAATACATTGCAGTAGTGTTTTATCGCTTTTGAAATAATTTATCCTGCTGACCCATGTTCGGTATTGTATTGTTTTAGGAGGTGATTTTATTCTGCATTTGTTGACTTGATATAGGTATAGCAATTAGCGTAGTGAATCCCTAGCCTGGCCTTAAAATTAGCCAGCTTGAGCAAGAGATTTGTGAAATGCATTATAATCGTAGATTCGCATACCAAAAGACTAATATTTTTGGTGGTAACTGTTTTATTGTGAAAAAATCCTGAAAAACGGGTTAATCCTGGCACAGGTTTGGGCACAGATTTTCCTGATCCTGCAATCGGGTTTGGACCGTTCCCGATCAAAACGTTAAAAAATGCCACTGGCGTCGGAATACACAAAATAAAAAATGCTGAATGCAGGGCGGTGTGAGGTAAATTATAACACCCATACCTAACCTTAGAATAGTTACACCCATACATGACAGAAATAGTTATTGGTGTATTAAGAGCGGCAAAGACTATTTTTGCTCGTAATGCACACAATATTTTTTCCTACCACCATTATATAAACAGTTTAACTTATTAACTAGCTTGTATACAAAAGTTCATTGAGGTTATGTGCTTATTCTATTGGAACGAACCGGAAGTTGTAATAGAAACGGCGACAATGAAATCAGCTGATTTAGAACAAGGCAACTAGAATTTAGAATTACGGTGAGTGTCATGGGATTTCTGACCAATAGAAACTGGTCATTGGTTTTTGACGTCATAGTTATCTCTCTTGTTTGCTACTTTAACCTATTCTACATCTCAAACAACCTCGATTTATAGCGAGCGGTAATGAAATGAAAGCGGAAATTAACCATTTTGCGTACTGTTTACAGGTGTGGCAATGCGATTATATCTTCATGGAGTGGTAATAGTGGTAGGAGAACAAATATTTCGCCCTCACAGCGTCAACACCCATTACACATAATTTTCGTTTGTTGCAGCTGAACAGAGAAGCCACATCCAAGTCGGAATCGGAACAAGCGAACGGTTTCATCGAGAAGACGCCGATCTACGTGACGGCCTACCCGCCCAGTGCTACCACCACCTCCACCACCACCGCCAAGCCCTCGGTTCCCCCCACCAACAGCCCCGGCACCCAGGACCTCGAACTGACTCAGGTGACTATGGGAAATCACTCTAAATTGGAATTCCACAACGCGAAACCACATTATTCGAAAAACAGACCTCTTTTAACGTAGTATAACTTTTTATCATCTTGATTAGGCTCCGAATCACTGATCAAAACGTGTTCAATACCTGTTGTCAAGTGATCCTTTGAGTCCTTAAAAAGGTAATCGGTTTCGACCTTCAAAAGTCTAGTCTCTGCCTCCGCGCCGGCCGCCGCGTCAACGATCAGTGTAAATTGATTTTGCCATTTTAATAGTCGTGTTTGTTAAGTGTTTAAATATGTTCAATTTCTCAGTGTTTTTTTTTAATATCGACATGTTCGCAAGCACGAGATGAAGACGTCGTTCGCCTGAAGATGACCTTTTGAAGGTCAAAACCGGTCGCCTTTTTTAAGGACTTAAAGGATCACTTGCCAACAGGTATCCGAATTCCAACAAAGCCGAATAAATCGAGGCCAAGTTCAAAAGAAAGTTACGGTATTTTTAAGAACTGAATGAAAGGAATAGTGTTCAGAATTACCTTTCTGACGATTATGAGAGACTTTTTTCATATTATATGTAAGAATCGTATAACAGCCACGGGGCACAGGGTACCCAGGACCTGGAGGTGACTGTGAAAAATCACTGGATACAGATCAGAACAGATTATTTAATTTAATTTTATATAGGGAGGCGGGAACGGCTAAATATTTTTTGAACCGGATTATTTTTAGAAATCAAACTTTGCACATCCACTCCTATGTAAAAAAAACTACTTTCTGAGGTACTGACTCTTGGCCCCCAGTTTTGGACGGCCCACAAGGAGACGGTGCATAATCTTTAATATAAGCATAGGTCGATATGCACATCATTTTAAAGGGTTGATCAAGTAGTGTTCAATACCGCAAACCGCACCTCAAAAGGTTCACTCGTTACAAAATGGCGGCTGATTAAAAATCTAAAGGAAAGTACATAGTGTTCGCCTGAATATAGTTTAAAAATTGTTCGCAGACTATGTCTGAAGAATTAAAGACTCCGAAAACTACGGAAATTTTTGGTAGTCTGTATATCGAAAACAGTTGGTTAAATATAACGTACCGAAATACAAAAATGCTTCAAAATGTGGTTTTAATTGAGATCCAATCAAACAAATATTTTTTTGTCGAGGTTCAATCCTGGAAATGTATTATTTTGAATATCCTTTTCGTCCCTAAGGAATACACTTTACGGCACACGGACACGGCTAAAAGTGGGTACAATGCATTTCAGTCACAATGCATTGGGAAATAATCAAACTTTGACTGTTCATATTTCTAACCATTAGTTTTAGGGGAAAATACCAAGGAACAAAAGTGCCATAAAGTAATCTGTAAAACCCAAAACCATCATAAAATTACAGGGTGCTCCATCATTCTGTAGTCTTGGTGCGTCGGTGCGTCATAAGAAATAAAAAAGCTGACCACCATATTGAAAAAATGGCGTGTAGTTTCGAAAATTAAAACACATACCTAAAAGCAGCATAAATAATAAGAGGGTCCCCCTGAAGAAGATCACTATCATACATAAAATAAAGAAGTTAGCCATTGGACTTTAGGCTAGACACCCGGTACAATTAATTGATGATCTCTAACTGCCATTTTCTAACCCCAGGAGCTACACCCTGCGCCCGCCCAGCCCGCTCAGCCCGCCCAACCCGCCCAGGTCGCCCAGCCGGCTGCCCAGCCGCCCGCGCCGCCCGGGCGCACAGAGGTCCTCATCGGGCAGGATGTCACCCCAACAGACACCAGAGTAAAAACCACCGCTATCGTCGAAAACCACCGCAGCCTTTCCGTCTCTGACGACACCGCCGCCAGGTAACAGTCAAATTATTTTATTTAAACAAAATAAATAAAATTATTTTAAAAATGAAAAAATATTATTAATTATTATTACTATTATTTAATATTTATTTTAAATAATTTTAATTATTTGAAATTATTTTATTTTTTGTTTATTATTTATTTGTTTATTTTTATTTACTTTTTAATTTATTATATTTTTATATTGCGCCCTGGAAAACAGGGACGTCTTAAAAATGTTGTTTTTTTAGGATTTCTAGGCCGTATCACAAAACAATCTTACAGTGGACTCCCTCTTATCAGGACCTCTTAACCGGACTTCGGTTTAATCGGACTGTACTCCGCGCAAATAACATCCTTTTAAGCGAGCGATTTTTATCAACACCTCGGTTCAACCGGACGTAATCGGCAGAAAATGGACAGTATTGCACCGACGATTCTCGATGGAAAGATTTGTGAAAAATATTTTTCACCCGTCAGAAATTGTAATGGTTATTATTTTTGTAGAAGATATAAAGCCTAACATATTTTCTGGTATTTTGTGTTCATAGCAATTATTCCCCAAATAGTGATTACTAGAGGCTTGAAGGGGCTAATCATAATCCCTCTTTACTGTAGTACAAAATACCTTCTTAGAAAATAGGCTTTTGGATCCACAAAATTATGATTATATCTAGCATTTGGTTTTAAGTAAACAAAACAGACCTTTTCACATCCCAATGGTTTTTTAATTACAGCTATTTTACGTTATTTCTCATTTTATAGTAAGCTTAAACAGTGTCAGTATTTTCCACGAGTCCCTGGGATGTAGACCTTCAATTTCAGCCCCCTCCCATCATCCTGCGACCTTCCAAACGCCCACAATTTCGGCGCAAAAATTTCCGAATTTTTTAAATAAATTATTAATGTATTATCAATGTGTTAAATCTGCATCGTTATAACATAAACTAAACAAACCTACTTAAATTTTTTAAATTTTAAATTATGAAAAAAGCTCAAACCCTTAATTATTATAAAATCAGAAAATCTTAAATTTAAAACATTTTTTGTTATAGTACATTGAACGTGCATAGTTAGCTGCATTTTCAAAAAATCCCACATGTCAACATCTACCATATGGCTTTGAATCAAGCATTAGCACCACATGTTTAATGTAAACAAAGCAGAAGTTTTTCAATTCCAATGCATTTTAAATGGAAGATATTTTTCGTTATTTCTCATTTTCTGATAAATTTGGACATAATCTGCTATTTTTCCCGACCCCCTGGAGCCAAGACCTTTCATTTGAGCCATCTCCCATCATCCTGCGAGCTGTCAAACTCTCACAATTTTGATTTTAAAAAATCGCTTACAGAATTAGTAATATAGATAGTAGTTTCTACTTTTTGCCTGATAATTACTCGTATTATTCACCTATAAAGTATGCTAGACGTAATAATTTAAACGATTTTGGGGAACATCGGTTTAACCGGAAACCCCGTTATCCGAACAGGTCTCGGTCCCGAGTTGTCCGGATAAGAGGGAGTCTACTCCAAAAGGAAAGTTATTGTCGTGATAAATTAATTACGATTTTTATAATGCTATATAGGGGTTTGTGAATCTAAAAATCTACAATTTTCACTCTTTAGATTGTCTTATAATCTACAATTTTTCTACAGGCGACATCAATACAAAGCCACAAAGTGTAGGGAATATCCCGCTATGTAGGGATCGGAAGTAACGTCGGTGACAAATCTAGATATGTCGTGCGGACAGTTCTCGGTCTTTTCTCTGAATAAAACATCAGTCTCAGTTCCGTGAGCAACAGCTGCCGTTGCGCCCTATTCCCCACCTACAGAAAAGGAGACTTTATATCAAAAATTTTCGCCCCTGTAAAACTTTCCTTTCGACTTTTGGTAACTTGTCCAGAGTAGATTTAATTATTGTATGACTGATTTATTCAATTGAATGATCGATGAAACAGCTTTGATTATTGTTGTATTGCTCCGTCAAATCTATAAGTATAAAAGAGGATGTTGGTATATATATATATATATATTTAGTTGGCAGGGATAAACACAGAAACCGCTGGACCGATGGCCACGAAACTTGGTACATACATGTAGAATTTCATGGAGTAGGTTTATACACCTTCAATTTCGTGATAACTTTCAGGGCTTAGCCCTGGGACCGTCTTAAAGGTACCCATGTCAGGGATTTTGAAATAATTTGAGTTAGATTTGTTTACTAACAAAACATATGAAAGTAAAATTTAAAACAGGTGATGTAAATTATAATGGTATTTCTTTCTGCTATTTAACTGTATTTTTGTTAAAATGAAGATTTGTTACTTGGTGCCAGGTGGTCAATGAATTAGACTTTTGCATTTTTTCAAAGTGCAATACACTATATAAAATGCTGATAATATGTAGTATAACATAAAATAAATAACTGATTACTGAAGGACTCCAGTGATCACTGATCACTTATACTTGAAGGACTTTTTTATGACAACTAACTGCTATTTAAAGAGGAAGAGTGTGCTACTGTAAAGAATTAATTTTACCTACAACACTTTAAAAAAATTGCCGGGACGGCTCATTCAAACGTTTTGCTCAATATAGAGTCTAAAAACGTGACAGCATTTTTTAATAATTGCTGGAGTGGCATTGTAATTTTTGGTTCAAGGTAGACCTAAAAATGATCTTTTACAGTGAATAAAATTTCAAGCTAACTTCTTTGATTCCTCTAACACGTATGCCTTCATGAAGGAAATAAATAGGATTTCTAATACGCAGGTCTGCTGCGACGGGGGTGCATAATAAAGTTTTAATTAAGGGTAACATATGCGAGCAGATTCAAAGTGCCGTCGAAAAAGCCAAGGGTGCCGTTCCTTAAATTGTGCCCCATGATCATCATCAGGGCAAGCTCAGGTACCGTGGAAACGACCATTAAATGCTTCTCGGCGTTCGTCTCTATAAATTGGCCTCTTGAGTGTGTGAGCGCAATCCTCTTCACCTGATAGCGCGATCGACTGGACAGCCGACACAAGCAAAACGCACTTGCAAGAGGAAGGACCACCGATATTGGGCATGAGCCTACCCAGGGCAGCAATACCATTTGGGGCTTTGTCGGTGGGGCGTTGGATATGGTCACATTTTTTGATGTACAGGCAGTTTATGCAGGAATATAATACCCCCGTCGTAGCAGACCTTCGTACTAAGAGCGAATTTCTAAAAACTTTTGCTTTATGGAAGTACATTTGATATGTTCAAAGAAGTAGATACATTACATACATTAGATTTTACAACAAGAAAAATAAATGGGAAAGCAAAACTATATAATTCATGGGTGATAGTGTATGTATAATTTTAATCGTGAGCGAAGCCACGGGTTCTTCTAGTCTTCTATATAATTAATACGCCAACACGAAATTTGTCTTATGAACTTAACCGATTTCTTAACCGATTTTGATCATTGACGGCTCATTGGAAAGAGCGTGTCGCGTAGATTTGCAAACTGGCCTTACATTTTTGAAAAAGTCCCTTGGGCTCTGCCCCATTGGCTTTTAAAGTTCCCATGTTATCCTTATGAAGAACATAATTGTTTACATTTTGATCAGCTGGATAATTTAATTGCTGTTATTTTTTAATTTGTGTAAACATAACCCTCAAGACGGATCGTGTTAGCATGATTGTGTTTTAAATTTGTCGCCATTTGAATTATCGCTCTGCTAGAGTAGCGCACGATTCCGTGCGCTCGGATCCACTAGTTCTCGGAAATAATCGATCAAGCTCATCGATTTTTGCATACAAACGTCTACCCGGTAACAGCTGAATTAACTTTTAAGACAATAATGAATGTAAAATAATACTGGCAAATGAGTGAGCTGGTCTTTGCCAGCAACAGAGCTTTTATACCATCCATTCTACCCACTTCTTTCATTCTACTTATTTAAAAATCCCCTTTACTGGTGGTCGACATCTTACCCGGCAACGTTTAAGCAATGTTAATTGTCAAACATCTGTCTAAAAAATCGACTTATAAGAAAGTGCAAAACAAAGAGAGTAAAGTGCTTGAAAGAGTAATGTTGTGAGAGAGTAAAATGCTGAAAGAGTGAAGTAGAGAGAATAAAGTGGTTGAAAGAGAGAATTAGAGAGAGAGAGTACGTGGTTGAAAGAGTGAAGTAAAGAAGTAGGGAGAGTAAAATGGTTGAAAGAGTAAAGTAGAGAGAAAAGTGTTTGAGAGATCAAAGTGATTGAAAAGAGAGAAAGTAAAGTGGTTGAAAGAATTGAGAGAAAGTGGTTGAAATAGTAAATCAGAGAGAGTAAAGTAGTTGAAAGGGTAAAGTAGAGAGAGTAAAGTGTTTGAAACAATAGAGAGCAAAGTGGTGGAGTAGTGCCGATTTTGGCAGTCCAGCAAGGTAGACGTAGGGACACAAAGATGATTTGTTTATGGCCGGAGGAAGGACACAGGACGCAGGTATGCGCGGTGTTGCCAAGTCGACCCAACACGACTTCACTCCTCGATCCTCACTCGGTCCTTTCACACCTTGGAGCTTGGAGTAACCTGGAGAATCCTCCACAACACGGATTGTTGTTGCATGGATCAATACAGCACGATTTATCGTACGGGTCCAATGACCCTTGACTGTTGTATATTTTGCCGCAAGCTAAAATTAATTAAGCTAAAAATTAATTAGCTAAAAAAATTAATTAGCTAATTAAAATTAACTAATTTAATTAGCTAATAAATTAGCTAATTAATTAATTAGTTAATTAATTTTAGCTAATTAAAATTAATTAGCTAAAATTAAGTTATTCCACAACGTTCACTCATTGATTTTCTGACATTTTGAGCAAAACATCTCCAAATTAGTTTTCACCACATCCATTAACTTGAATGGATTCAGCAGCTGATTCTTCTAGTCATTTGTTTGGGTCATCACGCCATGACTTGTTTTATTTTGACATCAAGTGAGTCCTACGAACTTTAACGTCACTTTATACTGTAAGAAAACTCAAACTCTTTTTGAAAAAATCGTTGATAAGTTTTTTCCTAAACATTCTAATACTATAATCGTAATTTTTGGTTCAACTCACTTTACATCAGTTGCAACAGAAAAAATAAAATTAGAACAGCATAATAAAGCACATACAATTGGCTATGAGGAGCATTTTGGTAGTGTGTCGCAGTAGAATATTACTGATACATGCATCGTCGTACAAAAAGAGAAAACAATTTAGTGCTGATACTTTTTTCTGCTAAGAAAAAATTACAAACAGTCATGCAAAGTCTGCAGGTCTTACTTTTAGAGGAAGCGCGATTGGGTGCTTATGTTGTTTAAATATTCATTGATAGTGATTTATTTTCTTGCCTTGCCCTAAGGTTTGCAGTATGGATCGTCGTAAAATAAGAGAAAACAGTTTAGTGCTGATACTTTTTTCTGCTATTAAGGAAGAAAAAATGACAAACCGTCATGCAAAGTCCGCAGGTCTAACTTTAAGGAGGAAGCGCGATTGGGTGCTTGTATACTTTAAATATGCATTGATGTTGATTTATTTACTTGCCACGAGGTTGGTACGAGTAAATTTGTTTGTTATTCGGTGTCGAGGGTTGGCAGCCCTGCTCGGGGGCGGCGTCACAGGTGACGCGGCAGGTGCAGGGGGGAGGCCCTTGCATTCTTGAATGGCTTTGTACCTTTGTACGAGTACTATTGTCAAGACCCTGACCCCTCCGTACAAACAGGTGGATGTGGGACTTGTCCCCTGCTGAGGGTACGAATTTTTGTTCAGGAGTTTTTTTTTATTTTTGCTCTAATTCTATCGGGTAGAGGATCTATTAAAGTATTGTTTTCATCATACTGTCACAGAAACATCTGTTTTTAGTTCCTTTTTGTTAGCTCGAAAATTATACTTTTTGTCGCGGTCAGCCCAGAAAACATTCCGGCCTAGGCCGGAAAGTTTTCCGGACTACGATTACAAGAAAAGGAAGAGAACAGTCAGCTGGTTTACAGCTAACCGTCGTAGGCTAGGCTTCTTTCTAAAGGAATTTAATGGCAGCAGTAACAAATGATTGTGTATTATAAGGAGTAAACGTAGTGGATAACGCAAAAAATACGTTATGATGAAAAATATGTTGTTCTGAGTAATGTGATTTTCTTTATCGTATTCGCATAAAAATCCCGCACGAGCCGGAGCGAGTCTATTAAACTAGTAAACTGTCATGCTCGTCCAGTAAAACAGGACTTTCCGGTCTAGTAACGTAATATAGTATTGTAAACTATAGTGTAAATGGTAGTTTCGCACGGTTTTATTTTCATTTGTTTACCACAATAAACTATATCTAACTTTGTCTAGGGCTAGTTTGAAAGTCAAAAGTGAGCAAAGTATCGAACTCGTGATACTGAAATCGTCTTCAATGGTCGTAATTGTCAAAGAGGGCTGATGGTTTTTTTGTAAAAGGAAAGAGAAAAGAACAGTTACTACCTTTGTCTTTCGCAAATTTTATCAGATGGTAGCCTCTAATAATAGAGGCTAATAATTAATAATTATTAGAGGCTGCACTCTAATAATTAATTATTTAGGCCTAAAAAATTTACGTTGTTTTCAGTTGGGTTTAGTAAAATTACTAATACAGTAGTTTGAAAACATATGCAGCATATGCAGTATGCAGGTTGCTGTCGCTCAAGGAAACCTTCAAACATTACTCTAGTACATGAAAATGGCTGCTATTGAAAGGTTGAAAATTAACAAAAAGATGAACAGACTGGGAGATATATAAACGAAATTGAAAAGATTGCCAAAATTTACGATCGTTTCTCTTCTTATCCAGACGACTTGCTGACTCACTTTGTAATCATAAAAAATAAGACTTTTGTAAAGAAAATTCTGAAAAAGATAGTGTTCTGGACAACTGGTTGGATGTCTCCGGCCAGCCCGAGGAGCAGGCGCGCCTCCAGGGACAAAGCCCATTGTTGGTAGTTTTTTGTCAACACAAGACGTGATGATATCCTACATAATCCCGGTAGATAACCGAGGGGGGAGGGGGAAGGGGGGAGGGCCCTGGTGTGAAAAAAACGTGGCAGTTGGGACCTGGGACAGAGGAAAAGCGGCAGTTTTATTTCGTCGATGAGAATAATCACAATGGATGGAAGGACGCACTGAGCTCGCTTAAACACTAACAATTAATTAGAGGATGATTTGACAATAATGTAAGGCTTAGTACAGTAGTTTAACATATATGCGTTTTCTATTTTTTATCAATACATAAAAAATAAATGGCTGAATACATATAGCATTTATCGTTTATCAGTGGCTTAAAAAGAAACTGCTCAAGAAATCGAGCACTCACGAAATTAGTTCTGCCCTCGTCACTAGAGATTGCGCCAGGAGTGTGATTTCACAACAAAGATTTTTATCCCTGAATGAATCATTTTTGCTTATAATGGGCTAAACATGATAAAATATGATACAGAGTTGTAAGTAGGATTTATTGTAAAAACTTCGTAACTAGGAGTGTAAAGGAAAGGATATAAAGGTATTTTTAATTCATTTAATACCAAGATCCTCTACCAGAATGCGCTAATTTGTGTAACATTTGATCAAAAGTTTGGCTTCAAATTTTAGCGATGCTTGGTCTATCTATTTTCTTAAATCAATGGTTTGGTAAAACTCAATTTTAATTGGTTATTGTTGGACGTGGGGGTGCTTATGTTTACTTATGTCTATTTTATGAGACATTGTTTTACGTTTAGTCTATGTCAAACAGACGCAATATATCGCATACAGTTGGGCTTAATTATCACTACTGTATTTTGTGATAGACCCTACTGAACACCATAATAAACTAACTATCTTATCATTTGGTACACGATGCGGCTGTCGAACATAAATTAAAAATTACGTACGGTAAATTCTGTATCATTCTGTGTTCTGTACTCATTGCTGCACGTACGGCAATTAAACTATCGTAAAGATAACAGATGCAACCCTGAGTCACCGCGCTTCAGTCGGGTACCGTTGGTACGCCTGCTGCCGGTGCCGGTGTCGTTGGCACGCCTGGTGCCGGTGCCAGGCAGGTAGCGGGGGAGGGGAGGGGGAAGCCCGGTGGAAGGGGAAGGTATTCGTCGCCGCGGAGTAGAGTCAGCCGGTATGATTGTTTACTACCGGATGTCTTTTCGAAAAGACTTTCGGATAACGAAAAACCAACGAGTTTTCGCGGTTGTTCCGTCGTGTTTCGTTAACGTGCAGTGTTCCTGTGGTGTTTTTAGTGTTTGTTTCCAGTGATTTCGGCGGATATATGTTGTGTTTCCCGCTGTTTTAATGGTTTGTTTGGTTAGTGTCATTGAGCATTGCAATATTCCTTTGTTATTGTGTGTGAATTAATTTTTTATCAATAGCAGTAGGCCAATGTTTACAAGGCTTTGTAGAAAATTTCATGTTTTTTCCATTGTAGGGATTTTCTCTAGGCTCACAAAGTGCAGTTATGCAATCAAAGTCTGATTGTTAAAGGTTTTTTCTTTGATTAATTCTTATTGAGGTTAATAATATTTAGTTTGGCATTTATTTTACAAGTTCATTATTGACAAATTCACTAATTACAAAACGTCAAACTGTTTTTTCGTAGGTCTTAATTCTTATTCTTTGAAGAGGCCGAGAATTTGTCGCACTTTCGTTCAAATAAAAATAAAACAACATAGGCCTATTTCTAATAAACTCTCAACCTATTTAGGCTAACAAATACGGTAGTGAATCTGGTAAAACCAATTTTTGTACTCTTGTTCCAGAAAAATGTTAGTTTGACTGTTGCAATTAATTAATATTCGGGGTGTCTAGGTACCGTGGAAATCGGAAAACCGGGAAAATACAAAGAATTACAAACTGCGTACTGAAAGAATTGGAAAAGCTAACAAATACGGTAGTGAATCTGGCAAAACCAATTTAAGTTTTTTGTACCCTTGTTCCAGAAAAAACTGTTTGACTGCTGCAATTAATAAATATTGGGGGTGTCTAGCAACCGTGAAAATCGGAAAACCGGGAAAAGTCAAAGAATTGCAAACTGCTACTGAAAGAATTGCAAAATTGCGTACTGAAAAGTAAAACAATTTTTACTTTGGTCAGGGAAAATTAATTTAATTTTATACCGATTAGCTTAATTTAATTACTTACCGAGCAATGCCGGAGTCCATCAAATTTTACTATACAGATCCGTATTTGTATTACTGTAGATCTGTATTTGTGTTGTTAATATTTTTGGTTAGGCCTTCCTAAATATGTTTTTATTTATAGTATAATTATTTTTAATTTATAGGCTTAAATTTTTACCTTATAAATTGTAAACCTCATAACCCCAACGAGTCCTGGTTTTAATAGTTTTACTCAGATATTCCTCATTATTGATCAGTTAAAATTATTGGCTCAGTATGGAAAAGTCGGAGAATTTCATTGAGATGATTTACTAGACACCCTGAGATTGAGATTAGAGAAACGTCAGCACAAACCCCCAAACAAAGTGCACTCGAAGTTTGATTCGGTCGGCCAGATGTTGGGTTCGGTAAACAATGAACAGCTGATGGCCGAGGCGGCACGTTACAATCGAAAGTGGGAGGAACCCATAAAACATCCCTCGCCAGCTTCTCTGGCCGCTGGCCACGTTTGGAATCGAAAGTCCGTCACACTTGTTGGACCCCCATGCGGAAGGATTTTAGTTTCGCCAATAATTGAATATTGGATTTAGGTGTGTAGCTCGAATCAAATATCAAGGCTCTCGCCGTTTTTAAGTCCAATGCTAAAATTAACATTAGTATTACGGACGGACTGGACCTTGCTATGAATCGGCCTGAAATTAATGAGTCTACTGCTAGTTTCTCTAAGTCAGTGTCAATGTCAGTTCTGTTTTCCTGTTTTCCCTGACTTCGATGACATGAGAAAATACTCGCTAATAATGCCGAATTTCTAATTTTGTTATGTTCTTTACTGCAATTCTTACGAATATATCCAATATTATAAGACAATTTAATTAACTATAGAGAATAGATAGGCCTAAGCCTATGTAGTGTAGTCAAAAATAGCCAAAAATACTTCTCATATTCCTGGAAGGAGGGAAGGTCTTTCAACGTTTTTATGAATACAAAGAACAAGTACGGATCAACTCACCTTTTGTTTTGTTGAACACTGTGATTTTTTTAGCACTAGACTGTTTTTATATAGGTCTTTTATAATAATTACCTAAGCGAAAAATCCTGTCATTTTGTTCCATTCGGTTCACACAAACGTTAAACCGTATAGAACAAACAAAAAACGTAATTAACGTAGCCTATTTTAATATTTCTTCTACACTCAGATTATTAGACAGGAAATTATTATAACGGAATGAAGATGCGCCGCAGTCAGATGTTTTCGCAGTGCAAAAAGGCGTTATCTAACTTAACTGATTGGTAACAGTCGAGCCGTTGTGGTACAGAATCAAGGTCGCTGTCTTTTGTGCTGTTTATTTATCTGCGCCTACGTTACACCACATGTTACAGGGTGTTTCTTTTTAAGGCCAGTCAAAATTTTTATTATCAGTGAAGGGTTATATACCCCAAGATCCGGATTTCTTCCCACCGGTTTTTTTCTTTGGGGATACATACAAAGTAAAGCCTAGGAAAACGATTCACAGGATATTCAGTAGCTCAAACATACTTAAACAGACATAACAAATTTAATACAAGGAATTGAAAATAGGTACTTTGCAAATCGTGTTCAGGAATTTGAGCACAACTTTGTATTAATGTCACAGGCGGATTGTTTGAACACATAATGTACGCTGATTGTGATCAAACTTAATTAATAGGCTGTATAAAATGTAAAGATTAACAAAACATTTCTCATTTCATCTATTTATCGTCATTATTAAATCTTAAACATGGGTTGCGTTAAAAAACACCTACAATAGGGAATGAAAGTGGTCTTCGACGTTCGTGGCTGTTTTTGATTGTTATCGTTTGTTTATCAGATAAGATGAGTGTCAGGTTTACGTCTGTATGCAGACCCAATCATTAAAAGCCTTTTAAAGTTAAAGGACGATGACGAGATAAGGGTACAGGATACAGGCCGATTTAAATAACGTGGCCCATAAAAACCTAACGTTTAATATTGGGCATATGGACACTCTGGGCCTCAACATTTGACTCGACTTTTACTTCAAAAACTCGAGAATATTGTGCAGTAGCATCGTCATTATGGATGTTTGGTTTTGTGGGAAAATGATTGTAACGATTGATACGGCTGAAGTTGTAGATTTGTTTCGAGTTTGCCATTGAGAATATTATAGAATATTGTTTTTTATGTGAATTATGCCATACTTAATTCTATTTGGCTTAAATTAGTTATTGTTTTTCAAATTTAGTAGAAAAAATCGTCTATGCGACAACAGGTATATTGACCTAGATGATTAGTGATTAATTGTGTCTGAAAAACACTATAATTGGTTGGTTTAGTTTTATGCAAAGAACTTTTTATGTCGTTTAAAAGAGCTCGGGATTTAAACTTTTCTCTTTTGCTTTCAACATTACCCAAAGTATTTGTTTATTTTACAATTTTTTTTATAGAAAAGCGTTTGGTTTTATGAATTCCTCTTTGGGCGATATACACAAATCACATTGGTTCCTTTACTTGGTTGATATTCCTGCAGTTGAATAAACGTAACGTGTTGAAATGACTCGACATTCACGGAAATGCAGCACTCGAAAATTCTACAACCAAGAACTTGTAACTTTGAAGTAGGAGTAAAGTTGGCAGTTCTTGTAAAGGAGGGCGGAAGGGGGTTGTCGTGATAGAGTATGTTAATTTATTTGATCGACACGAAAGCACAACTCTTTATTAACTTGTGGTATCCCTTTTAGATTGACTTTTCGTATATTTTTGAATTTAATTTATTGCAAAATCGGAAAAATAACTTTTTAATTGGGTTATTGTAGAGAAAATTTAACACCGGTGAGGGTGTCCATCACGGGAAAGAGACTCGTAATTGAGAAAATCGAATTTTCGAAAAGATAAATGAACGTTAATAATGTACCGGTAAGTTAATTTAATTTTGTCGTAAAATCATAGTGGAAGAGTTTGTGAAATGAAGAATCAAGGAAACATTGGGGATTGAAAAAAATGAATATTATATTTGATTACTAGTACGGAAAGTGGCATTTTCCGGTGCGCGTGTGATGCGGAGCCAAATACAGGAACACTGTGTTTCACGTATGCCAGGGCCAGGGCGAAGTCGAGTGTGTAAGTTTAGATAAGTAAACAGTAAAAACATCTGATTTAAATCGTTAAAATAAACAAATACCGTATTTGTCAAATACCACTCACCCATCATCGCACAGCCCAAACTACTTGACCTAGAATGCATGAACGTTCCTCTCAGGGCATAGGCATCCACTAAGAACGGATTTTTAAAAATTCCCTCAGGGCTATGCCCTATGATACTTCAAAGTTTCAATGTTAAAGTATAGGGAAGCTCATGAAGTTGTCATGGCAACCTTAACGTGAAATCATGAATCACAGGAAGGAAGTATTCCTGTTTTTCAACGGCTAAAACCGTGTTGATCAGCTAGTCTACTATATATTTGTCAAATATCACTCACCCATCATCGCACAGCCCAGAGTACTTCACCTAGAACCTTGAAACTTTGAATGAACGTTCCTCTCAGGGATAGGCACCCACTAACGTATTTTTAAAAATTCCCTCAGGGCTACGCTCTATAATACATCAAAGTTTCAATGTTAAAGTATAGGGAAGCTCATGTAGTTGTCATGGCAACCTTAACATAAAATCATGAATACAGATCTATTCAGCCAGGAAGTCTTGTAGGGGTGGAAGTGCGAGAGAGATGGAGAATACCCCCACTACTGTTTTTCCTTGATCGGTTGTGTATAGTCAACTTAAAATCCCACATGGCCTATGACAACATTACAAATATTGTTGCAAACAAAGAATCATATGTTTTGAAAGATGAGTTATTTCGACATTTGACTGTACTGAGACTCGCGGTAGGGGAAATCTTCACTGCGCATGCGCATCCTACAGGACTTCTGGGCTGAACAGATCTGTACAAGGAAGTTTTTCTGTCTTTCCACGGGTAAAACCGTGATCAGCTAGTCTTTAATAAATGGTAAAGAAACATTAGCGCGCGTATTGGACAAATAAATGGAATAATACGGTAACTGAGAGCAAGGGAAAGTAAATTTAGTGCAAGGGAAAATCAGCTGACAGTTTTTCCCTTGCTTCAAATAGGAGCTTGGGAAACGATCATTTTCGTTGATGTCAGCTGTCATCGAAAATAGCTACTTTCGGTATGGAACGATGAAAAAGCCTTTTCTTAGTGTAGAATCACAACAAGTTTTCAATTAAATCCGCCCTCATGCCCCTCATGCATGAACAGTAAGTCATAAACTAATATGCCCCTTTATATTTCACACCAACAGACCTCCCGGGTATTCTGCAATCGGCATTGCGCATTTCGAGTCAGGCCTTCGCGCCAGTTACAGGAGGGATGCCTCACGATGGTTTACTTTGTGCCATTATGCGCAATTGTGCAAACTACAGTATTGACTGACGTACTGTTGAATCATTGACTCAACGGTGACACAACTCTTTGCTGTGACCAATTATAATTAACGTAATGTATTTCTTTGCACATTCTGACACAAACGTTTTGTGTTTCTAGGACAAAGTAATCCAGGGATTTTAACTTTTGAGTTTGTATCCTCTGGAGATCTTTGAGTTTAGAGTGAGGTATTGTTAGTTGTTGATAGTGAATATTCGTAGCAAGAGAATTTTCTAGTGTAGAATGTATAAATAACAACGATCGATACATATTATGTCATGCCATCATATAGGTCGCGTCAAATAAAACCACCCAATTCGTTGCAACAATCCTGAATACTTCATATTTTGTCCCCATGTTGTTCTTATGGACGACACAAAAGAGTCACATTCAATTTTGTCCTCCTTGGAGGAAGCCCCCAGATACCCTTATAGGACCTCACATACCCATTTTTAAACCCCCCAGGATGCTTTTTTTTTTTAAATGGTACACATGTGCACCTTATGACATAATTTTTGATCCAGCTCCCGGTCTGTTTTGTTATGATGGAGAAAGTTACCCATCCGCTTTAACCGGCTTGAAGGTCGTGTTGGGGTTGTAAAACGGTCAGAGTCAGAGGTAACTTACACAGGAGGTAATTTAAATTATAATTTTTATTATAATTATTACCATAAGTCGGAGGTTTATTTGATTTTTACAGGCTTTGGGGTTCTGATATGAGATGGACCCTCATTAGAGTTCCTTTCTAGGTTTTGATGTTTTGATCTGGAGACTCGATAATAGCTAGAAATAAAGGTCGCTGCTGCCGTTTTTGCGTGGCATTATCGTTTCTTGAATACTGATTGGCTAAAAACAATGTTGTAGGACTCGTGACCAATCAGAAGACGCAGTTGAGCAGTTGTCGCGCAACGAATTAGCCCGTCGCCGGCCGAGACCATTTTAGTTTGATACCTGGTAAAACCATAAAATATCCCTTCGTTTCGTTTAAAATTTCTTTTTGTTTTGTATAAACTTTCTTAAAAACTGCTTAAAACTATAATAACTAGGCTAATTCATTTATTCAGGGCGTTTCCCTCTCTTTTTCATGCAGCCTGACTAAAACCCCGGACAAAATTCAAACCCGGACCCAAGCCTGAATCTCAGACTGTCCGGGGAAGTCCCTGACGTTTGGTAAGCCTACAAATATCGAACCAATCGGTAGGCGCAGACCTAACACCGTGAAAAATATGTAGTAGGTCTAAGTAAATCTAGGTAGGAGTAACATTTTGTTTAAAATAATTTTCTCTATCACTTTCAAAAGTTTCTTAACAAATACCTCAAGACTTTTTAAGTGTAGAGGGTAGCCTAAACAGCCCGAAGCGGACGCCGGTCGTTGCAAGACGTTTTTGAGTGGTTATCTTCGGAACAAGGGTTGCACATTAGGCTATGGGAGCGGCGGGCTGCTGCTGCTGCTCCGGGGCTCAAACGCTTCTTTGACCGATCGTTCAACCCCTCTGTCTGCGGGCTGAAACGTTAAAACAGCAGGGTGATGAGTTTCTGGGATCTTTTTGCGTGGTTTCTGTTTCGCTAAAAGGAAATTCGCTAAAACACCGCATAAAACCTAAAATCCAAGCTTGGATTTTAGGTGTTATGCGGTGTTTTAGCGAATTTCCTTGTTAACACGATAGCCGGCGTAAATATGGTACGATCATAATGAAAGGTGCAGAGATGTAAGGTAGTAATAACCCGGACGAGTTCGTAAACCAGTATGATCGGACCACAGGAAGGGGGGGGGGTGAAGTGGGATACAAACTCCCAAAAAGGGCTTTTTGAGTTTTTACATAGGAAAATAAAATTTATTAAATTTTTGTTGACACCATTGATTTCAGCTAAAAAACATTAGTATTTAGTATTTTGAATCACTGCTCTATGTCCTATGTCCATTGGTTACCGAGATACTGAAAGAGGTAAACACAGTACGTTGTCCCAATGTTAATCTTATGGGAAATAAGTTAAATTCTATATCATGCTTATTTCTCAACATACCTTCATAAAACTTGGTTTTTGGCTTAATCTAGATTAGATCTAATGTTTAATAGTCTAAAATCCTAGATATTTCCAATTTTGTGGCAGCAAACCTGCATACTCATTCCCCATGTTATTTTTTGGAGCTTACAAAAACATGTCAAATCTCGCTATGTTGGCTTGAACTATGTTCTTCTATCTTTGAAATTCGCTGAGTATGCAGGTCTGTCGTCGGAACAAGGGTTGCACATTAGGCTGTAGTATCGGCGGGCTGCTGCTGCTCCGGGGCTCAAACGCTTCTTTGACCGATAGTTCAACCCTTCTGGCTGCGGGCTGAAACGTTAAAACAGCAGGGTGATGAGTTTCTCGAATCGTTTTGCGTACGATTTTCTGGTTTTTCGGTTTCTGTTTTAGAATGCTTGGATTTTGTTTTAGGGTTTATGCGGTGTTTTATTATAGGATTGATTAGACGTAGTTTTGTGATTGTTGTTACTAAACAGCTCGACTTAAATGACCTGACTTAGCCGTTCATAAGCTGAATAAAAACATTAAAATTGTTACTGGGCGGAGACCAAGTCAACTGACTCGACCTATACATACTTCGTTCCCCTCCAGCGCCCCCGCTAATGCCCTGTTTGTTTGGAAACCTCAACCGTAATGACAGCGTTCATCTCGTTTCTTCAGAGTTGTTTTTAAGCCGTGAAAGAAGGTACGATGGTGACCATAATCTCATTTGATTCAAGGTTGCATGAAGAAGACGGTGACGCGGACACGCCGTCGTTCTTTCTCAGACCACGTCAATTTTAAGTGTTGTACTGTCAATGTGATTATTCGGACTGGTTTTTAGGCTGATAGCAATCTACAATTTATTTTAACTCATAAATATTTTATTTCGTTATTTTCTTTGCTTCAAAGGTTACAAGTGTTGAATACGAGCATCGTGAACAGCAACGAGAATGATATCAATCTAGTCGTCAAGCGTCACACGAAATGTTGTAGCCTCCACAAATTCTAACTTATCGCGAATGAATACTATTAATTCAATTTTTTTTGAAAATGACCTTTATTATATGGCGGACAATATTGATTTTCTTATGGATCACCCTGGATTGTAGGCTTAATTTAAAGAAATTTTTGCATCTTGACTTTTTTTCCTTAACCCAATGATTAAGGAGTTATGAACGGTTACAATTTTATTTTTCCCATCAGAAATGCAATGTGAAATAGTAAGTAGTATGTATATTGAAAACGAGTGGGTTGAATAAAACATTCTAAAGTATTTTACTTTGCAGTTGAGATGCAATCATAAAGATATTTTTCTAGTCGATATTCACCCCGGAAATGTATTGTTTTGAATATACTGGTACTCCATGCTCATATCTCCTTACCGAATGGGTTTAGGAAAAAATTCCTAAGAACAAATAGGTTTTAAAATTAAGAGTACAATTAAAAACGCCTTAATATGCAGGGTGATTTATAAGATAAATCAAAGTTGTCTCCCATATTGGAAAATGGCGGCCATTTATAAGAAGGTGGAATCTATATTTTTGTTTGTCTTAAATAAGTACCGGTAGACGAAGTCCCCCGTTTAAAGTTTTCTCTAAATCTAACAGTTTTAGAGATACCAATGTTGGTACAGTTAAGTTGGACACCCTGTAAGCTAAATTAAATATATGCTATAGCATTGCGATTTTGGACTGCTGGGCCACGACTCGTCACAACGTCTGTGAGCCAATCATTTTTCCTCCGTTAGCCTGATAATAAACACATTACCAATATTTTGGCAAAGAAGATATGCTTTATGTCACACGTTACAAGCCAAAGGCGAGCTTTGTTAAGAGTTAAACAGTCCAGAGTTGTAAAAGAACCTTGAATTCCAAAATGCCATCACCGATGTGCATGAAAGATAGTTCACTCATTCACTTGACAAGTTTCCTTTGATGTCTGAAGGTGTTTTCCCAGGCCGTTGTGAAGTTAACGAGGTTGTAATGGTTGTAATCGCAGTTTTCAGCAAGTGAGAGAAGTTCAAGGTCGACTGATAACGCCAACAATGAACCTCAACACTCATTCTCACCTACAACTTGCACGTTATTTATTGCATCCTTACTGATCCAACCATTAAACGGTCGTCATTATTCCCTAAAAACGTTTTAAACAGGATATACTATATTCTTCAACGACAAAACTTACACGTTATTTATTGCATCCTTACTGATCCAACCATTAAACGGTCGTCATTATTCCCTAAAAACGTTTTAAACAGGATATACTATATTCTTCAACGACAAAACTTGCACGTTATTTATTGCATCCTTACTGATCCAACCATTAAACGGTCGTCATTATTCCCTAAAAACGTTTTAAACAGGATATACTATATTCTTCAACGACAAAACTTACACGTTATTTATTGCATCCTTACTGATCCAACCATTAAACGGTCGTCATTATTCCCTAAAAACGTTTTAAACAGGATATACTATATTCTTCAACGACAAAACTTGCACGTTATTTATTGCATCCTTACTGATCCAACCATTAAACGGTCGTCATTATTCCCTAAAAACGTTTTAAACAGGATATACTATATTCTTCAACGACAAAACTTACACGTTATTTATTGCATCCTTACTGATCCAACCATTAAACGGTCGTCATTATTCCCTAAAAACGTTTTAAACAGGATATACTATATTCTTCAACGACAAAACTTACACGTTATTTATTGCATCCTTACTGATCCAACCATTAAACGGTCGTCATTATTCCCTAAAAACGTTTTAAACAGGATATACTATATTCTTCAACGGCATAACTTGCACGTTATTTATTGCATCCTTACTGATCCAACCATTAAACGGTCGTCATTATTCCCTAAAAACGTTTTAAACAGGATATACTATATTCTTCAACGGCATAACTTGCACGTTATTTATTGCATCCTTACTGATCCAACCATTAAACGGTCGTCATTATTCCCTAAAAACGTTTTAAACAGGATATACTATATTCTTCAACGACAAAACTTGCACGTTATTTATTGCATCCTTACTGATCCAACCATTAAACGGTCGTCATTATTCCCTAAAAACGTTTTAAACAGGATATACTATATTCTTCAACGACAAAACTTGCACGTTATTTATTGCATCCTTACTGATCCAACCATTAAACGGTCGTCATTATTCCCTAAAAACGTTTTAAACAGGATATACTATATTCTTCAACGACAAAACTTGCACGTTATTTATTGCATCCTTACTGATCCAACCATTAAACGGTCGTCATTATTCCCTAAAAACGTTTTAAACAGGATATACTATATTCTTCAACGGCATAACTTGCACGTTATTTATTGCATCCTTACTGATCCAACCATTAAACGGTCGTCATTATTCCCTAAAAACGTTTTAAACAGGATATACTATATTCTTCAACGGCATAACTTGCACGTTATTTATTGCATCCTTACTGATCCAACCATTAAACGGTCGTCATTATTCCCTAAAAACGTTTTAAACAGGATATACTATATTCTTCAACGGCATAACTTGCACGTTATTCATTGCATCCTTACTGATCCAACCATTAAACGGTCGTCATTATTCCCTAAAAACGTTTTAAACAGGATATACTATATTCTTCAACGGCATAACTTGCACGTTATTCATTGCATCCTTACTGATCCAACCATTAAACTGTCGTCATTATTCCCTATAAAAAGTCTTTTTAAATAGGCTACTATATTCTCCAATTTCCTTGTAATCAATCAACCAACTTATTGCGCCAGAATACAGTGCTTTCGCTGGATCAGTGAGCGTTTCAATTTAAGGAATTTTTATTCCTTTCTTGGGGTTTCAGGCTACACTTTATTTTGAACCCCCTTTTAACCCTTGGACGCTTAAAAATCATAGAAAGGCAAACAATCCCTTAGTGGAAACATCTCAGCCATAAGGAAGAGCCACTGGTAGTATTTAACAGAATCAACTAATAGGAAAGGGATTACGGCTTTCAGTAAATTCCAACGACAGTCCAGTGACAATCATAGGATTTTCAATTTTCATTGCTGTCGTTGCTTATCAATCATGTAAAGAAGTTATATCGCTTGTAATTTCCAAGTTTTGTTTTCAAATTTGTCAAATAAATATTTAGATTTCAATTTTATGTAGTGATTATTTCATTGTGTAGTATGGTGAAAAATATAGTGTACGTATATTCTGAGGTCAAACTACAAAAAAATCACTTCTTATTCAACACAAACCGATTGTATAATATTTACATTTTACTGCAAGGTATGGTAATGAATCAAAGAATCGATTCAAATTTCGATTCTATAAAATTGAGCGATTCATATGAATCGTTTCACCTTGAGGAATCTGATTACCCATCACTATATACCGCACTGTACACTCTGCGGTTGTTTATACCGGTTCCCCGGGCGACCACCTGAGACCCTGGCAGGTGTGTTGTGTGGTCGCCGGGCGAGACGGCCGGGGGCTCTGCCCCACTGGCCGCGCCGCCGCACCGCCCGCGTCACGTTGGCCGCCAATAATCACCGGGTTTTATTGTGGCCGGGCGTGAGCCAGACAAAACACGGAGAGGGACAATACTGAGTACGGAGCCGCCGCAGGTGGGCGGAGGGGCGGAGCCCTATGGCGACGTCGGGGAGACAAAGAGTGAGAGTGAAGTACGAGGAGACAAAGTAAAGTTTGCTGCCCGTGTAACACGAGTGATATTTTACGATCTGGGGCCCATTTCATAATGAATCACAACTAATAATGTTAGTAGGAAAAGCCATTGATGGTTCCTCAGATAATTTTACTACAGTAGACTTCTTATCCGGACCCCTCGGAACCGAGGCCTGTCCCGATTATGATATTTTTTAAGTATTATGATATTTTTAGTTAGGCCTGCCATATTTTCAAGCGGTCAAACCGGGACAACTAACCAAGGATACTCCAATGTGTGACCCAAGGCGAGGGGGGTCCGGGGGTTCTCCCCCGGAAATTTTTGAGGAAAAGGGTCAATTCTAGTTAATTTTTGCAGTAAAAATTAATTTCAAGCAGACCTATTTGGTGTCCAGATTATTGAGTCAAACTAATAAGTCTTAGGTAAATATACTGAGGTGAAATTTACTTTTGAACAAACTTATGATCTGGTTTTTTAATAGAAAAAAATTATAAAAGTTTTAGAGCAAAATTGTGAATTTTAATGATATGAGAAAAAAGTTTTTTTATATTTTGTGTTGTGACAATGCCCCCCATGCAACCATTAAACCAAATTTACCATAGGGTTTACTATGGTAAATTTGGATAATAATTCATTGCATGAAACAAAACTTACAATTAATTTATTTTACTTCAATAAAAAATACAAATGTATTTTATGCGAATGAAATACAACTTAAAACAAAAGTACATATTATATAAGAATTTTTTCTTCTTTCTTCGTTTGCCGCAGCAAACTTGTTAAACTACAGGTTTAGTTCATTATATAATAACATATTACGCAATTTAAAAACTGACCGGGACATCAGGAAAACCGGCCGGGACACCGGGACAAGAGCAAAATACCGGGACTGTCCCGGTCAAACCGGGACGTATAGCAGCCCTATTTTTAGTACCGATGCGGCAGTCGAGTTCAAAAGTAATGGATGAATCGATTTTCGAGCTCGAATCGATTCTTTTAAACCGCCTGCTTTCCTACTTCCGCTCCCCCCGATTCTACATCAATTTTTAAGAATTGTCTTATTTAACGAATAATTGTTTTTTTCATTAAAAAATCACTTACAAAATTTATAATAATATTTCTTTTTATTACCTAAATGACCACAAACCAGGCGTGTTATTCATGAAATGAAGGACTAACATGGATTAAAAAATCCTAAACTGCAAAGAATCGTGGGAAACGAGGAGGAAAACAATTAACTGAACGAATTAATTCAAACATTATTTAATCGATTCTTAAAACAACCGAATGGAACATAATCGATAATTTTTCAAATCGATTACCGCATCAGCGTGAAGCAACGTCCAGTGTCCGGGCAGTCCGGGCGCCACGGGACGACGACATTACCCGGATTGTCCACGCTCGGTTGCACCGTGTCTGGTCGGGTAAGAAGTTTCGTAGCCGCAGCGCCGCGGGTATAGTCCGAGCCACATCTCGTGGCCCAAACTTTCTGTAAGCACAATGAAATTATAGTCAGGGTCAAAGTATATGGTCCGCGCCGTCCATAAGCCCGATGCTAAAATCAACATTAGTCGTATGGACGGACTGGGCCTTGTTATTTAAATCGGCCTGTAATATTTTCTTGTGGGGTGGAATGGACCACTTCATTTGAATCAACCTGTAGTTCCAGTCTCTGAAAAAAATACATCTTTTAAAATTTATTTACTGTGGCAAATTGTGAAAAGTAATTATTTTTGGACGATTCAATAGAGATAGGTTGGGTTCTGCGATTTGAAGTAAAATTTGTCATAGTCGTAAGCCACCTTTCGTGATTTTTACTGACAGACATAAAATAGCCCAGGTCCGATTTTCGACCCAACTAATCACAAATAAATCAACCTTTAGCCCATTTTTTAGTAACCAAAATAGAAAATGTGGTAATTAATGTTATAAATTTTAATATGGTGCTCCTAACTCAAGGGAGGACTCGTATAACACATTTTATAATGCTTACTGCTTGCTTTTGCCGTATCATGTAGGCTATTTCATCTTGATTTCTCTATCAAGAATAATATTGTGATGAATCGCTTGTAAGTTTTCAATCTATTTGTGCCTCGTAATTAATCATGAGCCATACAGTAGTTTTATAAATAGATACGCTTTTCTAGTACCTGAAAGTGATTTATTAAAATATACATACTTAATTCAATGACTGACATTTAATTTAAAATATAAATTATTACCAAAGATAACGACAAACAATGCATTACGTTTTAAATAAAGGAATATTGCAAAGCTGAATGAAGTGTTTGTGTATAGTGTCAAGAATGTGATGTTTGTGACTGTTTATCATAAGTGGAAATGATCAGTGAATTTGTCTTAAAAGTGATTTAAAAGGATTACCTCGGAATGCGGCTCCTCAAGTCTTACTGGTGAGTAAAAACTTTTTTCTATGGATTAGTAAAATTAAATGTTTTTGTTTAAAAAGTTCAATAACTTCTATGGCCACACAGGTTTCCGTTTTATCGCCCATACACAATCATATAATTCCGTTCTCTCATGGTAGTTTTATTGTTCTTAGATTTTAAATGAGTACAATAATAATAATAACATTGTTACGATTGAAATAAGCACAGTTATAAAATAAATAATAATCAAACATAAATACGCTATAGTCGGATAATAGGTATATTGTCCGCCAAGGCCTTAAAAACCATCATCTGACGTGAGTGTTTGTACATTTATGGGCAGCTGTATCGCAGTTGCCGTTATTTATATGAAATGGATTAATAATGATATAATAAATTTTTACAAGTCAGCCATAATTTAATGACTTTGATTCGTTCCCTAATAGTTGAATTGACTATTTGTAACGGGATGAAGATTAATTTTATGGTTGATAAAATTTGATGAAGGACATTTCTAAACATTAGCCTAAAAAAATAAATTTACTAGAATTCCTATCTATATTATGAACCTGTAAATAACCAAATCTAGATATCATAGTGTTTATCATTTATTTAATCTTCTATCTATTATCTAATTATCATCCTAAGAGGTTATGTACTGTACAAATGTCTAACATTACTAATGTGTTTTCATTCTTACTCAATATTAATTGTTATAGTTAAGCCATTTAATTTATTGCACGTTGGATAGACTTTTTTGAAGTACTGTAGTTCATACTTTTAGACGTAAAGGCACTTCTTAATATTATTACTTTTTGATACGCCATCAATCGAAATTACAGTCTAGATTTTGATAGACACACAGATGGGAATGTACTAATAAAAATACGTTTAACACTACTGACGATTAACCCTTCTTTATTTCCATATGAAAGATAGATATGTACTAAAAAATAAGAAGGAACTCCACTTCACCCCGTCCGTTTAACCCAATAACCCAAAAAAGAGACACATCTCTTACAAAAAAGCTTTAAAAACATTTCGGAGTCAATAGTTGAGATAAAAACTTCCCCTTTGAAAGGCCACCCTGGATGTTTAATGCAGTAACGACATCATGTGGTGGGTGCAGCCAACCCCTACACGCGCCACACGTGAGGCCCTTTATGGCTTCATCCCCCCACTAGAGCCTCCCCACTGATTAGTAGGCACTGTTTATGTCGACACACGACCAAGAGGGTTTTGTCGTTCCACCTGTCAAACTGGAGTCAGGTGGAATTGTGGAATTGTGGGGGAATTGTGGGCCATCTGGACCAAGGAACGGAACACGTATTCATCCTTCAATTTCTAGCCTCCCTTCTGCCTAGCACTATGTATGCCGACACCATAACCTAGTCCTAGATTGTTCCGTCGTTCCAACAGTCAAATGGGAGTCAGATGGAAAAGTGGATTTTGGATCAAGGAACACGTGTTCATCCCTCAATTCTAGCCTCCCTTCCGCTTAGCACAGTTTATGCCGACACATAACCTAGGCCTGGATTGTTCCGTCGTTCGAACTGTCAAACGGGAGTCAGGTGGAATTGTGGATTGTGAACCAACTGGACTAAGGAACACGAGTCCATCAGTAAATCTAGCCTCCCTTCTGCTAGATTTACTGTTTATGCCGACACATAACCTAGATCTGGATTGTTCCGTCGTTCCAACTGTCAAATGGAAGTCATGTGGAATTGTGGAATGTGGACCACCTGGACGAAGGAACACGTGTTCATCTCTCAATTCTAGCCTCCCTTCTGCTTAGCACTGTTTATGGCGTCACATAACATATGCCTGGATTGTTCCTTCGTTCCAGCTGTCAAACGGGAGTCAGATGGAATTGTGGGTTGTGGACCAAGGAACAAGTTTTCATCTCTCAATTCTAGCCTCCCTTCTGATTAGCACTGTTTATGGCGTCACATAACAACATATGCCTGGATTGTTCCTTCGTTCCAGCTGTCAAACGGGAGTCAGATGGAATTGTGGATTGTGGACCAAGGAACAAGTTTTCATATCTCAATTCTAGCCTCTCCTCTGCTTAGAACTGTTTACACAGACACATAACCTAGGCCTAGATGGTTCCTTCCTTCGTTCCAACTGTCAAACGGGAGTCAGGTGGAATAGTGGATTGTGGACCAAGGAACAAGTTTTCTTACCTCAATTCTAGCCTCCCTTCTGCTTAGCACTGTTGTTTATGCCGACACATAAGTAGGCCTAGATTGTTCCGTCGTTCCAACTGTCGAACGGGAGTCAGGTGGAATTGTGGATTGTGGACCATTTGGACCAAGGAAGGAACACGTGTTCGTCCCTCAATTCCAGCCTCCCTTCTGCTTAGCACTGTTTATGCCGACATAACTTAGGCATATATATTGTTCCGTCGTTCCAGCTGTCGATCGGCAGTCAGATGAAATGGTGGAATGGCGGATGAGTCGGGGACCAAGGAAACTATATTCATCCCTCAATTTACCTCTATAGCCTTCCTTCTGATAACACTGCCTTTGTCGATATGCGACCCGAGACCACCGATTCGGTCTTCCGATTCCGCCGCACCTCCTGTCTACGGCCATCAGTTGGGATAGTGGAACAGTGGACCGGGGAGCATATGCATTGTCCTATATTGATTACCTCTCCCCTCTGATTGCCTTTTAAGCCGACCCACGACCACCACTGTCTGTACCGTCTTTCCACCTGTCAAACGGCGGTCAGGTGGAACACCGGAACGGTGGACAGCGGAACACCGGAACAAGTGCATTTGCATTTCTAATGCAGTCAGTGGAGTCCGTGGGAAAGGGGAGTGAGACGTCGGGTGTGACGTTTGTTTGTTTACAAACATCCGTGCGAGCGGTTTTGTTCAATGGGAGTAAGGAAGAGGTGTTTTGGAGTTATGAATGAGTCGGAGGCATTTTAACTCAATCGTCCTTAAAAGGGAGTGTGTTGTATTTAGGATTTTGTCCTTCCTGAACGGGACACCTGAAGACGGGATCAGATTCGAGATCCCGAAACGTCGTAGTGATGGCAAATGTCCGCAGAAATCAAAATCAAAATGTAGGTTTGTACTGAGATCATTGTTTTCTTTTTGGTTACAACACAATCTGACCCCATTACTTCACTCAGAACTATAAATTATTGATCTTCCTCTTAATTTCACTGTTTGATAATGTTTCTGGTGTCTTTCAACGATTGATTGATAGTCCTTTCAACGCTATATAGTATTCCTGGGGATATCCTCCTTCGTATCTGTTACAGTGGTACTTTGCCAAAAAGTATCTACGGTGCGGTGTAAATGATGATCGTCAGGTGAATGTAATACTCTCCGTCTTTGAGAAGACCTTACCGATCCTTGCCTCTGAAATATAGTAATATTATATTACGTTACCAAACCGGTAAGTGCTGTTTTACCGGACGAGCATAATAGTTCCCGCGCGAGCCGAGGCTAGTGTGGGATTTTCATGCGAGTATGGTGATACCATCGACTGGTAATACTTACCGCGCGTAAGACATTATACATTATACAAATCTCGACTTCGTCTCAAATTTGCAACATGATTTCGAGCCCGCTAATCCTCATTTTGGGCCCTATAGTTGCGAAATATACTATTTAATTCGAGTATTCCCGCGATATATCATATTATCGCACGCAATGCGTTTTAGGAAGTGTGAAAATAGCGGTGTGCGATTAGTGATTTTTTTTCAAGAAGAGTCGAGTCTTAAAATACTTGCTCGAATTTCGAGCCTTTTTGAGTCGAATTTTTTTCGCAACAAAGATAACAATTTTCCTACTTATAACGCTCAACCATTATGTAAAAAATATCACTAAGATTTTTAGCTTTTTTCAGAGTCCAGTTTTTTTAGCAGCAATGATAACGGTTTTCGTAATTTTCCTAATTCCATTATGTAAAAAAATTATCATTCAAGTACAATTTGATTTTGTCATATTACAGTATTCGACTTAGCGAGTCATATTATTCTTGAGTTTAAAGCGAGTAAATGCGATATCAACTAAACTAAACCAGTTTGTTAATATCTTGAACTTGATTTAGCTTACCTGTGTCTTCATATAAAATGACTGAAACTCAGACAATCTTAAATAAATACCTTCATAAAGCCCAAACCAACGTTTTGTAAAAATACCCCCGAATTTCAAGTGCAAAACAACATATTTCGATCAAACATAGCGAGATTTGACATGTTTTTGTAAGCTCCATAAGAATAACATGGGGAATGAGTATGCAGGTTTGCTGCTACAAGTATATCAAAACTGGGTGGTTTTAATTCAATATTTAGTAGATCTGAACTAGAAGAAGCCATTTACCAAGTTTTATCAAGATATGTTGAGAAATAAGCGAGATATAGAATTTTACTTATTTCCCATAAGGTTAACATTGGGACAACGTACTGTGTTTACCACTTTCAATATCTCGGTAACCAATGGACATAGAGCTATGATTCAAAATACTAAATTGTATGTTTTTTTGGGCTTAATTCAATGGTGCCAATAAAAATTCGAAAAATTTTATTTTTCTATGTAAAAATCTCAAAAAACCCATTTTTGAGGGAGTTTACCCCCCTTAACCCCCCCTTCCGGTGGTCCGATCGGGCTGGTTTACGAACTCGACCGAATAATTACTACTTTACACGTCTATGCCAAATTTCATTCCGATTGGACCATTTTTGCGCAAGTTATCGTGCTTAAAGACACACACACACACACACACACACACACACACACACACACACACACACACACACACACACACACACACACACACACACATATATATATATATATATATATATATATACATATTTATGAAAGTGAACGAATGGTGTTTTTGGCTTCTGAGGACCTCAAAAAGAAAAGTTATGATGGTTTTAGGCTTAGGTCTTACCATGAGACCTACGGTAACAGCTTCTTCCCTATAGGGGAAATTCGCTAATAGCAGCCTATGTGTTGTTCGTAGATTGACAAAAAGAGAAGATACTAGAAAAAAACTTCAAACTCTAGAAAAGAGTGAAGTGGTATAAATTTATTTATACATCAATAACTTGAAAAACTCTTTATTAAAGTAAAACAAAGTATTTTTTAACCACTGGCGGTTAAAGATGAGTCTGAAAAACGACAGTAAAAACTGAATCTCGTGTAGTAAACGGCGGGAGTGACTACTCTGCTTGACCCTCTTGTTCTTTTAGAAACTTCGATGCGAGTCGAGTAGTGTAAACTCGGCTCGAAAAAACTCTCTAAACACGAGTGCTCGTACACCCCCTAGTGAAAATAAACTAAATTGGTAAGTGGCGAGTACTACAGGCTAAGTGACAAAAAGATGAGAGCGAGAAAGACCGATGCAGGCAATCCATTTCGTGATCATCACGGCAGCCGTCTCCGCAGCCCGTCGTCGTCTTGAGTGTGTATCATCTTGTTTTATTTCAGACAGGTTTTGTTGATGAAATGCGGGATTCGTGATTTGCCTGAATTGAGTAAACATATCTACTTGACATATTGGAAATTTCTAACCATTTACGTAAATCCACGTTGGTTACTCTACCATATCCATTACTTCTATTACGTTTCATTCCTAGAATCACCGTAATACCACATGAAACTGAATTAGTTAACAAAGCAAATGTTTGCAATCCATGACTGAGTGACTGACTCTAGGTTTGTCAGAATTGTAATAGAACTAACTATATGAAACCGGCATTTTAATGAACTGTTAAACCGACAGTTTAATGAACTGTTAACTAAACTAAATAAATGTTTACTGTTTTCCAAAGAAGTTTCACATCAATAACAATGGAACATATGGTTTAAAAGGAAATCTGTTATTTATACCAAATCGAAACATATCGATTCTTAACTTCGATTTATAACGGTGAAAACGGATTCTAAAGTTTTGCCGAGCCCGCTAAACCTCATTTTCGGTCCAAGTTGCGAAATATACTGTTTAATTCGAATATTCCCACGACATTCATACTATCCACCTAAATGCGTTTTGGATAGTGCGAAAACGAAAGTGGTAAATGGTGAGTACTACAAGCTAAGATAATAAGATGAGAGGGACAAAGAACGATCCAGGCAATCCATTTTGTGATCATCACCACAGCCGTCCCTACAGCCCGTCGTCTATCTTGAGTGTATCATCTGGTTTTATTTCAGACAGGTTTTGCCTGTCTTCAGTTACTAAAGTGGGTATCTTTACGTCGACAAGTTGTAGTAAAACGCATGCTCGCGCATAAATTTAAGTTGTTTGCCGTTAAAACGCTCGTATACGGTGTTTTATCATATTGAGCTGAAACGACTGTCGATAAAGTTAATGTATTATGCACTGAAAAAAGTTAATGTTCAATACAGTACTTTACGTTTCTTCAAAAGGTTTATTTGTTTTTTACGGCGGGGAATCTTTTAATTTTTATATTGCCACATCAAGCCTGCATTGATTATATGTCAGAAATAAAAAAGTGGACATTTGTATAAGGCCTTTGGCCTTTGATTTAGATTAAATATTAAATTTCAACTCTGTAGGTCTTGCAGTTAGAGATTCGTTGTCCATTACAAAAACTCTTCCCCTTTAAATATAGTTGATTGCGAAGTCGCGGGATCGTATTAATTTCAAAGGGACTCCGAATATCGTTCAATTTGCTACTGACGACTATTTCCGAAGGGAAATAATTTAGATTGCACCTGATCGTGAATACGGAATTACTGTACTTACAACTTTATTTCGGTAAATTTAGGCAAAATGTTTACCATTTTTTCCTTGACCAAATTCTTATGTAGCGTTTATTTAATATAAATGCGGAATTAGCAAAACGTAGGTATAAAGGATTTAAATTTTGCTTTATTATAAAAAATGGTCAACCTCTCACATAAGGAATTGTTAAAGTAATGATTAAGTCAGTATAAAAGTTCCAAGGTCCCTGGTTTTACTGAAACATTTGGTTTTTCTGAACCTTCTATTGTTTTGAACTTAACTGTAATACCTTCATGAGACAGTATATAAAAATTAAAAATAATATACTGGTATAAAAAACAAAAACAACCTTTTTGAATAAACGTAAATTATGTCATACATTAACTTTATTCAGTGCTCTATTCGGTCATTAAAAAAGAATTCTGTTTTGAATTTCATACCCTCTATGGGTCTTCTGGGTCGGCTCAATATCAAAGCATTACATTGTATGAATCTGTAAACGATTCCTAATTAAATTCAAAATGCAACTGTAATATATAAACTACTCCAATCAAAATACAGACGCGACTAGCCTAACCCTATAGTAAATGTAAATATAGTTTTAAACCCTAAAATGAACTATTGAACCCAATCGAGAGTGAGTGTAGTGTTAGCACCGAAAGCTGATGTATATCCGCGTATGAAAATGTGACACAAAACCTACTCCTTCCAACACGAGTCTGCGAATAAAGAAAGAACCTGGAAATCCATCAGTCGCCGTTGACAAATCGCACATCCCGCCGACATCGCATTACATTAGAGGTGTATTCCACTCTACTCTTATACTGTCGATGTAAAAAGTAGGTACTCGATACAATATTTCCATCAGGTATTATTGTATAACCAATCTCTGTCTGTACCAGTGACCACATAGTACAAATATACGGAGCACAGCTATCTTACTTGCATTACAGCAAATGAAGCCTGGGCCGCCATATTGTCTTGGTATAGAAACATAAAACGGCGCCTAAAACCGCGTAATCTGACAGTGCTCATGTTTCAAATAACTCGTCGTTTATAACATTTAGCATTGCGGCTTTAAGGTTGAAATTTTGCATGTGAAGAGTCCCTTGATTTTGAACAGTAATAGTATCAATCATATTTACAAAATAATTTTTTTATATATTTTAAAACATGATAAAGAGTCACAAGTTTGCATTCAACTTTAAAACTTGGCATGAAAAAAGTAGTCCGCTGCAACTCTTTTTAATATTTACTGTGTTTTACAGGCAGTGCCGGCCTTAGGGGGGGGGGGGGCAACAGGGGCGGCCGCCCAGGGCCTCGCGCTTCCGAGGGCCTCGCGCTTAGAGGATTTTTTTAAAGACATTAAGTTACGGCAGGGAATTTGTAAACTGGTGCTTGCGCCAGTAAATGATGGACGAGAGGCGGGAGCATTGTCTACGGCCCTGTCAATGGCGAGATCTGTCATCAACCTAATTATTGTAAACATATCATTGTTGTGTTTACATTAGTTATCAACACAGTATTTTCCTTCATAAGATCAGTAATCTCAATCTATCGGAGCGGACAAGTGGCGTACCCATGACACTGATGGTACTGAAAGTAATGATCGCGATTACTGATCATTTTCAGTTAGTGAAAGTGATGAGTTTTATGGTTAAATTTTATTAAATTTGTATTCATAAGTAAAACATCAACTAAACTCTTAATCTTTGAGGTTTGTTTATTCATGTTGATGTTGATCGTTGATGTTATAATCGCATTCTAAATACGGTTAATCATGTCAAGAGAGCGCGAAAAATTTTGAATTTCGAATCCGGTTATGAAAAAAATAAAGAAAAAAAGCGTGTTCAGTGTCTCAAATCTCAGCCTTTGAGAAGTTTTTGAGGCAAGTTTTTTTTAAATAAGAGTGTAGGATGTAAAAAAACATAATTTTACATGACATCAACGATATTAGTTTACAAAAACATTATCTTATTAGGTAATCCAACATGTACTGCTTGTGTAATAGTAAAAATATGTTTGAATTTAAGTTCACTATTTTCCTGTTGCAATGTTTACAGTTCAGAGGAAACACTGGTCGCATGATGGATCACTTATCTTTTGACCCGGCGATGTGGGCACTGGGCAGTATTGCTGGGGGAGGAGAGGTGTGGGGAAAAAGGGTGTGAAATCGGGGGGGGGGGGGTGACACGGTGATTGGGAGGAGGGGTGGTCACTGAAAAGGGAGGGCCTCGCGAGGATATCTTGCCCAGGGCCTCGCGTTGCCTAAGGCCGGCACTGTTTACAGGTAGTTTACGATGTGTAAACCACATGTAAACATTTATTTGGTACTATAGTAATTCTGATAAGAAATTCAGACCTTTAATTTGATACCATATTTGTAATTGTTTACGTAATACTTTGTTCTTTCCATGCATTGGGACTAGAAAGAAGCAAAAGGCTTCAAGTCGCGGTTCGTGTGCTCCGTCTATTTTTTGTCCTATGTGGCCGCTGGTTACTCAGTTACCACGTATTACAAGTATCGTCTATATAAAAAGTACACGGTACGATGTTTCCATTGGGTATTATCATTATCAGTCGCTGTCTGGACTCAGTTATTATGTATTCCACTCGTGTTGTCGATATAAAAAGTACACGATAGTATATTTTCATCATACTACACAGAAACATCTGTTTTCTGTGCCTTAATCTTAGCCTAAAAGTTAATCACTGCACGGTAAATTTACCGTGCATTAGGAAACGGAAGTAACGGAAATCAACAATCAGCTGTTTGTAGTAAATCATGTTTATTGGTTAGGCCTACTTCAGAGGAATGTAGTGGCAGCAATGGTGGGCATTAGCAAATGTTTGTTTGTTTGTAATAAGCTAGGTTTTAAGAATTGGTAAACTTAATCATTTATGCAAGCAATACGTTATGATTAATAACTCTGTTTTTTTCTGAGTAGGATGGTGTAAAGTATCGTACTAAAGACCCTCGGTAAGTTTTACCGTACTCGCATAAAAATACCGCACTCGCCTAGTTGCTCGCGCGGGAACTATCATCTCGCACTGCAAAACTGTACTTATACCTGGCTAAGTCCTAATAGTATCGTAATATACTATTTCAATAAGTATTCTCGTAATCAATCGCTCGTTGACTCAGCTACCAACACAAACTTCCCCACTTCGAGTATGACACATAACCAAATGCTAGAACTGTTTTGTCATTTAAGAAACTCTAACCCTGACATTTAAAAAATCCTACACCTCTATTGGTATGAGGTAAGTAGAATGTGGGGCACTCATGGACTCACGGACGGATTCCTGAAAACCAGTTGTGAGTAAAATACTCATCCCGCCGCCAGGACGTCAGGACTGGCTCCTTTGTCCTTGGGTCCTTGGCTGTGACGTCATTCGTCGTGCCAACATGAAGGAAGGTCGCGTCCTTTCCTGTGCAATCGAATAATTGTTCATCCACCAAGCAAAATTCTTTTTTGCAGTTAATATATTTTCTGTTAAGCGACTTTATATTTTGTTGGCCAATATGGTACCAGTGTATGTCGGTGGTTTCATTGCAACCAATGGAACTGGAATTAATTCGTGAAAATGTAAATTTAACTTGAATTGCGGTCCTGTTCTCTGTCTGGAAATTGATGAATTTGAAGAGTTTGCGTCGTCTCAACCGTTCCTGTGTACATTCATTCGCGTCCAAAGGCGAGGCTTAGGCTTCCTTATAACAGCCAATCCGCTGTTATTGTGCAGTACTACAAAATAAATCTTCTATTATGTAGTCCTGATCTGCATGTCACTACCTGCCAGGGGGAGCAGTCCGCTGCTATCCGTTTGCCGCTACATGTCAGGAGGAGTAATCCGGTGCTAACCGTATGTCAGTACCTGCTAGGGGGAGCAATTCTCTGCTATCCGTTTGTCACTACATGTCAGGAGGAGTAATCCGGTGCTAACCGTATGTCAGTACCTGCTAGGGGGAGCAATCCTCTGCTAACAGTTTGTCACTACTTGTCAGGAGGAGCAATCCGGTGCTAACCGTATGTCAGTACCTGCTAGGGGGAGCAATCCTCTGCTATCAGTTTGTCACTACTTGTCAGGAGGAGCAATCCGGTGCTAACCGTATGTCAATACCTGCTAGGGGGAGCAGTCCTCTGTTATCCGTTTGTCACTACTTGTCAGGAGGAGTAATCCGGTGCTAACCGTATGTCAATACCTGCTAGGGGGAGCAGTCCTCTGCTATCCGTTTGTCACTACATGTCAGGAGGAGTAATCCGGTGCTAACCGTATGTCAGTACCTGCTAGGGGGAGCAATTCTCTGCTAACAGTTTGTCACTACTTGTCAGGAGGAGCAATCCGGTGCTAACCGTATGTCAGTACCTGCTAGGGGGAGCAATCCTCTGCTAACAGTTTGTCACTACTTGTCAGGAGGAGCAATCCGGTGCTAACCGTATGTCAGTACCTGCTAGGGGGAGCAATCCTCTGCTATCCGTTTGTCGCTACATGTCAGGAGGAGCCCGGTGCTAACCGTATGTCAGTACCTGCTAGGGGGAGCAATCCTCTGCTATCCGTTTGTCGCTACATGTCAGGAGGACCCCGGTGCTAACCGTATGTCAGTACCTGCAAGGGGGAGCAATCCTCTGCAATCAGTTTGTCACTACTTGTCAGGAGGAGCAATCCGGTGCTAACCGTATGTCAATACCTGCTAGGGGGAGCAATCCTCTGCAATCAGTTTGTCACTACTTGTCAGGAGGAGCAATCCGGTGATAACAGTATGTCAGTACCTGCAAGGGGGAGCAGTCCTCTGCTATCCGTTTGTCGCTACATGTCAGGAGGAGTAATCCGGTGATAACAGTATGTCAGTACCTGCTAGGGGGAGCGATCCTCTGTTATCCGTTTGTCACTACATGTCAGGAGGAGCAATCCGGTGATAACAGTATGTCAGTACCTGCAAGGGGGAGCAATCCTCTGCTATCAGTTTGTCACTACTTGTCAGGAGGAACAATCCGGTGCTAACCGTATGTCAGTACCTGCTAGGGGGAGCAATCCTCTGGGGCCCATTTCACGAAATAACAAGTTACATATTCACAAGTGAGTTTGTATAAATGCTGTATAAACTTGTGATTTTATTTTTCACAATTGTTTTCTTTTTTAACCAGCAAATTTTCAACCATTCACCATTGAAGTCTTACATATTTACTTACCCAAAAATATAAACATATGAGAAATACAGTACAGCTGTGATTTATCATATGAAATAGTATATTTTGAAGTGGATGATTTCTTTATCATACGTTTATACCATTGACTTTAGATACATAAGTAGACTTGCCTTTGCCATTTAGAATGTTTGTTACTAGGATTAAAAGAGGAAAGTACATTGAAAGTAAATCATAATAAGTATTTCATAAAAAATCATTACATTATCGATTGAATATCATTTTGTTCTCCTTCAACTCCCAAAAAATCCGATTCTAACCGCAATTACTTGTAAGCATCCGAGCTTTACCGTGTTCCTCTCAATGTATACCAACTTTTTCTCTAAAGTTAAGCTATAAAATGTGTATGAAACTACATTCAAAATAGTATAAAATGTTCGTCAAGGCCGTTGCAACTGTTTATGTATTATCGGCGACCCTTTGATGGATAGCAATTTTAATTCATAGCCCTATCATGACAAATGACGACCGGACTCAGTTTCGATCGTGGTCACAATTCGAATAGGTGACCCTCAGGTTATGATGTGAGCACTTTATCCACTCGGCTAGCCAGTTAATGTCTTCAGCATAAGCAAACTCTCGCAGGGATCAGGCGAGTCTTTTTTACATCTTCTAGGCGAATCTTGGGAAAGACATTGAAGCCTTGGCCTTAATGAAACGGTTGTATAGAATGAGGCATGCTGTCTGCACCATGAAAACTCTCGAACTCGCTTTGTCCAGAAGGTCGGCCCTGTCTTCCAAGAGTGTACTTGTATCATAATGGTGCGCTCGGTATGCCTCATTGTATCCCTCTAATCTAGTCACATTTTTTCAAAAACTTTGCCATTTTTGGTGAAGGGCCTCGGCGATACTGAGCTACCAGCATAGTTCCAATCAAAGGCGTTAGCTAATGCAGTTGTAAATGACAATTAATGTGGCAAAGCACAATTATGTCAATAATTTGTTAATAAAATGCATAATCCTGGCAGAAAAGAACGGCCAAAAACCCATTTTTTTAGAAAAATAAGATTACTAATTAATATCAGCGTTAAATGCGATGACCACGGTGGAAAACTTGTTTGTAAAATGTCATTTCAAGGCCTTATCATTGCTATGGATGAGAAACTATGAATTATAATGGATCAAAGGTAAAAAAAATCAAAGTTACCTAACTCTTGGTTCAGGTGAAAAATTTTAGCTATTTTAACTAGTGTAGGTGAATAGGTGAAATTTCACTAGATACAACAAGACTTGTTTACTCTTACATTTTTGTCCACAAGCACATATGTTCAATGTTTGTCAACAAACAGACCATTCATTTAATAGATGTATTAAAATCTCTACTAGTATAATAAATCAAATATCCTTTGATTATTACTTAAAATATTAACAAAATAATTCCATCTTGGTTTTAGTGTCGTTAAAGTTGGATTTATTAATTTTAATATCCATAACCTCAAATCCTGATACTTGTGACTATGAAAGTAACAACTGTAACTATTTTTCACAAGTGTCAAAAAGTATAAACTTGTGAATATGTAACTTGTTCTTTTGTGGAACAGGCCCCTGCTATCAGTTTGTCACTACATGTCAGGAGGAGCAATCCGGTGATAACAGTATGTCAGTACCTGCAAGGGGGAGCAATCCTCTGCTATCAGTTTGTCACTACCTGTCAGGAGGAGCCCGGTGCTAACCGTATGTCAGTACAGTACCTGCGAGGGGGAGCAATCCGCTATGCAGTTTAGATAAGGCTATAATGATGGCTGCATCCTCATGTCTGGTCATACAGGCATACTCTCGCCCTAGAGAGAGAGCCCCCTGCATTCGCATTTGCTACAAAATTGCCACTTTTGTTGTAGTTTATAATAATTGTGGGCTATTCGTATACTTGTTATCCTGTAATTCGTGCATCCTTAACATGTCCGTGTATGAAGAATCGCACTGTAGTGCATGTAGACCGTCCTGACATTGACGTGCGTACGAGCGGGGGCTTGGCGAACTTTGACCTTGAACTCTGAACTCTGACCTTCTCAGGTGGGCCGTGCCCTGGAGCTGCCTTCTCTCTCCAGCCTCTTCATGAAATCGAATGCCAGCTAAAAGGTTATGTTACCTACAGTTATAAACAACGGACTAAAAGGAAGTTCTAGTGGGAGGGGAAGGGGAGTGATTGGTCTCGTGATATAATATAAAACACATTTCCATTTTATTTTGCATATTCTAACGAACGGGGTTGGAAGATACAGTTTAGAATTGTATAAGACCTTCGTGCTAATTTTTAACATTAACATCATTAAAAATGTTACAATACATTACAGGTTAACATAACGGCATCGAAATTACTCAAAGTTGGGTGCAAAAATTAACTTGGGTTGATATTTTTTTTGTTAAAATAATTAATGCATCTTTTTTTGAAAGTCGCATCTCGATCTTGTATTCAAAATTGTGTCTTCGAAGTAACAAAATAATATGTTTGATTCATTTGATTATCGTACGCAGAAAATAATAATTGGTATAAATCAATAACTCTAAAAGTAAGACGCCCAGAAGAAAAAAGAGTCAACTTTGAAATGAGGTGTCTCAATACTATGTGTATACTAGGAAAAAATAACTTATCCAATATGGCGTCTCCAAGATGGCGGCAACAATTAATAACTGGTCTAACTACTGTGGTATTTATCACCCAACAATTATCGGCGATGGTCCCAAGATATTAATTTGATAAATTCAGGTAAAAAAATGAAAAGGGGGGACCTTTTTCCAAAATGCATCCCATTACGAAAAAAAACACAATTTTGAATCGCTATATTATAGGTTTAAAACAACTTCATTTTTCTGGCTACTCATCGGATCTTGAATTATACTGCTCAAAAGAATCTCTTATCAAATTTTCATGAATCTACATCAGCTGCCGATCTACAGGTTGTTTTTGGCCTTATTTTGCTGTACTATTCTCATGCGGCTTTGCCATTTCTTGCCGACTGGAGCTATTGCAGCCTGTAGTCCAAGTCAAATCACGTGGCCCAGACCTGTGCCACGTCGAGTGACTCGGTCTATACAATCGTGCTCTCAGAACCTTGTGGTCCTCAGTCCTCTAATTGTTGTTGGGCAATCCTTCATTGTCTCCGCGAGTCAAGGACAGAACCATTAACCTCCATCAAAAGGGAAACCTGGTCGACGTCGAGTGTGTCCGGAACGACTTAATTACGTTGGAGAATAATTGGTGAGCAAAAGGCTGAAGGAAATTTAAAATTGTTCAGATGCTTATTAAAAACATTTTCTCAGCTGTCTCCACTTTTCAAGGACAATTAGAATTTGTATGAACAGTACATGTATATTCCTTCCTTGTCTCTCCAAATAGTCAATAAATTAATTTTCAATCAGCATATATTGATGAGCGTCATCAATTATTACTTATTGGAATCATTGGTGATGTGATGTGTTGCGCTGTGATGCGATGTGATACGATACGATGTGATGTGGTGGAATGTGATGAGATACGATGTGATGTGATGTGATGTGATGTGATGTGATGCGATGTTGCGATGTGATGGGATGTGATGAGATACGATGTGATGTGATGTGATGCGATGTTGCGATGTGATGGGATGTGATGTGATGGGATTGTTATGTGATACGATACGATGTGATGTGGTGGAATGTGATGAGATACGATGTGATGTGATGTGATGCGATGTTGCGATGTGATGGGATGTGATGTGATGGGATTGTTATGTGATACGATACGATGTGATGTGGTGGAATGTGATGAGATACGATGTGATGTGATGTGATGCGATGTTGCGATGTGATGGGATGTGATGTGATGGGATTGTTATGTGATACGATACGATGTGATGTGATGTGATGTGATGCGATGCGATGCGATGTGATGTGTCGGCACCGTGAGAGCCAGGCAGTGACCTTGGTGTGGCCGGCCGCCCAATACTGGCCTTGGATCCCCTCTGACGTTGCCAGATCATCCACGACAACTCCTGTCTCCTGGCCCGATGGAAGTATTCTTAAATCGAATTTTACCTTCTTAGTGAAGCAGTCTCATTTTCATGAATACAAGCTAGTTTAGACTGGAATAACGACATTTTTATTTTCTAGGTCACAACATCAAAACAGAAATTCAACGTGATAGACTGGAGTCTAATTTATTGTTTTAAGAACCGGAGTACTGTTCGTCTCCAAACGTTTGGGAACAAAAATTATAGGTAGAGTGGAACCTTGATGAGAAAACATTTGATAACACAGGAACTCCGATAGCTAAACGCACTTTCCAAATTTCCTTGGTATTGTCTGTTGTCATAACATTCAAAATCAAGATAGCTTGAGCTATCTTAACAAGACCTCTCTTCCAAAAACCCGTGAAGGTCTTCTTGTCGAGGTTTTACTGCACACAGAGTATGCAATCATAGATTAAATAACCCAAGACTTTATTTCATCTATGACGCAATGAAAGGCTTGCTTGCTTTTAAGTTTCTATTTATGTACCATCTCTCTACGCCACTGACGCTATGGAGCAAACATCATCGTAGAAAAAACGCAGGCAACGTCACGAAACAATTTTTATTAAGGCGGGAACGTGGAGTACGAAAGCTTAGACGCTGTATGTACAGCGTCTATGCTTTCGTACTCCAATTGCATCCAAACCGATACGTATAAGCGCGGTGAAGGACTCGCTTGTCCCAACGTTTCTTTCCCAGGATATTCCCTTTCCTCTCAATACTACACGCTCTACCCAAAATACAGAGCAACGACCCAAGGCCTTTTCTTTTCAGTCCTCAGCTATACTCTGATTGGGTGTGGACGTGCTCTCTCCTGAGTAGTGATTCTTGATATTACTTTGTCTTAATTGTGGTCTCTGTGCTACATTGTGTTCTTTTCTTTCAGCATAGTGTTTGTGTGACTGCTTTTAAGGTTCTTTGTTTTAGCTCTGTCATTTGTCTGGGTTATCCTGGCTGTGTCACTAATCGTGTTATGTTCTAGGTTCTTTTCCACCTGAAAATGGGATCAGACTCCAGATCTCGAAACGTCGTGAAATTTTTTCTTACTAATCAGTGATGTGAACTGAATGACGGCAAAAATCAAAATCAAGACAGTTTGAACATTGCAGCGGTTGTGTTGCAGGCCGCGCCGACGCAGCGGCAGCAGCATCGTGGTGGTGAGACAGGAGGACGCGGAGGTGAAGCATATTATATACTTTTCTTACAGGAAATTAAATTTTCTTTAATTTTCAAATTTATTAGGGAATACTAAAAGTTGATAGCTTTCAAGATATTTAGGAAAAACAAAAAAATGGTACCTTCAGACCCCCCTCCCTGCCCCCGCTCAAGGGCTACGGACGGGGACTTTTAATATGTTCACCTCCCAACTGGTCCAAACAAAGCTGCAAAGTCAAAAATTGTATTCCAAAAAATTCTTTCTATACCTTTTCGTTGACAACTGTTTCCTCTCCCTTCATCTTCTTATTTTCTCAATATTCTCAACTCATGCCATCCTATTTTTCCAATTTCAAGCCCTTTATTTCTACCTATCTTCATCTACCGTCACCTCTATCTTCCTCCTCTCACTCTTTCACATCCTTTTGTACTATGGTCCTTTTTCCTTCTATTTCCAGGTTTAAGCCCGGGTGAACAACAGCAGCATCATGCTAAAACATAGACTCTATAGATTTTTGTCTTTATACTTGAAGATACTTTAAACGTTTCTGTGCCTCTGTTTCAGGCTAGATTATAGACTTTTCCTTGTATTTCAAGACACTTCCAACATTTATGCGCCTCTTTTTCAGACCAAACTCTACATCTAGGCTTCTTTCAACATTTCAACAACTCCTTTCTCAAGGCACTCTCAACAATCCACTACTTCTGTTTCAGGCCGCGCCGGCGCAGCGGCAGCAGCATCGTGGTAGTTGGCCAAGAGGACGCGGAAGTGAAGCGACCGCCGGAAGCGGAAGAGGATGCCTACAAGATGATGATGATGATGGCCGCCTGCGACAACGGACCGCACCGCGAGATGGCCGTGGACGTGCCCGAGTCCTGGGCGCCCAAGAACAAGACGCCGCCCCGCTACCCGCCGCCCCGGCCCCAGCAGAGGGTCCAGGTGCGTACTGTAACATAGAACAGAGTAGAATATACTTTGTTGTAGCAATGCAATAGTTGTCCTTGAATTAATTCAACTAAGCGCAAGAGGGAGGGAAATTGTACTTATCACTCGCCAGCGACAGGCCATTCCCTCGAAGGCAGACGAAAACACACAAGATCAGAAATATCCGAAAACCCCAAAGTTTAAGTTTTATTGTTTCGCGGACAATCAGTAAACTTCTAGGTATAAACAACAACAAACAAAATGATTCATCCAACAGGAAACGACATCGTGACAAAAAAACCAAAACGCTTCTGTCAATAAAATACTTAGCGGGATCTTTTGAATAATACTCGTTGGATTTCGTTTGTTTTTTGAGAAACATGCCTGACGCTGGCGAACTATAGGTGAAATTTCCCTCCATCTCGCGCTTCATAGTGTTATTAATACTACTATACAGTTGTGTACCAAACGTCCTAGCTCTATCTATTAAATGAACTAGAGGCTTTCAGGAACGCTGTTCAAAAACCTGACCCCGACCTGAGAAGGGAGGCGCGCAGACGCCACAGTTATGTGCTGGCTAATACGTAAGCCATCCCTCGCTCTAATGCGGTAATTATGTATAGCATTGGCATGGGTTGGCTTGCAATGGAAGCGGCAATACACGGTCGTCCCCAGCATATAAAGAGAGCATAAGGTCAAAATTTCAAGTTCCCTGAGAGCGGTTCTACTCGACTCTCTTTGTTGTAAATTTGCAATGATTCTAATGGCTTTTTTGAGTCTCTCAAATTCCCTTTTGGGACAGCTTCCCTAGAGTCGTATCCCATAGGAAAGATGCGGACGAATTCGGCCATAATAGGCCGTGATCAAAACTTTTGAGGGGCAACATCAAAACTTTTTTCAGAATGCGAGGAGCAAAAATGCCTGATGCAATCTTGGAATTAATGCTATCAGCGTGTTCCTGCCAGTTCAGCACTTAATCCAAGAGTCCTTGGGGATCTAGGGACTTCAAGGGAATACCAAGGGGATCCCAAGTTTCTAGAAACTTGGTGGATTCAACCTCATCCAGAGTGATAGCGTCCACCATAGTTGGTGTAGAATAAAAATTAGTCAACATTATAAACAGACTAAGCCATGTCGTTTGACTCGATTTGTACACCTCCAATTGTTCTGCAGGGTGATGGGCTGCACAAGAAAGCTCTCTCCCTACTTTCTATAAAAGTTCAAAGTTCAAAGTACCGAGGCGGTAGCTCAGAGGTAAAGCGCTAGCTTCACGTTTCAAACGTCGCTGGTTCGATCCCAGCGGCGGGCGACTCCTGTTCCATCATGAGCGGTCACCTCTGGCTGGCCTATGTGACTTATTACTGCTACGGTACCTCGCTGTCTTTAGATCGCCGCACAAGCTTATTGGCCCATGGCGACGGGCAGTTGAGGTTAAAAAAAAAAGTTTCTACAAGTCATATCTTCTAAACTATAGCACGCGACAAATGACTTGCGCGCAGGTCTTCCGTACGCTTAAGTAACATGTGCGGTTTGGGTCGCGTTGTACTGTGTGGAAGCTGATATCCTGAATGTTTTATTGCAAAAAATCTTACCCTCTACCTCATGCAGTAGACTCCCTCTTATCCGGATATCTTTTAAACGGACATCGCTTTAATCGGACTACACTCCACGAAAACGGCAGATTTTTTAACCGGACGATTTTTATCAACACATCGGTTCAACCGGATTTGATCGGTAGGAAGTGCGTACTGAATCTACTATACACGTGGGAAAAATTCGAAGAATTGCATCCGTTAGGCCTACTAAATGTAATGGTTGTTTGTTTAAAGATGCAAAGCTTAAACATATTTCTGGTGTTTTGTGTTCACATTAATTATCCCCCATGTTTTCTGTCGTTTGTACGATATACGTCATAATTTCCAACGAGTTTTTGGGAACATCGGTTCAACCCGGTAACCCCGTTATCCGGATAGATGTCGGTCCCGAGGAGTCCGAATAAAAGGGAGTCTACAGTAGAACCTCGCTAATCCGTCACCTACGGGACCGGGGCCATGGTCGGAACAGCAAAAAGGTCGGATTATCGGATGAACTAATTTAACATTGACATGAAAACGTACAAAAACTGTATTTCGATCAGATAAAATTGCATTAAGAGTGTTTAACAAGCTACTGTACTGTAAAAAACGACATTATGCACCAAATGTTATTGCTCTAGTGAACGATATACGCACTCCCAATGAGTAATACGTCATCGACAGGAGCCAACCTGAACGGAGGAATGCACCGGAAATGTAAACAAATATCAATTTCCAATCGCGTGGTCGTACTAACCGATGAGACAACCCCACTGAGGGTGAACTAGCGGAGGCTATTTCCCCGGCGGCATGGTCGGATTAACCGAGGAGTCGGACTATCGGAGGTCGGACTAGCGAGGTTCTACTGTACTTTATTCTCAACCGATAAGGCTAAACATTACTCTCTCTCCAGTAATGTATTAGTAGAATTTGATTATGAATTACTTCTTAATACGAGGTTTGACTTTATGGAACTATTCGTAACACGGAAGGAAAATCGTTGTCCCGTGGAATTTCGAGTTAGGGAGTCGACTTTATATCGATTGATTCCTGATACTCGTGTTCGGTGCATTGCCGACACTGGAAGGCTTCATTGTGGTATTCGTCTGCGTAATCCAAGTCCAAAATTGTCGATTACATTATTATTCCCATTCTCCCTTCTTCAAAAATGTATCAAAACATACGTTTGGAATGGCATAGATTTCAGTATCACTAATCAATGCTAATGTTTGCTGTACTTTATTTATTTTGCCTAAAAAGTCAAAAGCATACAGTTTGGGGAGTCTAAATTTGAGGATTCATACGATTGGACTTGCTTTGACTCTGGCAGAGTCGCATTAGTTGAAGTATTGTTCAGTGCAAGTCAAATGAGTAATATGGAAGTGGCCTATGGCCTGTCGGCAAGACACGTTAGTTTACTCATTGATGGGCTAGTGTCAGATTAAACTTAAAAGTTGCCTAATTTACTAACAGTGTAAACCAATTGAAAGTAACCGGCATTGTCACAGTTCCATGAAGCTTTTCTGATTGACAAGGGTTATTTTTGAAGCAGGAAATTGTATTGTACTAAAATGTTTTTGTATGATTACTCTCAAGAAGTTAACATTGTTGAATTTTTGACAGTAAATTAAGGAAAACTCTCGTAAACAAAATAATGTTTTGAACGATACATCCAATATTTAGTAATTAAAAACTATCAACACCCGCTGAATTTTGATTACGTGTGTCATGGCCTTCATATTTTGATCACAGATAGGCCTATGACAAAATTAATTTTTCCAATTTGGCTAACCAATATGGGGGTTTTAAAAGATTTTATTACGTGTGTGATCGCCTTCATATTTTGGTCAAAAATATAAAAATTGAAATTTCTTCCCATTGTGTAAGCCAATATGGGGTTTTAAAAGATAATAATAAATAGCCTAATAATAATAAACAATAACTTTTTTCACCATTGTTAACAATTTTAAATTTTAAATATAATTAACAATAAATATATAGGCCTATATTTTTTCTTAACTTAAAACAGAATTTTAATAAAATTTTGGTGAATAATTTAGTTCCTCTAGGCAAATGCCCAAACAGAGGCCACCTTAATAAAAACAAAACTAAAACTATTAATATTCACATTGTTCCGATAACATAGGGACAGACACCCCGTAAAATCCTGCGCATTTCCTCCTCTGCTCGTATTGCCGACCAGAATACTGTATTTTCCCATTAGCCGTGAAAGGACCTGGGAGATTCTGGGACACCAATAAAAGGTCCTTCCCAGAAGCAGGTGTACGACCTTTACCGGCGCGGCTTTCTACCTCTACCTCTGTCCTACCTGAGTTTGCCTCCTCTGTCTGTCTGTCTGTCTGGGAACTTTCTTTCACATGATTCGCCGACTTAAATGACGCCTCACAGTCATCCTCGTCTCTTTGATTTTCTGTTCCCCCTTTTTGTGTGCCGTACCTGTTCTTTAAGATGGTATTTATTTTTAATTGTGTGCTGAAAACAGTTTACAGTAGATGTTGCTCAAATTAATACAGGAATTTATAATATTCATCGTTATTACTATTAATTTCAGTTTTTCTGGCCTAATAAAAAAAATTGTTTATTAAAACTTGACGTATACCCTCTTTTTGCACGTTGTTAAACATAAAGAAAAAGACTGATAATAATAAAATGATGATACATTATAATGATGGTCATGGTTGTTTTTAAATGTTACACTACAGTAATGAAATCGTGTTAATTTATCGGGTTTCAACAGTAAAATTCGGGGTTATCTTGCCCTCGCTTTTTGTTTGGTAGCAAGCAAAGGACCTTCGCTGGAAAAATAGAATATGAATGTGAATCAATAAGGCTTAGCAATCATTTTGTTGATGTGTCCTAACTTTATTTTGGACCTTTACTGGAAATATTCATTATAAATCTGAATCAAAAGGGCTTAAAAATCCAAAAAGGCTCAACAATCGCTTAACAATATAGTGATATGTTCTATCTTTTGTAACTTGGCCACTCCCCTCTCCCCTATCCTTGATAAGAACTAAGAACCACGAAGTTAGTTGGCTATGTAGCCTATGTGGACGTTTAGAAAAAGAGGTATACCTGGCGCCAATTCTTGTGGCCCACGCCGTCCATAAGCCCAATGCTAAAATTAACATTAGTCTTACAGACGGCGTGGGCCCCAAGAATTGGCGCCAGTTATACTGCCCTTCCCACTCCTAAAAAAATACTTTTCTTAATTCCAGAGTCTACCAACCCTTCCCTCCCCTTGATTACAAACCACCCAACTTTTTTTGCTTCAGAGGCCACTCACACTCACATTTCCCTTTTTTCTTCTTTCTTCTTTTTTTCTCGTCTCCTCTTCCGAGAACCTATCCTTCAAGATACATCTCTGACTCGTTTCGAATCCTTCTCTTTTCTCTTACTCTTTCTCTTTGCCTCGGGGGGAGGGGGCTTTCCTTTAATATGTTGTTTTATCTTACATCTACTTATATACCCCTCTGTTTAGACTTTCCTTCTCGGGCCTTTCAGATGGGCATCTTTTCTCCTGCTTTCTTATTCTACTTAAACGTAACCGTTCTTCCTTCCAGCTCGCCAATTACCCTCGGGGGCCCACGGTGAACAGGTCCACTGGGTGTTTGATTGATGTTGTCTCGTCAGGTGACCATGTCTCGTCTGGTGTCGCTGTCATGTTTGGTGGTGATAGTCGTCTTCCGACAGCCAGGACTCTGACGTTTCTTTTAGCGGATTTCTTCTGAAGGGAAGAATCTGTTTCCGTAGTACTCATGCTGACGTAAGCCCGAGACCATGATAACTTTTCGTTTTGGGGCCAGAAGCAAAAAACACCATACGTTCATGCTCTATATGTCTATGTGGCTTTAAGCACGATAACTCGTGTAAAAATGGCCCGATCTTCATGAAATTTGGCATGTACAAGTGAAGTAGTAATTGTTCGGTAGAGTTCGTTAACCAGCCCGATCGTACTACCGGAAGGGGGGTAACGAGGGGGGATAAACCCTTCCAAAAATGGGGTTTTTGAGTTTTTTACATAGAAAAGTAAAACTAATCCAATTTTCATTAGCACCATTGAATTCGACTAAAAAAAATAGTATTTTGAAGCACTGCTCTATGACCATTGGTTACCGAGAAATTGAAAGAAAGTGGTAAACACATTACGTTGTCTTTAATGTTATCATTCGTTATCATTCTTTGGTGAGACAGGTACCTCATGGAGGACGTTACCCTGAATATGAGTGAAGGATGAGTGTGATGATCGTGATGATAGCGCGATCTTGTAGTCTTGTTACTGACTAAGGTTGGCACGTTATTTTAATCAGGATTGTTAATTAATAGCCCAACAACCAATGGCACCTGGCTCCAGAAACAACCCTTCAAAAACATACTAACTTTTCTCGGGATCGATCCGGCTACCTACAAGTTTGTAGGCGGACACTTTAACCACTACACCAACCAGTCAATCAGTCAGTTATCCTTATGGGAAATAAGTAAAATTCTTATCTCGCTAATTTCTCAACAAATCTCAATTAAACTTTGTATGTGGCTTCGTCTAGTTCATTCCTAGCATCTGAAAAAGAAGATGGTGGGTGGGGAGTTAAAACCACCCACTTTTAACATATAACTGTTGCGCAATCCTGCATGCTCATTTTGTTACTCATCAAATCATCTTTATTCATTCATGATCAATTCATCATATTCATACTCTTATGGAGCTTACAAAAACATGTAAAATGTCGCTATGTTTGACTGAAATATGTTCTCTTGTGTTTGAAATTCGCTGAGTATGCAGGTCTGCCGCAACGGGGGTATTTTCGTGGATCAGCTTCCTAGTCGCCATCAGGAGGGATAACGCCTCAGGATGTCGAATCGACTCAAGTTCCATGACCTCTGGATGTCCACTCCCAGTAGTTCTGTTGTTCTTGAAGTACCTCTCGCACACACACTTCCCTCTAATAAAAAATAAAAAAATCCAAAAAATCCGAAAAATCCAAAAAAATCCACAACCACCTTTTTTTCTGTTGCAGCCGGCAGTGAACGGGACGGCTCGAGTCGAACCGGAGGCGGCCAAGCCGGTGCCGCCGCCCCGCGACCACCTCCGGGTGGAGCGGGACGGGCGGCTGGTGTCGCGCGCGCCGCCCCCGCAGCTGCCCGCCCGCCTCACCGACAACATCAACAACAACACGCCCGCCCAGCCGCCCGCGCCGCCGCCCACCTCCGCCGAGCTCGACAGCATCCGCAAGTACCAGGTAGGACCCCATCGTATGTTGGATTTATTGGAAATCGAATGTTGATAAATACGATGTATCGGAAGAGAAATATCGATAGTTTTCAGCGATATATCGGTACAGAAATATCGATAGTTTTCAGCGATATATCGGTACAGAAATATCGATAGTTTTCAGCGATATATCGGTACACAAATATCGATAGTTTTCAGCGATATATCGGTATAGAAATATCGATAGTTTTCAGCGTAAATCGGTATAAAATATCGATATTTTAGCGATATATTGATACAGAAATATCGATAGTTTTCAGCGATATATCGGTACAGAAATATCGATTGTTTTCAGCGATATATCGGTACAGAAATATCGATATTTTCAGCGATATATCGGTATAGAAATATCGTTAGTTTTCAGCGATATATCGCATTTAAAATATCGATATCATTGATGCTGTGGATACATCGTATATTCGAACTTTCGGAATTCGTTTATCGAGACATATACGATGCATCGGAACAAATATATTGGTCGATTTTAGCGATATTTCGGATTTAAAACAACGTAACTTCAGTGTGTCAATGTCATTTTTCTATATCGACATATCGAATATTCGACGTAACGCAACCCAATTATCGATAGATACGAAGTATCGGACCAAGAAGGTCGATATGGTTCCCCAATACGGTAATCGATTTAACGGTAATCGGTTTTGCTATAGCGACATATCGGATATTCGACGTATAGTAACCCGATTATCGATAGATACTAAGGATCGGAACAAGAAGATCGATCTGGTTCCCACAATACGGTAATCGATTTTTTACATCGACATATCGGATATTCGATACATCGCAACCCGATTATCGATAGATACGAAGTATCGGAACAAGAAGATCGATATGGTTCCCCGATACGGTAATCGATTTTACGGTAGTCAATTTTTCTATATCGACATATTCGATATATCGCAACTCTATTATCTATAGATACTAAGTATCGGAACAGGAAGATCGATATGGTTTCCCCGATACAGTAATCGATTGTACGGTAATCGATTTTTATCTATCGACATATCGTTTACTCGACGTATCGAAACCCGACTATCGATATGTACGATGTATCTGGATACTCGCGACCACCTGCGGGTAGAGAGGGACGGGCGGCTGGTGTCGCGCGCGCCGCCCCCGCAGCTGCCCGCCCGCCTCACCGACAACATCAACAACACGCCCGCCCAGCCGCCCGCGCCGCCGCCCACCTCCGCCGTGCTCGACAGCATCCGCAAGTATCAGGTAGGACCCCGAGCCGAACTATACCGATAAGCTTTTAGCGTTAAATCGGTATTTCCGTGTGTCTATGGGGACGGTGTGTTTTTAATCGATCTTATCATCGATTATTTACGATTGTTTGTCATCGATGATTATCGATAATGATTCATAATGATCGATTGTTATTTTATCGTTCAGTATATCGATCAATTAATCGATCGATTTTAGCAATTATTATTTTTAATCGATCGTTTTTTTAGATTTTTTGGATAATTTTTTAATTATTTATTTCGATTATTTCGTACCCGAATATCGATCATATGTTATATCGGAACAAAAATACCGATAGTCTCCAATCGGTATATTAGGTCTTTGCTATCGATTGTTCCGATTTATCGATGTTATTTTACCACCCCCAAGGATGATGCGATGTGGCAAGTCTATTTTACATATTAATTTTCGTATCTTTATCGAACAAAAATATCGATTTTTTTCAAGCAGTGTATTGGATCAGAAATATCGATACTTTTAAACCATTGATACCATTTTTGCCATGATGACATATCGTACGTTGGTACGTTCGACGTATTAAAACACGTCGTTACTCATAAGAAATGCATTGTCCTTTATTTGGATTAACAATAACAAATTTACAGTATTATCTTGATAAGGCATCAAGGTCTTCTGTTGTTATTGATAAGGCATTTAAGCCTACCTTGGATCTTTTTTGTGTTGATGATAACGCATTTAAACCTATTTTAGTCTATTGATATTTACGAACTTTTCCTTAGCCGGTGAACAATAAAGAATTTCACCTGCCTGCTGTTTTTTTCAGTGCTTGAATTTCACTGTATGATTTTAATATGACATTGTCCAATGACATTGTTTTAAGAATGAGTTCTATAACATGTGCGAGTTTGATACTTAGTAATTTTTATAAATTATTTTTACTGATGTATTTAGTATTTTAAGTAAAATTGCAACCATTTACTCCCTGCAAATCAATCTAAAACTGAATCTGTCAGTTTTCAAAAAGTGAGGTAGGCTCAGTGTCGAATTGCAACTAACGTTGCAACTCTAGAACAAAACTTAACAATTGTGCTTTGATGAAAACTTGGATGGAAACAATAAGACTTCCAAAAATATTATTTAGTTTCGTATATGCATAATTTCTTTAGGACTTAACTGCTAATACTCGTCCTCATGACATTCACGAGTTCGACGCCGATAAAGAACATGTTTCGCGTATAAGAACAAGCAACTTCTCAATGGAAATCCCCTCCTAGTTTTTTCACACCGACGACCGAACCACCGACAGGTGGGGGCTATGAATGGGGCGTTTCGTGCGATGCACGGCGCGGCGGCCTTGGCGGGCGGATATTGGCAAGGCTGTTCGGCGGTTGCGGCGTCTGAAGTAATTATCGAGGAAACACTTACATGATCTCACCCTTAAACACGCGGTTGTACAGTCAGGTTGTTTTGACTTAGTGTCTGCTACAGTGTAAGGTGAGACAATGTCCTGTTTTTTGGGTGGGGATACCTATTTTTCCCGTCCCGTTTCATTGACTTTGTCTAACAACACGATTTTTAAGTAAATTTTGTATAAAGTAATCTTAAATAATTTTTCTATGATTCCTTGGAGGTTTTTATATTGTTTGTTGCAGGGGCAATTGTTACAGGTACTTACATTGACAAAGTAAACTTTTACTTAATTCAAATCTCTTCGTAAATACTCCTAACTCTTATGATCACCTATCTTGTGCCCAGTGATGATTAATTTTAATTATATTGTAATTAATTAATTTTAATATAATTGGTTTTATTGTCATCAGCGACACCAGAACCAGTTTTTTCATAACATTTATTGTGCATGCAATTGGATAAAAAATGTTTTTTTAATACTTATTGATGTGGTTTGTTCTTATTGGATAAATAAACGGACCAAACCACAACGTACGGAAATACTGTAAGTGGTTAATGAAAACGATTGTTCACCACTAAGTGCCTGCCAGATTACGGAAGCCTTTATCATATTTCTAATAGGCTCACATTTCAATATGTTTGAAATTCGAAAAATCCCTAAACGAGATTTAATTTAGTAGTATTGGAGTTAGTAAATCCAAACCAATCTAGAAAATTACGTCTTGAAACATTTTTTCTAGTTTTTTTCTTGCAGAATGGGATTTGGGATTATATGGTGTACGTGAACTTCCCGCAATCTTACTCAAAATACATTGCATTCGTATATATGGTTTGAAGATAACGCTCTGTTTTATTTCAGGTATAATTTTTCGGTAAAAACGTTCTTTGAACAAAATACATCAGCGGTTGCGGGCGCGCCTGCAATAGGTGAAACGCAATATAGGCTCTCACGTGCATGTCGGTTGGTCGCTCTGTCAAGTACGGGGCAACTCAAATCCAACATTGCATTAGCAATCATTAGGCCTACATTTCATTGGTACATCATCACTGTTAAGGATTTATCCGTTAAAAAAAAACAATTAAAATAGCATTTAAGTCTCAAATATTAATAATAATTTCGAGTTTAAAAGAAGTATATAATTCTTGCAGAGCATTGCATTGACTTTAAAATTTTTGAATTCTTTGTAAAAAGATAATGTTAAATGCACTCAATCACCGTATATTTTTCATTGTACATTTACGATTGTTTTTAGTAAAGCCCCGTAATATTAATACAGTAAATCTAACTATACAGGGATGTGAAATACGGGTTTAAAGTTTAAAGTATAGTACCTTATAAATTGCCAACTCAATATTTAAATAATTTGCAGTGTCAGTTTCATAAAAATTATGTACGAGAAATTTTTTCTATTAAATGTACTAACAGAATGTGAAACTTAGGAGCTTTAGAAAGTTTTCGAGAGTGGTAATTATTTATAAACATTATCAAGTTACTAATACGGGAGAGAGATTTTAAAAGGTCTGGTGTATGGAGAAACAATATTTGAGGTTTAGAACAAAAAATCACAGACACATGAATGCACACGTCCGTTTATCTGTGGCGGAGGGAACTGTGGGACAGCAGGACAACGGAACGGTGGAACAGTGGAACGGTGGAACGAGGTAATTCGCTATTCCTACCGTCGACAACGCGATCAGGGAACACAGGAAATGAAAACTCGCCTTGACGTTGCCGCACTGAGCTTCACTGGGCGGTGGGAATTGTCGCTAACAAATTATATCAGAATTGTTTTTTGAAGTTGAAAGTAAATTTTTGAATGCAAACGTTTTTTCACCACACTACGACGAAATCACCTGTTTTACAAACGTCAAACGCGGACCGAAACACACCGTTTGCCGCCACAGGACCGAAAACGTTGGGGGCCCTAGGGCCGAAAGTCAGCTGATCGTTTTATTTGCTTGAATCAACGTCAGAACATCAGAAAATTATACGGCATTCAAGACAGGATAGTTGCGATCATATGATTGTTGTCATAGCTGTGTTTTGTTTTCAAGTGAGTCAAATAATAATCAGTTTTTTTAATTATTTAGGGTATATTTCATTGTGTAGTGTGGTGAAAAATAGCGTTCGCACCTCGGCCGAAAGGGTTTTGCAGGCTCGAGATCGTGTTTCAAATTCGAGACTTCGTCTCGAATTTGAAACACGATCTCGAGCCTGCAAAACCTCATTTTCGGCCCTTGTTGCGGAATATACTATTAAATGAGAAACTGTTGATTAATACATTACTATTAGTGTTATGGTTCATTGCAAAAATAAATTGATTTGATCTCGATGCCGGTTAGTCGTTCTGAGAGTACGGCGCAACTCAAATCGAACATTAAATTAGCAATAATCATTTTTAAAGGTAAAAACGTTAAACAGTCTAATTTAAATTGCAATGACACCTAAGTCTCAAATATTAATAACAATTTAGAGTTGCAAAAGAATTGTGTAATTCCCTCAGAGCATTGCATTGACTTTAAAAATTGGGAATTGTTTGTAACCCAATTGATTTCTGACTGCACTCAATCACCATATATATTATTCATTGTGCATTTTTCGTTTATTTTAACTAAAGCTTCGTGCTTCGTAATATCAATACCGTAAACCTACAGAGATATAAATTACGGGTTTTAAATAGAACACTGTACCAATTAATTAATTACAAACTAAATAATTACATAATTTGCAGTGACAGTTAGTTTCATAAAATGCCTGGGCAAGAGAATTTTTCAATTCTCAATTAAGTGGATAAACAGTACGTGAAACAAATAAGGTGACTTAAAACGAAAAGTTTATGAAGTTTTCAAGAGTGGCCATGAAAAATATTATCATGGTATTAATACGGGAAAGAGGTTTTAAAAGGTCTGGGGTATGAAGAAACAATATTTTGAGGTTAAGAACAAAAAAATCACAGACACATGAATGAATACACACGTCCGTTTATCTGTGGCGGAGGGAACTGTGGGACAGCAGGACAACGGAACGGTGGAACAGTGGAACGGTGGAACGAGGTAATTCGTTATTCCTACCGTCGACAACGCGATCAGGGAACACAGGAAATGAAAAGTCGCCTTGACGTTGCCGCACCGAGCTTCACTGGGCAGTGAAAATGGTCGCTAACAAATTATATTAGAATGGTTTTTTTGAAGTTTAAGTTTGAATGCAAACGTTGTGAAATCCAAAACTGCGTATTAATTTATTAAATCATCTTTTAGTGTTTTGATTCATTACATAAATTTATTAACTCGAACTCGATTCATGTTTAATTTTTCTGATCCAACCAATAATTCATAGAGCTGTGAGAGTAAAATAAATTTAAGGGAGGGATAACTTGGTCTGTAATGCATAGTTCGTACATTAATAGATATACAGTAGGTACATAATCAATTAAGGAAAAACTACAAATACGTTTTAACAAATATTTTATTGGAACTACACATAATTTTCGCTTTCAGTCTTGAAAATGTAAAAATATTAACGAAGGAAAGTAAATGATTTAAAATTTTAAGTTGGGTCACTAGAAAAGGAGAGGAATTTCCTTACCTTTAGAAATTTAAAATAGGTGGCTTAAACACTAGAAGCGAAAGGAACAGTCCAAATAAATAATTCTTGTAATAACAAATCCTTATTCGCTATCATGAATTTTAAAAACAAATAAACTCGTGTTCGCGTAATAGTGTGTGGACGGCGAAGTTAGCGGTGAAACAATGTTCATTAGGGTAGAAAATGAACCACGAGATAAGGCTAATGAATGGTTCATTAGACGTGAGGAGGACAATTAGGGGAGAGGCTTCCAACAAGTGCAGTGAGACGGGCGTACCCACACGTGCTGTGCCGGGGACATGTATCCGAACACGTTATCCGACTGTACTGAATGTTATCCGAAATGTTTTTAGCAAATTTCCCCTTTAGGGAAGAAGCCATTACCGTATGTATCGTGGTAAGACCTAAGCCCGAGACCATGATAATTTTTATTTAGGGGTCTCTAGAAGCTAAAAACACCATTCGTTCGAATTTATATGTATTTATGAATGTCTGTTAACATGATTAGCGGCCATATGGTTCGATTTTACTAAAATTTGTACCGACATGAAAGAAAAGTAGTAATCACTAGGATGAGTTCGTAAACCAGCCCTTTCGGACCACCGGAACACCGAGTTTATTGTAACTGGGGATAAACCATTAAATTTAGCCAAAAAAAATTAGAACTGTATTTTGAATTATTGCTCTTTGTTCATTGGTTACCGATATATTGTAGGTGGTTAACACAGTACGTTAATTGTCCCAAAGTTAACCTGATGGGAGTAACATATTAATAAGATATCTCAACAAATCTTAGTAAAACTTTATTTATTTGTGGCTTCATCTAGTTTATATCTAATTTATTAGTCTAAAATCCCCGATATTTCAATTTTCGTGGCAGCAAATCTGCATACTCATTCCCCATGTTATACTTATGGAGCTTGCAAAAACATTTTGTATCTCGCTATGATGGATTTAAATATGTTCGATTGCATTTGAAATTCGCTCAGTATGCAGGCCTGCTGCAACGGGGGTATTTTCCGATCAACAGGTTATAATCCGAACTCTCCAGTTTCGAAATGATGTGTTTAAATCCAAACAGTCCCTGTGGGTAACCATCCGAACACGAGTTAGTGAACACCAACATAAATATACGAAATTGAAAGGAAAAATTCTTTATTTATTCAGGCAAAGTTGGGGCTACATGCCCCTTTATTACTGTTAACCTGTAATACATTGTTTGAGTTATACTTACATTTTAATTTCATATATAAACAACCTAATTATATGTTATAATGTTACACATTGCATTAAATTAATAAATTTAAATTCTGTTGAAATGTCAAACAGTGTTAAATATACTGGTCAGTATATACATTATTTTTGAGTTTTTACTCAGAAACATCAATAGTTCAGTGTAATTTGTAAAAAAACGTAAATGGTACGTTCATATGTAAAGTAACGTCAAAAACTTAAGATTTACCAGAAATACTATATTTGTTTTACGATCCAGTTCCTTTAGTCACACTGTCATGCCTTTAACAAAAACAAAGTTAAATTCCCGTATTATGACATGTATTCCCGTAATAAACACCGTCGTGCAGTCGGTGCCAGGCTTCGTGGGCGATAAAGTGATAAACCGCCGATAACAGCGTAGATAACACTTATCAATCCACCTGAGTCAGTGCGGTAGTGCCGGCGGTACGTCAGTGTAGTGTGTGTGCGGACATAATGTGTGACATCTTACTGAATCCCATTCACCGCTACACGGTAAATATTTACACGTTTGATTTACGGCTTTTATTTGTTTAACTCAGTTTAACAGAGCCGAGAGATAAGATAAGCACGTGTTACGCCTCTCGTCTCTCGTTGACGTGCTTGGGTTGTGTCAATTTTAGGGTGATAAAAACTCATCAAGTTTCGCGTTTGTTCGATCTGGTGGACACGCCCACTTGTTAGTACAGGGCACCACTGATACTAGAAATACTTTAAATACTGGAATTATACTGGGATTTCCTGTATGTACTGGAATTATACTTGAATGGTAAATCATGTTCTTGAAAGATATGAAATGTCAGTGATTGAATTAATATGGATATAAAAAATCGATGTCTTTTAATGTTTGCTAATAGACTGTGGCTAAAGGAAATCATCTAACTTTTCTCATAACATTTATTCTGAATATTGATTTTGATTTTTGCGGACATTTGCCATCACTGATTAGTAAAAAACATGTTTCACCAACTGTGGTGAAACTTTTTTCAGCTAACCAATGATGACTAATGTCTGCATAAATCAAAATTAAATCAGTATACAAAATCACCACCCCCAATAATGAATTTCAAACAAAGAATGTATTCTGAGTATTTTTAAGCATTGACTTAATTTATCAATATTGATTTTTTATGATTATATTACTCTGCTATTTAAAATAATTTGAGTTTGCAAAAAGAAATTGGAAGAGATCTATTAGGCAAGTTAGTATATAGGAGGGAGAGGCTTAGTATCAGCGTGGGGACCTTATAAATTATAATAAAAATAATATAAATTGTAAATGTTATTATTTTTGGAAAGTATTTATCAATCATAACCAAACATATAATAAAAGTATAGTTTCATCTTAGTTGTGTTTGTAAAGATTATCACATAAAATTATCAAGGGTCATCAATGGCACTCCTTTATTATATTGATAGTTTACATGCAGTTGCGATACTGAAATTTTTAACAAAAATGTACTGGAAGTTCTGGAAATATACTGGAATTCTAAAATCAGAAGGCAGTAGACACTCTATAGCAAATTATCTTTACTCTAGTGATGATTGGTATTCAATAAATAATTGGGCTTATTTTACTATAATAATACTATATTTCATTGTACATAATATACACCCATACTTACTTTACTTGTTTCTAGGTTTACTTAAAAATGTTTAAAAATCAACGGTGACAGAAATTAAATAAATAGCATCACGTTTTAGGAAGAATGTATTTGCTAGCCCTCACTAATAATAACTACTAACCCCTTTCCCTAATGCAACGAAAATGTTGAACTGACCGAATTGATAACTTATATCTTCAACGATTCTATATTCCGTAACAAATTTTAGTTTCGATAGACTGACAAAATAAATTACTGCAATTACTCAATCAGATTTAGTTTCTATGCGTGTCAAAATTAGTACATTTATGTCAAAGAAGTAACTGTGTGTTACGGAATACCATTTTTGCATGCAACTGCAGCATTTCACACAAATTAACGTCTGATTTTTAGGGAAGATTATTATTAGGCTACCTATTTTCAACAGCGATATGCGCAAAATTCTTTACAAATATGCATGAATTAATTTAATCAGTTAAATTATAATTAATTTAATTATAATTGTGTTGGAATCATGTATTAGCATATTTGTCTTGCGGATATTTACATTGCCATGCTTACTTTGATTTTATATAAAAAATATGAGTTTATTATTTCTTCTTTTATAATTTATCATTTATCATATTTTTAATGCCTTTTTTACCCTGCCTGTCCTTCGGTGTATGATAATTTCCAATATTACTAAATTACATCTTCGCATTAATTTTTTTTCTTACGTTTTCCTGTATCGTTTTCTACGATTCCGAGTTCTTCCTCGCATTTACAAACACAAATAAACAAACCACTAAGCTCTACTAAGTGCTCACCCAACACTACTAAATTACGTCTTAGCCAAAAATGTCTTTCTTACGTTTTCCTCTCGTTTTCTAAGATTCCGAGTTCTTGCTTGTATTTATAAACACAAATAATAGAAGCAACCACTTAAAGCTCTATTGTTGAGACATCAACATGAGAGTTCCTTTTTAAAAGCGGAAATGCTTTTCAGCCAGGGTTGCCAACTGCCAACTTGCCGCCGCGATTGGTGGTTCCTGCCACATGCTCCATGTACGAGTGTCTCGGCGCGCTGCCAACGCCATCTCGCGACACAATATTCGGGCCAAATTGTGTTTGTCACACATGTAATGTTTTGTTTTGTCGCGTATATTTGGGTAGTTCCTCCAAGACTTCATGTTAGATAACTTGTCTTAGAGTTTTCCAATATATGCATTTGGATGCGGCACAATTTCAGGCCAAATCGTGTTTGTCACAAATGTAATGTTTTGTTTTGTCGCGTATTTTTGTGTAGCTCCTCCAAGACCTCACGTAATGGGTTCCTCTTATTTACGATACTTTGTTTGAAATTCATTGCTGGTGATGGTGATTTTATATTTCCATGTGGATTTTTACGGACATTTGCCATCACTGATTAGTGAACTGTTGTTTTTTACTTATCAGTGATGGAAAATGCCCGCAAAAATCCAAATCTATATATATATATATATATATATATATATATATATATATATACCATCGTTTATAGTTTTCCAATTTATACATTTCATTGCGCCACAACATCCGGAAAAAATTGTGTTAGCCACAAATAAATGTTTTGGTCGCGTATATTTGAGTAGTTCCTCCAAGAGCTCATGTTATGGTTTCATCGTTTATACGATAATAACCTAGAGTTTTCTAATTTATAAATTTCTTTGCGCCACAATATCCGGGAAACTTGTATGTGTCACTAATGAAATGTTTTGTTTTGTCACGTTAATTTGTGTACCGCGGCTCCTCAAATCCCTCGTGTTAAGGGTTTACGATAATGTATAGCATCTCGTTAGGAGGGATGACTAAAACATGTAGCAGTGCATCAGAGTATGGAAGTGGAATTTATTTTATTTTTTGTGCTATATGTTATTTGTTGTTATATGTCATAACATGTTTTTGGTATAACATGATATCTTTTTGGTTCACCTTGCTTAAAGTCCGATTCTTGGAAGGAGGTTTAATTGGTTTATTAAGTAAAGCTGAAGAAATACTATCTTTATTTATCTTCATAAAATCATGAAACTTCAGAACAAGTTCTACCAATATGACTATCGAAGCTTAAATCGTATGGAGTTTAAAGCTGTACTTTACTTCATTGATTTTGGTACTTAAGTGTTTTTACTATTCATCCATAATTTTATATGTTAGAAATATAATTGTTACAGGCTATCGAAGAATAAAAAAAATATTCACTCTTCCCCCCCTTGCGGCACTTGAACACTGGAGAGGTGTGTAATGCCTGGGTCGTCCACGTTGTATCATGGGGCCATAAACTTGACCGTAAACTGGAGATAATGTCGTTCTCGGCACCACCGTGCCGTCCTCCCGACTGGCTACAACTTCTCACTATTCTAAAAATAAAACAAACTAATAAAGTATAATAAAACCTTTGTCATTCTCAATAGTACATTCAGATATCTCATGAAATGTTTCTTATATGATAGAAATCCTATTCTGTAAGATTCTGTTATTAGATGTTGGGATAGTCCATTAATTTACGTTTTAATTATCCAATGAATTGATCGATATCAGTTTTATGTTGTTTTTTTTAACAAATACTACTTTAAAGGTTAAATTTTCTAAATTGTTTAGTTGCATACATAATGTTTCGTTGCATAATGTATAATGTTCCTGATTAAACAAAATTGTAAGAAATCTATTGTCTGGCATCTCCAACTATGCCAGCAATTAATTAATTCAGATTTTAGGCATAACAGCCTAACAGCCAAATATACTGTAGGTACCAATCAAATTTTCACAAATACTGTCAGTCGCCGATTTCAAAAATAAAATTGTGGAATAATTAGTTGCGGTCATGCGGGTATATTTGTCGCGGTGATTGTGGCAGCAATGTGTCCTTCGCAGCGGAAGTTCCGGATTGAGACGAGCGGAAGTGGAAGTGGCATCAGGTGTGGCAATGGATCCACGCTTCACCGGGATGCCGTGTGAAATCATCCTTACACTCATTCAATTGTCTCTCTATTACAGTTTAATTTGGATTGTTTATTGTGTGTTTACCGGTGATGAAATTAAAGAATGTATCAATGCAATTCCTTGCACAAGGCGAACTTGATTAAATGTTTGCAATCGAGCACGTTTTCGTGTAAAATAAATAGTTATATTTGAGTAAAATCAAATAACGTAATGATTGCCTGCACACATGAATACTTTACATTGACAACTAAACAATCATGAAATTTAAAAACTATAAAGAGACGGTAATTGTTTTGGCATATGTGGGAATAAAGTTTTTTCATCATACTGTCCGGAAAACAGCAGTTTTTAGTTCTCTAAATCGTACACAAAATGATCGTTTTTGGATCACTTCGAATAGGAGTACTGAAAAAGACATATGGTAAATTTTGCCGTACTCTAATGTCAAAATTTGTTTATGTTAAGTTTGAAGGGTTGAACGATTTCTTAGCATGTGTTTGTAAACAACTAACAGATGTGTAAATGACGATAACTATTTTGGATAACCTCAAAATTATGTAGTCTAATTTTTTACGATTAAATGGTTATTTATACATTATGATGAAAATAGTTGTTCATCACACGGAGCAAAACTGTCTCCTTGGTACTCGATCGCATTTCCAAGCTCGGCTCGCCTCGTCTGTAAATTACGATGTCGTACCAAAAAGAGCCACTTTCGCTCCTAGTGATGAAAACTACTATTTTTATATTTTGGCCTAAGTCACCGGGAGTTGATATTATTAAAAAACAGTATACTTTACAAATATTGTTTTGATGACTGGTTTGACATAAGATATTTGTGACAAGTCGCCCCGCATTTTATAAATACCACATATTTCGTACCTATTCATTTTTCTATTTTTAGAATGTATTATATCTATCACGTGGACGGAATTTTTTGCTGCATAAATTTTTCATTGCGAATAAATTTTGTTTATGTTCAATGTCTCCCATTTTATGTCTGATTTAACGATCAAAGGCTTAAAATAATTACATATCCGTCGTTCTTTACTTTTCGACCTTGTGTTCTTCTTTTATGACTGCCGAGCTTTTTCCACTTTTTAAAGCCACACGTCCGTATTTCGTCAACATTTGATTACTTTCTTCCCCCTCTCCCCCTCCGAAGGTATCAAATCACATGAGGTTTCAATCACTTACGGCAACGCTCTCTGACGGCTGTAAACATAAACAGGGTCTTTTGTCTCGCCGAATAAAGCAGGTGATACGTAAACTTTACGAGTTATTGTCCTCTCACGTTGGCAACACTGCGGTGGTCGTATGTTCGGTAGTTTCACGTTGGCACACCTGCACGTCAGCTGACATGGTGAGCAACACGCCGCCCAATGGGAGGCGCTTTTCGGCCTTTTCCAAAAACTGCAACCAGGTAATATCACTTTGCTTCCGAACCGTTTATCAATCTATTTTTCTTTGTTGTCAGTGACAGCGATTAAATTTCCGCGAATATCAGTTGATTTATGAATCGGGAACACTGTTATCAAAGTTTTTAGATTGCAATTAAATAAAAAAAATTACGGAAACACCTTTTGTCATAATGTCAAAGTGCAGTTTATTACTATTAAAAACATCAGATATTGTGTAGTGTTTATTCTAATTGCTACAAAACATCATTGAATGGATGCATACCCTTCATTATAACAATGCAGTTTATATTTTGTCCTTTTTCTTAATGGTGTTAACAAATCATTTTCGTCGAATATACACTATGAGTGTTTATATGCAGAGTTTTAAATAATTTATTTCACTATACTATTTTACAGTCTCGAAATGTAATTCAATTGGGTACTTTTCATTATTTTTTATTTATAGGCCTACACCTCAAAGGTTTCTGAACTAAACGGAGCTTGAAATCGTTAAGCTTGCCGAAATGCCCACATAACTGGGGTGGAATATTTATGGCCTCTCAGAATGGCTTGGAATGGCCTTCTTATCTGGTTTAGGTTTAGAGTTTTTACTGTATTTTTACGTTCTTTCTTGAGTAGTCACCAGAAAACGTTATGAAGTGCCATAAAAGTAACGTGAGGCCTTTTTAGATTAGAAAAATTACTTTTGTAGAAAATACGATACACGTTTATGCTTGCCTGCCGGTAAAATTTAAAAAAGATTATCGGTATAAAAATAATTGTGTTTTATTAAAATTCATATGAAATTATTTATTTTAAAATGTATTTCTAGGAAATGGTTGTTGATCTAATCGTATCGGTGTAATGTTATTAATGTCATTACGTATAATTCTATCCATTATTAAGAAAATATGTATTTGATAAAGGTCGCCAAGAATATTAAAATTAATTGTCTCTCTACGGCTGTCTCCGACTCCTTTTCGCGTAATTCTTTATTCGTACTATAAAATATATCTTCAGCGTTACAGTTTGGATATTTGAGATCAAAAAGTAGAGTCAATTATACTACTACCAACTTCGTCCTCTGAAACACCAGTTTTTTTTTAGTTTTTCTTCCTCAACATATTGTGTGTTCGCTGACTGTAGAATATTCCAAAGCGAATTTTAACCACTATAATATACCTTCAGTTTATGGTTCAAAACAAATTTCTTTGTCATGGTTTAAACAAATTAGCTATGAAAATCAGATGGAACAAATTAGCAACCATCCTGTCTTTGATAGCCTACTTGCCGTATTAACTTTGTGATTTTCTCACGTTTTTTTCAAGCAAATAAACGATCAGCTGAATTTTGGCCCTAGGCCGAAAGTTTTCGGCCCTCTGGCGGAAAAGAGCTGGTTTCGGCCACCAAATGACGTTTTTAAAACAGGCGATTACGTCGCAGTGTGGTGAAAAATAGATTTTCTTGCTTCTTCAAGAACTCATCACAATTTAGTCTGACAGCGAGTCAACCGGTCATGACAATAGAAAAACTTTAGGTTGATGGTTGATGGAACTTAAAATACTGCTGTGCTGTAATAATCACTGCTGCGATCAGCCAATTAGATCAGTTCGCTCGGATGTCAGTCTTTACTTTTCACCATAACTTTCGAATCACCCGCTATCATATGTGATTGTTTCACTAAGCTTAATTTAATATTTACTTTGATATGTCGAATCAAATGGCATGGCCTAAAAAACGAATGTTAATTTTAGTATGCGCTTACGAGCATCTTGGGCCAAGTTATTTGACAAGACCTATAAACGAGTTCTGTAATCGTGGCGAAGAGAAGCAAAAGAATCGCTTGATGGGAAGAATGTAGGCCTAAGTGGGAATCCTTTAACAAAGGCCTTCGCAGCTACGCAGGATTTACCTTATCTTCCTTTCCACTTATTACACAAACTCGTTAAAAGATTATCCGCGACGAACCAAGTGCGCTACGCCGCCTGAAATTGGAGCGAGGGCGATGTATAAAATAAAGGAGATATTTCCCCCCCTCGAAATTTTGGAGAACATAAATTTTGGACGACAAGACGACCATTTTCTGGTATCGCGATGCGACTACGATTTTTACCTACCGTCACGTGAATACGATTTTTGTTTACCGCGACGTGAAGACGACTTTTGTTTACCGCGACGTGAAGACGACTTTTGTTTACCGCGACGTGAAGACGACTTTTGTTTACCGCGACGTGAATACGATTTTTGTTTACCGCGACGTGAAGACGACTTTTGTTTACCGCGACGTGAAGACGATTTTTGTTTACCGCGACGTGAAGACGACTTTTGTTTACCGCGACGTGAAGACGACTTTTGTTTACCGCGACGTGAATACGATTTTTGTTTACCGCGACGTGAAGACGACTTTTGTTTACCGCGACGTGAAGACGATTTTTGTTTACCGCGACGTGAAGACGACTTTTGTTTACCGCGACGTGAAGACGACTTTTGTTTACCGCGACGTGAAGACGATTTTTGTTTACCGCGACGTGAAGACGATTTTTGTTTACCGCGACGTGAAGACGATTTTTGTTTACCGCGACGTGAAGACGATTTTTGTTCACCGCGACGTGAAGACGACTTTTGTTTACCGCGACGTGAAGACGATTTTTGTTTACCGCGACGTGAAGACGACTTTTTTTTACCGCGACGTGAAGACGACTTTTGTTTACCGCGACGTGAAGACGACTTTTGTTTACCGCGACGTGAAGACGACTTTTGTTTACCGCGACGTGAAGACGATTTTTGTTTACCGCGACGTGAAGACGATTTTTGTTTACCGCGACGTGAAGACGATTTTTGTTTACCGCGACGTAAAGACGATTTTTTTTACCGCGACGTGAAGACGATTTTTTTTACCGCGACGTGAAGACGATTTTTGTTTACTGCGACGTGAAGACGATTTTCCTCTACCGCGACGCGACGACGATTTTTATCAACTGCGTCGTAACAACGATATTTGTCTACTACGACGACCATGTTCGTCTACCGCGGCGTCTGACACAACGACAATACTCGCCTTGCGCCTCGACGATATTTGCCTACCGCGACGACGACATTTGCCTACCGCGACGACGATATTTGCTTACCGCGACGACGATATTTGCCTACCGCGACGACGATATTTGCCTATCGTGACGACGACATTTGCCTACCGCGACGACGATATTTGCTTACCGCGACGACGATATTTGCCCACCGCGACGACGATATTTGCCTACTGGTACCGCGACGCGATACTCGTTTACAACGACGATAATATTTTATCTACCGCGGCGACGATATTCGTCTATAGTGACGAGGATATCCTTCTACCGCGGCGACGACGATATTCGTCTATTGTGACGCGATGCTCGCATATACCGCGACGGCCGTATTTGTCTACCGTCACATTACTACGAGTTTTTGTGAGTACCTAAATACCCCCTCCCCCTTCTTATAGGATATCCCCCCCCGAAATTGAATCCTGGGTTCGCCCCTGACAGGAGATGAAGAAGAAAGAACAAGCGTCACAGGAACGAGTTGCAACTCACAATCGTAGTCCCTGAAATGATCTATTTGTTCCTCACACAATCCTTATTATATTACATGAATTGAAGAGGAAGGAACGGCCGGAGAAGGAACGAGCCGTGGCATAGAACGAGTTCCGCCAGAAGAACGAGTTTTCAAACCGTTCTTTCGAGAACATTTCTGGTTCTGAATACCAATTTTTGGCGTCAATCTCTATGTTACAGGAGGTGAAGACGAAAGAACTGGTGGAGAAGGAACGAGTCGTGGCACAAAACGAGTTCCTGCAAAAGTACGAGTTCCTCCAGAAGATCGAGTTCCTGAAGAAGAACGAGTTTCTAAACCGTTCTTTCGAAAACCGTTGGGTGCTGAATCCCAATCCTTGACGTCAATCCCGATGTTGCAGGAGGTGAAGAGGAAAGAGAGGGCGGAGAAGGAACGAGTCGCGGCGCAGAACGAGTTCCTGAACCGCTCGCTGCGCGGGTCCAAGAAGCTGCAGGCGCTGGAGAGCGGCTCCACGGGGGTCGACAACGATGCCTTCTCCCAGGACGAGCCGCTGCCGCCCGTGCCCGGCGACGTCTCCTCCGACGGCGACGTCTTCGCCGACACCCTGCACAAAGTCATCAGTGAGTGCGATCCTTTACTCTTTGATAGTGCTGAGCTGAACCGTTGTTTTTGGTTACCAGTTGTAACAGAAACTGTTACTTAAAATTACCTATTATTTGTAGTGGTGAGGTAAACCGTTATTTTAGAAAACTGTTATTCACGTAACTTACTTAAAATAACCTATTATTTAAACTGTTAAACTGTTTTATCTATTATACTGGTAAGCTAAACCGTGATTTTTAAACTGTTATCCTCGTAACTGTTTCTCAAAATAACCTATTATTTAATCTGTTGTATAGCATCTTAACTCTAGTGGTGAGCTAAACCACAGAGTAATCAGATACTCTGTTTACTCTGTGGCTAAACCGTTATTTTTGGAAAACTGTTACATCAGTAACTGTTTCTTAAAATAATATATTACTAAACTGTTATGCAGTATCTCTATTCTAGTGGTGAGCTTAACCGTAATTTTTGGGAAACTGTTATTTTAGTAACTGTTACTTAAAATAACCTATTATTTAAACTGTTATGCAGTATCTCTATTCTAGTGGTGAGCTAAGCAATTATTTTTGGGAAACTGTTATATCAGTAACTGTTTGCTAAAATACCCTATTATTTAAAATGTTATTTAATAGCAGTTATTCACACTATAAGCATTTATTTTACTTCTACAGAGATCCAGTTCAAAGATGAGAAATACAGGACAGCTACTTAAGAGTAGTAGCTGTTACAAAGAAATAATTTGCTATCTAAACTGTTATGTCATATTGTCAAATAATTTATTTATAAAAATGATTTTTAGTTGAAAATAAAGATTAAAGTTAATATGAAATAAATCCAAAACTTTGTACTGTAGGCAAAATTAATAATAAACATAATTTGTTGCTCCTCTTCTAGGTAAATTAATAGCGGTAGTATGCGTCGTCGTCCGTCGAAAGATAAGATGCGCTACGAATACTACGAAACAGCGCTATACTGTTATTTCGTAACAGTTACTTGAGAGGTTGTAACATTTACTTCTATAATCACAGTTATCAAGCGGCAGATTGGCCAATGGTCAGTAACAGCTTATTACTACTCTATACGAACGGGAAGGGCCGCTGGCAGAAGGGGGATGGCCGCTATGAGATAAAATGGTCCTGGATGAGACGGCCCCTTGCCAACTAGAAAATGATTATGTACTGGCGAGAAGGCATCGAGGTATCCTACAATCTCGAAGCGGCCAACTGCCTTCTGCCAGTCTAGTTTGTTTTTGGGTTTGTTTGACGGTTAATGTTGGATATACCATACCAAAGTTCAAACAGTTGTATGGATCAAGCGTAAAAAATGGGAATGAGGAAAACACGTTGTTGAGGTCTGCCAAGGAAACTTAAAGGCAAAGAGTTCCCTTAAAGGAGGGTTTCTCCCTATAGGTTTCCAGGTCGTCTGCAGAATTATTTGTCGCGGATTCAATAATAATCATTTTTGCATTCTCACATTCTCGCTTGAAACCAACCTTTTTTACACTATCTCTCGTTTAGATACGATTTAACTTTTCAAACAAGTATATAATAGTGATATCTAAATATTTTTTAAAATTCTTTGATATGAATTCCAAGACTTCGATTGTTTGTTTTGATATGATTGTTGACTCTTGTTTAAATTGTTTGGTGTAAGTGTTTTGAAATCGGTTGGGAAAAAACGAAGACTTCAGTAACGAAACAAAAAGACCAAGCATTTACATTTTGTCGACTAGGCTGCCCTGTTTTATTTCGTCATTTTATGCTACCTGCAAATGTGCAAATGACTCATTTGAAGAATATTTACCCCAAATTTAAGTCTCCTTTTAGACAAACATGTTTACAAATTTAATGTCATACTTTTTATGATATCTCAAAAACGAAATCGGTCGTTTCCTACAAATCTTCCTATGCATAATCACTACGCAAACTTATCGCCATTAGGGTCAGGAAAAGGTCGAGTCGATATAAATGTGTAATGTACTACCAAGACATAAATTTTAAAAAAATATGGACATTTTTTTAACCCCCTTTAACATAATTGAATTTTAAAAATTGTCTTTTTGATTTAATTAATTAGGTTATTTACATTCCACTCTGCTCACTTAGGAAATAAGAATTAAATCGTGCTAAACTTAAACTTAGAAGCGTACACGAAGAAACGAACATAGAAAGATATTACTGTATCAAGAAGAAACATTGAAGCGCCTTCAGCCGAGCAGTGACGCAACCCGGTGTACGCTCCTGCATTTGATTAGCCACTCGGGTTTATTGCAGGCGTTGCAGGGAAGCTACGTAATGCCGCAGTCTGTATTTACATCGCTACCTGCACAACCTGGCTTCTCCCAAGAATAACTTGTCAGTAACCTCTGAAAATAATGTGACAGTTTCAATGGTTTTATTTTATTTTTAAGAAGCAATTTATGTGTTCATGTCAATTATTACATATTAAAATTAGATCGAATTTGTATGTTTGTTCGCTCAATGGTTCGGGCTCTTATTTTTTTATGTCGGCAAAGTCTCGGTTTTTCACTTAATGCAAACTGGTAGGCAAGTACTAAAGTGTATTTTCTTTTTGTTCGGATCACATTAAATGGAAGCAATTTAACTCATTAAAACTCAAACAGCTAAAAAAATTATTAGAAAATCAAAGCCGCCAACAATGACAGCAATTTTTGAGTTTTTTTTAACTCTCTTAAGCCCCTCCCCCATTAACAAATTTTAGGTACTTAAAAACTAATCTTCCATATCATCAAATTAAAAAATCCAGCCCATTTTCATCGTGTTTAAAACAAATCCAACCCATTTTGCCACCGGTTTGTTTTTATTGTGGTCTAAATATAATTGGTGGTTTGTTTACTAAATTACGCGTAACCAGTGAAGTGGCTCGAACCGTGAACATTTCCCACCAAACGAGGAAGTCTTCCCGCCATAACTGGGTCACTGAGGTGGTTTCGGCGGGAAAAGTAGAGGCCGCTGTGACGCAAGGTTCTCATCACTTGACACAATGATACAATGAACTGCGTATTTCATTAGCATATTGATACTTGACTGAGGTGCTTGTGATTACATGATTAAGTTTCAAGAATGATTATCACTCAGACTTTAGTCGAGAGTATTTTTTTTCAGAAAGGTATTTTAAAGTTTCTTAGGAAAACTATCGTAAAACTCGTTGATATAATTGGGAATCATTGCTCACAAAGTATTTTGATGATGGTTGACAACGACAATTTATAATAACTATTTATTTAATTTTGTTCAAGAATAATAGTTGGAGTAATCCCGGGACATCGTTCGTGTTTGTGTGTTTGTGTTTTGTGTGTCTACGTGTGTTTTGACTGCACTGAACGAGATTTCTGGGATAAAAATAGGTGAGAGAATCCCAACAACAAAATTAAATAAATTATACCTCACCAAAAACATGTCTTTCAAAAGTAGAATAACTATTTAATTCAGTATTGTTATCAGTGAGTCATTGCATTTAATTTTCAATGAAAATGGACTTAAGTCAACTTTCTGTATGTAAAGTTAAGGAAATAATTAAATACATTCAAATTCGACCTTAATTATTATCTACATTCGAATTCGACCTTAATTTAAACCGTATTTACCGACGTCATTAAAACAATACATAGATACTGATGTCTAGTCTGTTCAGAACGTGAACGTAAAACGTTTAAAACTTACCACGTAAAACATGGCAACTTTAAAAACTAACTAATGAAAACTTTCAGTTAGACATTTACAGATAGACATTTATACCTTTTTATACAGTACATTTACATGTATACAGCACTGTACATTTCCAGTTTAAAACTCTCTCTTGTAACCCTAAAACGCTCTCTTTTCCGACGATAAATTTACCCTAGAGTACGCACTCTCTCTTAATACCTATAAAATAATCACTAATTCACTAAAATAACCACGAACTATTCAGTTATACTATTAAATTAGGTACCGGAATTCAATTTTTTATACATCGCAATGAAAGTGGCAAGCTAAAACGTGATGTTTAACTTTCAATAATACAAGATTGTCGATCAAATATCTGTCGCGAATCCACACTGGTGAATCTGAACCGTTGTTCTCGCATATGAGCGTGTAGTGATTTTTTAATTCAGAAGTCGAGTCGAGTTTTAAAAAATACTTGCGAGTTTCGAGTTTTTTTCAGGTCAAGTATTTTGAATAGTAAGAGTTAATAATTATCATACTTATTAATCACTTAAAAGGTCATATTTTTTAGTTATTAAACTGGGATGTTTTCCTATGAGTTAAAATGAAAGCTGTTTTCAAATTAAATGAAACGATAATTCAGACCATCTTTAACATAACTTTAACTCATTACTTAATATTTTATTAAACTTTAAGCCTTGGGAGGTAAAACCCAAGCTACATCTGCACCTATTTGCTTTAAAAAGAGTTTTTGTTACATATTTTTATAGGTTTAAAAATTAAAATTAAAATCAGTCTCATTGAGCATGAGTATGAAAATATCTCAAATTGGCCTTATATAAAGGAAAAAAGACTAAACTAAATTTAATGATATCAATAACTCAAACCACCAATATTTTTTATAATTCAAGTAAAATAACAACATTTTTTATGGATGTGTTGACTGTGTAAAACGTCCGTAAAATGTTATAGCGTGTATCGATTCCGGGTAAACGGCGGGAGTAACGATGTGACTTTAACTTTCGAGTATTTTTTAAAACTTTTGTGTTGAGTCGAGTAATGTAAACTAGGCTCAAAAAGCTCGATAATCGACCACTCGCACCCCCCTACTGATGTCCGTAAAACAGTAGGGTGTCCGTAAAAAACTCCCTAATTTTGATGACCTCTAAATTGTAATTTATAAATCATATTGACTCAAATATTAAATGAAAGGTTAACTTACCAAGTTTTTGTTGTAAGCCACAAAGTTTTGATGAATGTTACTTTGGGCTTATGGCAAACATAAAACAAAAAATCAAATATTCCCTGTGCACCAGTAGTGATAAGCCACAAGCCCAGTGACACTCATAAATAATTTGTGACTTGAAACATAAACTTGGTGAGGTTACCTATCATTTGATATATAATTTGAGTCAGTATGATGTACAATTTACAATTTAGAGGTCATCAAAAGTAGGGAGTTCTTTTACGGGCACCCGGTATTTGCGATGTTTGTTTTGGGCGACCGACCATCTGGCCGGAGGTGTCGTGTTGTAGGCAGGAGTCAAGGACTTGCGCTCAGACCGTGCAACCGTCCGGCTCAACGTCCTCACAAATCTTCCGCTTACTACCGTACTTACTACTTACTATACTGTTTCATCTAATTTCTTCTACTACTTTGTCTTATCTCTGACAAATAATAGTAAAGGACTAGGTAAAGATGGTTAAGATAGTTGAGAGCGGAATGTGTATAAAAGAGTTCAAAAATGGGTCATACAACGATAAATACAACAATTTTATACGTTGTGAAGGATGAAATAAGAGCTTTCTAATTTACTTCTACAATATTTTTAATGAGCACAAAAGGTTAATTCTAATCAAAGAATAAAAATAAAGTACGTAATTGGTTTTGCTATTTTTTTGTTGAATGATACTTAAAAATACAATATTTAGGATTTAAATTAGCCTTATATAATTTTCATAACTAGAGTAATACTTGAAATTATAACACAGGATCGATTGAACAATTGAACAATATAGCTGAATTACTTTTGTGAAAGAAATTGTTAAGTCGTATAGAAATAGAAAACGATTGAACATAAAGAAGGAAACGAAAAATAAAATAAAATTGGAAACGATTGAAATTGACCTTAAAGCATTTAATCTGTCCTTGACAAATTCGTCCAAACTATTATCAACTGGCCACTTATAATACAAATAATGATTGACTGTTAAATTGTTAGTAAACTGTTAAATACCTAATTAATAATCCTGATGGAAACCTTCATTTAGAAATTTTACTGAGTCTTTTTGAGTTGGAAACACTAACTTGCAACCTTAGTTCACTAAAATTCATCTAAACTATTAAGAACATGGCCACTTAAAAATATTAATTGGCTATTGAATTGTTAGTGAACTGCCAATATCAAATTAACCTGAAATAAATATTAAGACATGTACTGACTCTTTTTAAGTTGGAAACACTACTGTATCTTGCAACCCTAGAACACCAAAATTCGTCCAAACTATTATGAACACGACCGCTTATAATAAATTAAAATATTAATTGGCTATTAAATTGTTAGTGAACTGTTAAAAAAACGTGATTAATAAACCTTATGAAAACCTTCAGTTAGACATTTACCGACTTTTTCAGTTGGAAACACTATCTTGTGACCCAAGAACACTGAAATTCGTCTGAACTATTATGAACTTACGATAAATAAAAATATTACTCTACTGACTTTTTCAGTTGGAAATACCGGAAACACTATCTTGCAACACTACAGAACTTTTTTTCCCACAATAAACCAACCTTATCACCCACGCGAGATAAAAAACCAACAAAAACTCCCCCTTTACCTGCCCGCAGTTATCTCCGTCGGCAAGTGTAGAAGAAACGGCCGTAGTTTTTGTCGATCTGAAGCCTCTGGCTGCCGCGAAGGCGCGAGGGAGTAGGAGGTAGAGGCAGACTTTGGAGGAGCGATTTCGTATTCCACGAGCGGCGGCGGCGGGGCCATTGTAGGCAGTCGACGATGTAGGTTTGTAACAATGGCTGAAGTCACTACCGTGGCTGGCTCAGTCTAGCTCGCGTTTCGTTCAGATCTTTCCTCACTCTCTAGCCTCAAGTCTGTAGACTAGACTCAGGCTGAGTTCGTTCTGTACGCTTTCGTGAGTCTCGGGTTTTCACGTTTTGAGTATCGTCGTTGGTTTTGCGAAGAAAAATACGATATCGTTTGGATTGTTTAGTGTTTTATGAGGTGTGAAATTGGAGTTGATGTTTGCTTTAAGGATTGTGATTAGTGAGTTAATTCGGGAATTAAGTGTGTGTGGCGACTTTTATTTGATGGGAGAGTTAAAGTAAACGTAAGTAAAAAACAATTAATTATACATTTATTTTAATTATACTACTCTAGAATAAATCGTTCTTGAGATGTTCTTAGGCCTAAATTACACAATAATTCGTCTGTTTCTTCGAAATCTATATAAAGTAATTAATCATCAACACAAAAGTAGATAATATTTTATCGAATACATTTAATTTATGATTCGCACAGTTATTATATTAAAATAAAACAAGATAATGTTTTATGGAGATCGAATTATCTTGAATACACTTAAAAATTCGAAGCGCGTAGAATGTATAATATTTGTCTCGCAGTAAACTCTAAACGATAACAGTTTTATGGACATTAACCATACTAAAATCGAATATATTATTTAGCTATTCATTCATGGTGGTAATTCGAATGTACGCACTACGATATTTAAAGTAACGGTAATAAATTAACCTAATGTTGGTTAGAAAAGCCTAAGTTAATTTATTATTTAATATGAAATAAATTGTTGTGTATTGTCAAGTAAATATCACTGTTTTATTAGAACCAGACCTCGATGCTAAGCTATCTTACTCGAGGCCAAAATATGTTGTATTTTGTCAAATAAATAAGTAAATAAATTAAATATTCTTCAGTAAGTGCGATATTAAAATTAAAACACTTAAATTTACTATCGGGATACTAATTGCCTTTCGGGACCTTTTAAATACACTTTGAATCGTTTAGATTTAAATAAGAACGCTTAAAAAAAAAATAATTTTGTTACACAGTAAATTGACTTCTTTCTATTTGTTTGGCTATTAACTATATTGAAATAGTTCGTGTTATACAGTGAGATAGGCCTACAGCAGTTTATACTGTCTGACACTGCGCTAAACGCTATCGCATTGCAATCTCCGGACGCCATTATTAGTATACACTGATATCAACGAGCTGAGAACAGTAGTTGCTCTAGATAAACAGTGTTGATGTTTATTTTCAATTATGAATCACAGCTCACAGGAACCTATATTAATTATGTGTGACACTAATTCACTCACTCCTCATAAAAACGATTTCGAGGTAGGCAATGACAAATGAACTTTTGATGGAGATTAATAATCTTATCGTGTTCACTCATTTTCGTGTATTCTTTTTCTAAAATTCTAGAAATCATCGTAAAATTGTTCTATGATTTTTTACGTGTATATAATTAGGTTAACGGTTGGTGTATTTTTATGCGGGGGGAAAGTTTGATAAAACAACATTAATTAATTATGTGTTATTTGTGTGTATACATTTCTTAGTTGACATGTGTTAAATGAATATGGGGTTGACTCTAAAGGCGACTTTTTGATTTTCAAGTTTCTAAATTAAACTAAATTATTAATATGCGTCGTTAATATTAGAACTGCGTAAGCTTCTTGGACACAACTACATTCAAAGAGTCTACTGTTGTCTACTGAATGTCAAGTAAAATATCATGTTTTGCCATGAAATAAGTAGCCTAAAAACAAAATCTAAAATCTTGTGCATATCTTAGAGAATATCTGGATGTATACATTTCTTAATTTACATGTTTTAAATGAATATGGGGTTGACTCTAAAGGCGAAGTTTTGATTTTCAAGTTTCTAAATTAAAATAAATCAGATTTTTAGCTCCCTTTTGATTGCGGACGTTAACTTAGCCTCTATATTTTTTACTAGTTATAAAAGCTTTTTTAATTTTCTTTTCTTCAACATCGTTGCATCTTAAGAACGTATGTTTTTACTTTCTCATCACCATGTAGAAACCCAGGGAAAGTCGCCAGTGTCGATAGCATCGCCGGCAGTCAGCTGATGAGATGTTTTCCGGTTAGTTTAGCCTTTTGTTTCGGAGGCGCTCATTTGCCGTTCATGGTCGGAGGGCCGCTTAACCAAGCGGGGAAGAGCCGCGCTCCCCTCAAACAACGCAGCTCACTCAAAACACCCTCAAACTCACCCTCAGACACCCTCAACCCAGGGAAATGTCGAGATGTTTTGCTGAATTCATTAATATTATGTATAAAAAACTAGAACTAGTGTTAGGTTCTTGGATAAAACCAAATTCAAAGAGACTACTTTGCCTACTGACTTAATGGACAAAAAAATTTACTCATTTTTTATGTAAATTTATTTGTCACTGTGTGTTATTCAAATCTATCGAAACATTCATGGAACCAGTTGTTGTTTATACATTTGAGCTTAAGTATTTAATTAATTTTTATCTTAGGCTAAGTAAATTGAGTTATTTCTCAATACTAATTTACTTGGTTTAGTCTACTCTGTTTTGCTTTAACAGTAATACTAAAATCAAATGATCAGTAAAACTAAAATCAAATGATGATGATGATTGAAATAATTTTAAAATAATTGATAACTACCGTAAAAGTTATAAAATGATTGTAATTATTAATTTTTTGATTATTTCATAATTTTAATTTATATTATAACAATATGAATAAAACCATGTTAAAGAAGTATTAATTCTTAAATAATACATTTACATACGGCGGGATATTTTTTCTATAGATAATTATCAATACAGCTAATTCTTACATTTTCTAAATTTTTTTATAGTTTGGACTCATTATACTCGTCCATTTAAACTCATTGTAGAACATAATGAAACTTTCAAATCGGCTTCTTGAGAAATATCATTAACAATAATCTTCATTCATCATTGATCATTGATAAACATTATGATCTGAAAATCTAAATTCAGGAAACAATAAAGCTTAAAATACTTTTTAATAAAAAATCCACTATTTTACTGCAACTTAATATTTATTTTTACAATTTTAACAATGCCAAAATAAAGCCAAAACAAACACACCTTAAAATTTTTAATACTTAATACTCCTGCAAACATTTTAAATAAATAAATAAGTCTAAAACAGTTATTTTAAGTGCCTATTTTTCGGGGGAAAAATGTTGGTAGCCTCTATTTAACCTTACATTTCAATCTCTTCGTGGGTGCCCAATGAAGCGAATCAAGGAGTGAGCTGATTCAATACAAGAATGAACAATATTGCCTTTATAGACAGTGCAAATTATGAAAAATACATAAAATGTAACAAACATTTATACACTCTGTTTACTGAGTCGATGGCTCAGTGGGTAGTGCACAAGTTTGCCACTGGTGCACTAGTGCGGAAGCTCAGTAGCAAAATCGTGAGTACTAGTCCAAGTGCTACCAGTAACTTTAGCACTACTTAACATTGAAGGCCACTCTTCTGCAATGGCCAGTCAACACTCGCTAACTCGAAATAACTCAGGATTAGGATTTTTCTACGAGTTACATATGGTTCTTCTTAGGCATAGTTTGAGTTGTAGTTGTAGTGGTAATTAATTCTTGGTTTTCGGTTTGCATAGGTAATTTGAACTTGATTCGAGATTCAGAGGTAAACCAAACCAAGATTCGGGTTACAGTGGTAAAGAAAGGGACTCTTGACTGGATATGACTGTTTGACACTGTGATCTGTACGCCGGCGCCAACTTTTTGGGGTTTTGACTTTCAGAGGTCCGTGGAGTAAACTTTGAGATTTAGAGGTAAATTTTGAGTTGCCTACTGAACTTCAACTTAAACAGAGGTAAAGTTCTACTGTAAAATTATTTTGGGTTGGGCATTGTTTTTATTTAAACCTAGATAGGTTTTTCCTGTGGGAATCGAAAATAAATTGAGTTTTTATTACGGAGGATTTTATTTGACTTTGAGTTATTGGGTTGACTGTAACACTATCTCTCTCCGCAGGCTATGGGGAGCTGGTGGCGTCCCTGCAGCGACTACAGCTGCACCTGAAGAAGGCGGGGCCCGGCTACTGTGCGTTGGAGGCGCAGGCGGGCGCGGTGGCAACCCTGCTGCTCAGCCCGGGGTTCGGCCGCGCACTCACGACGCACAACCGCGTACAGCAGACGGCAACTCACCGCCCTGCCACCAACAACGCCCAGGCCCTCGTCCGGGATGTGAGTACAAGTTTGGTATCGAGTAGTTCTTGTACAGCTCAACCAGTGGACAGGATGTACCTAGATTGTAAGCAGGGGCATACTTGGTAGTACCTTGTTACTAGGCACGGGTTTACTTGGAGGAAAGCTCTCCGATCAAACAAGTCCAAAATGTAAAATAATTTTTTTAAACTTCCTTAAAACAATGGACTGCAATTTAAAACATACTTTAGTGCTGTATAATAGGCACCTAGATGGTAAAAACATACATATTACCATAGGAGGAACCTAATTCCTCTTTTCACTCATGGAAATATCTATAATCTGTTTGGAACTCTTCCAAAAAATGTCAAGATACAATCAAGATCCAGTAAGAAGAGGCTCCAGTAAAAATATATTGGCCTCTCCTATGTTAATCAAGTTATCCTATATTGTTATATGAGCAATTTTATCGTGCGCGCTTCTTGCCCAACGATCTCAAAAACGTCTCCAATAATTTCCTTCAAAGTTTGTAAATAAGCTTTTTATTACTAAAAAACGTATTAAAGTATTTAAAAAAATAATTAAAGTAATCTTGATAATTTATTAAAGTAATTAAATTAATTTTAAAGTTGTAAAATGTTAACATGGCCTTATGAGTTGCCATTATAGCAATGAAATAAACAAGGAACTTTCCTTATTGTGAACGAATAAAGTAATCATATCAGCTGTTTGTAAACTACAGCCATCTAGAAAAAATACAGTTTGAGGGATGAAGATATCAATTTTTCGACACAAAAATATTTGATTAGTTGAGTCTGGACAGGATTTAAAATCAACATTGGTTTCATGGGAGAGGAATCAGAAGGAATGGAAAAACAGTCAAAATGTTGTCAAATGATTAAAATGAGGAGTCAGGTAAATTTTAGAAAGGAAGCAGGTAAAAATACTGAACTGACCTTAAATAATAACCACAATAAAATGGAATTGCTTAAACTTTTAAACTTTGGTTCCCTGTGAATTTTACTTATACAATTTGTACATCCTAAAAATAAACACTAACACATATTATTTACTAGCACCTTTATTGATAAGTGTCAATGGATAGTTTTTGGATTGAAAATATTAAAGAGGAATTTTCATTCTACAATTTTTACCTCCTAAAAATAAACACTAACACAAATTATATTTTAGCACCTTTTTTGAAAAATCTCAATAGATAAATTTTGGATTGAAAATATTAAAGAGGTCATCAGCCGAACGACACTGAACTATCCCGGCCAGTTGAAGCAGCAAGCTGTATGTGAGCCATTATATATTCACCAGCCCCGAGGCTATTGCCGTTACGCGGGGGGAGGTTTATGTAAGGGCCAACCCATTATACACTGGCCTCGCATTTAAACCGCCCTCCCCAACTGTGATATTTCTGTTATGCTCTTACATAAAGTTTTCTTTTTAGAAAGTTATCTTATGGCCAGGGCCGTAACGTTAAACTTGGGGGCCCCGGGGCAAGACTAGCTGGTGGGGCCCCCAAATCTTGCTCTTCTTTGTGCATTCGTGCAGGCAGTCATCAATAACTTAAAAAAAATAATTTTTGAGTTCCGTCGCTTTCAATAGAAGCGACGGAATTTATTGAGTACTTCTTCAATAGCTTTTTATTAATTTAAGCTTAGAAAATATCACTCTGACTTTGCAATGGTTACTTACTGGAAGTATTATAATACACGCTGTGCACTCATCAATATAACTCCAAGACAAAGAACTATTACATTATCTTCTATATTATTAAAAGAATTTCTGGGATTTTGTCCAGAGCAAATCGACCCCTAAAAATATATTTGTCCATACATATTTGGTATAAAATTAAAGCTATTATTCTCTATCTGTGCCTTTTGTTGGTTTGGAAAATATTGCATAAAAGGCCTTCGAACAGGAGGCTTTTGAAATTTCAGCGAAAGTGAAATCTGTTGTAAAACCTGTGGACTTTTACCAATTCACATTTGTTTATAACAAAACAGATGGTCAAGATTTTAAATATTTACACAGTTATCCCTATACAACAGAATATGGGGCCAGAAAATGTCAGATAATATTTATTTAGATTATGATTTTGATTTCTTAAAATATAGACGTTTTTAAAAGACAACAGAAAATAATCTATTTTCATGGAGGAAGAGGATCTACTCTTTTGAAATGAAGGCCAGTCTGTTTTTTAATTTCCAGTATTTTTTTTTAAGGAAACTTTAAACTTAAACTAAATTTAACTTAGGAGGTGCTCATGAAGTGGGGCTTTCTTGGAGCATATTTCAACATTTGGAATTATAAAATAGCAATATTAGTTGAAGGGGTATCTAAAATAAAACAAATTTAAAATACATTATAAGTGTAAAACAATTTTTTTGTAAATTTACTTGGAATGCGAAGGATATTTCAGTGATTACGATCAGCATAACGTTATATTCATGGACACTTTCAAGTAGGTTAAATTAATGAACACCGAAAATTCTGTGAGGAATTTCTTACCCATATTGAAGTTTCAAATCTTAAGCAATAGGTTAATTTTAAAAGTTTACTTTGATGAAAAGTTCAGCCACGGTTAATTTTATTAAAAAAACAATGAATTTCTCTAGAAAAAAACACGACAATCCACACTTCCTCATTGAACGGGTTTTTACGCCACGGAACCCCATAAATAACCAACATGAAACCAAAACTTAAAGTCACGAAGTGACGCAGGCTTCTTGTTACAATTAAGACATTTATTACATTATTACAATCAAATGGTAATATGTATGGTCGAATAAAAACAGTTGCAGAGAAAAATTCCAGTCTCAAAGTTGTTTAAACATACATTCATCTTTTTACTGGTTCTAACCTAAGAACAATCAAGTTTTTTCGGGAAAAATACGGCTGCGACGAGGACGGCGTCGAGTCCGGTTTTATGTTCCCTCAGCCAGGGGCCCCCTGTCCTCGGGGGCCCCGTGGCGGTGCCCCGGTTGCCCCGGTGGTCGTTACGGCCCTGCTTTATCGAAAAAGTGAATCTTGGGGTAGTCGCGTAATCGGTTTTTATTTAGTAAAGATATATTGAGTGTCTGAGAAGAAGCTGTAATTAATTTAATGTTACTATTAATTGTTGCTCTTTTAATGGACGTTCTTTTTCTAGGTTGTATTCAAATTAATTTTGAATTCATAAAAAAATCAACTCAAGTTTTAAGAAAAGAATGAATTAATAGAATTCATATGCAACACTTAGTGTAGCGAGCCTATACATTCATTTGGCAAGCAGCTGTTATAGTAGGGTTGTAATTAAGTGTCCCACGACAATCATCCTTGACTTCAGAGTCATTCTGTGCCCCTGTGTGTTATTGCCAGTAAGTAGCTCTCCTAATTTTTATCTTAACTTTCTAAATGCTTCCAAAATAGTGTTCATGGTAAACAGCTTTCATGACACAATTTTTACAAATATCAAAACGAATTTGGGTAAAACATTCAAGTAATGAACTCTGAAATCAAAGAATTGAATGCCTTTTTCTTATAGAAACAATTTCATCGATCAAATTTTCAATAACATAAATCCTAATTCTATTTAATTTTTGATGTCTATTTTATTTAACCCCCTTCTTAAGAAAAATTGTTGAGTAGGGCATGAGATAAGCTTTTATTTTTTTCAAAGTGTTCTGATAAAATAAAGTGATATAATAAACTGTTATATTAACTGATATAATAAAGTCTGCCTCCTCAAAAACGGTACATTAAAACAAGGACTTATTACAATGTCTAAACTAAATTAGAAACTGAGAGTCAGTATTTGCTGGGAAATTTCCTCCCCTCCTATCTCTGCAAATGTTTGAAAGGGTTTTGTCATGGGGTAAATAATCTGAATCTGATATTTTTTAAGATGGAAGTAGCCAAACTTATCTTCTAAATGTTTTCATTCAACATCAGATAAATGCGTTCAAGAAGAACTTTGATTTGCCCTCCTATGGTTGAGCCAGATATTTCAATAACTGTTCATTGTCAAATTTTAGATAAGGTCTTTAATCTTTGTCATCTTTTCTCTCACATACATGATTGATAAGGTCCTATATTGAGCTATTTACAAACACATTGGTCACCATTTAGGCCTATTTTATAGAGAATATGAATGAAGGATGAGTGTGATCAGAGTTGACCAAATATTTTCAACACTTTTTCATTGAAAACATTTAAATTAACGCTTAATGTTATGTCAAATTTGGATTAATGATGTATTTTAATAAATCAGTAAATGGGCTTCAAAACAATGATAGTAATATCACGGGATTGAATCTTTATGTTGTCGCATACGTTTGGCAGCACTGGTCACCCTCGCACTGTACTGGTTCACTCCTTGCTTTGCCTTAATAACTTCCATGCTCAGGCCTAAGGCCCATGAGAGGTGGCAAATACAATTAAAAAAGACTGCCAACCTCTTTTAAAAAGATGGACAAAATGTTAGCCTTGATAATTAAAAAGACCATTTAATCTGATTAAAAATTAATAGCTCAATAGCCAATGGCAGATGAGGCAGATCAATTGCTAACCAGATCAAGTTTCAAACCTTTGTAAAATTGTGTTTCGATCTTCCTCAATTGGACCTTTTGATCTTGCATGCTCAGGCGACCTTCATATTACAGTGCATGATCTGTTACAGTTTATTGATGAGGTACGAGTTTGAAGGCTTGCTTTATGCTCATGACACCATTACGAGGGAGTGTTACTCATACTGTGTGTTTTACAGTGTGTGGAGCTGCTTCAGTCCAGTACACAGCCAGAGGGGGCAGAGTTGTGTGAACTGCTGATGAGGTACGAGTTTGAAGGCCTGCTGTATGCTCACGACACCATTACGAGGGAGTGTTACTCATACTGTGTGTTTTACAGTGTGTGGAGCTTCTTCAGTCCAGTACACAGCCAGAGGGGGCAGAGTCGTGTGAACTGCTGATGAGGTACGAGTTTGAAGGCCTGCTGTATGCTCACGACACCATTACGAGGGAGTGTTACTCATACTGTGTGTTTTACAGTGTGTGGAGCTGCTTCAGTCCAGTACACAGCCAGTGGGGGCTGAGTTGTGCGAACTGCTGATGAGGTACGAGTTTGAAGGCCTGCTGTATGCTCACGACACCATTACGAGGGAGTGTTACTCATACTGTGTGTTTTACAGTGTGTGGAGCTGCTTCAGTCCAGTACACAGCCAGAGGGGGCAGAGTTGTGTGAACTGCTGATGAGGTACGAGTTTGAAGGCCTGCTGTATGCTCACGACACCATTACGAGGGAGTGTTACTCATACTGTGTGTTTTACAGTGTGTGGAGCTGCTTCAGTCCAGTACACAGCCAGAGGGGGCTGAGTTGTGCGAACTGCTGATGAGGTACGAGTTTGAAGGCCTGCTGTATGCTCACGACACCATTACGAGGGAGTGTTACTCATACTCTGTGTTTTACAGTGTGTGGAGCTGCTTCAGTCCAGTACACAGCCAGAGGGGGCAGAGTTGTGCGAACTGCTGATGAGGTACGAGTTTGAAGGCCTGCTGTATGCTCACGACACCATTACGAGGGAGTGTTACTCATACTGTGTGTTTTACAGTGTGGGGAGCTGATTCAGTCCAGTACACAGCCAGAGGGGGCAGAGTTGTGTGAACTGCTGATGAGGTACGAGTTTGAAGGCCTGCTGTATGCTCACGACACCATTATGAGGGAGTGTTACTCATACTGTGTGTTTTACAGTGTGTGGAGCTGCTTCAGTCCAGTACACAGCCAGAGGGGGCTGAGTTGTGCGAACTGCTGATGAGGTACGAGTTTGAAGGCCTGCTGTATGCTCACGACACCATTACGAGGGAGTGTTACTCATACTGTGTGTTTTACAGTGTGTGGAGCTGCTTCAGTCCAGTACACAGCCAGAGGGGGCAGAGTTGTGTGAACTGCTGATGAGGTACGAGTTTGAAGGCCTGCTGTATGCTCACGACACCATTACGAGGGAGTGTTACTCATACTCTGTGTTTTACAGTGTGTGGAGCTGCTTCAGTCCAGTACACAGCCAGAGGGGGCAGAGTTGTGTGAACTGCTGATGAGGTACGAGTTTGAAGGCCTGCTGTATGCACACGACACCATTACGAGGGAGTGTTACTCATACTGTGTGTTTTACAGTGTGTGGAGCTGCTTCAGTCCAGTACACAGCCAGAGGGGGCAGAGTTGTGTGAACTGCTGATGAGGTACGAGTTTGAAGGCCTGCTGTATGCTCACGACACCATTACGAGGGAGTGTTACTCATACTCTGTGTTTTACAGTGTGTGGAGCTGCTTCAGTCCAGTACACAGCCAGAGGGGGCAGAGTTGTGTGAACTGCTGATGAGGTACGAGTTTGAAGGCCTGCTGTATGCTCACGACACCATTGCGAGGGAGTGTTACTCATACTGTGTGTTTTACAGTGTGTGGAGCTGCTTCAGTCCAGTACACAGCCAGAGGGGGCAGAGTTGTGTGAACTGCTGATGAGGTACGAGTTTGAAGGCCTGCTGTATGCTCACGACACCATTACGAGGGAGTGTTACTCATACTGTGTGTTTTACAGTGTGTGGAGCTGCTTCAGTCCAGTACACAGCCAGAGGGGGCTGAGTTGTGCGAACTGCTGATGAGGTACGAGTTTGAAGGCCTGCTGTATGCTCACGACACCATTACGAGGGAGTGTTACTCATACTGTGTGTTTTACAGTGTGTGGAGCTGCTTCAGTCCAGTACACAGCCAGAGGGGGCAGAGTTGTGCGAACTGCTGATGAGGTACGAGTTTGAAGGCCTGCTGTATGCTCACGACACCATTACGAGGGAGTGTTACTCATACTGTGTGTTTTACAGTGTGTGGAGCTGCTTCAGTCCAGTACACAGCCAGAGGGGGCAGAGTTGTGTGAACTGCTGATGAGGTACGAGTTTGAAGGCCTGCTGTATGCTCACGACACCATTACGAGGGAGTGTTACTCATACTGTGTGTTTTACAGTGTGTGGAGCTGCTTCAGTCCAGTACACAGCCAGAGGGGGCTGAGTTGTGCGAACTGCTGATGAGGTACGAGTTTGAAGGCCTGCTGTATGCTCACGACACCATTACGAGGGAGTGTTACTCATACTGTGTGTTTTACAGTGTGTGGAGCTGCTTCAGTCCAGTACACAGCCAGAGGGGGCAGAGTTGTGCGAACTGCTGATGAGGTACGAGTTTGAAGGCCTGCTGTATGCTCACGACACCATTGCGAGGGAGTGTTACTCATACTGTGTGTTTTACAGTGTGTGGAGTTGCTTCAGTCCAGTACACAGCCAGAGGGGGCAGAGTTGTGTGAACTGCTGATGAGGTACGAGTTTGAAGGCCTGCTGTATGCTCACGACACCATTACGAGGGAGTGTTACTCATACTGTGTGTTTTACAGTGTGTGGAGCTGCTTCAGTCCAGTACACAGCCAGAGGGGGCAGAGTTGTGTGAACTGCTGATGAGGTACGAGTTTGAAGGCCTGCTGTATGCTCACGACACCATTACGAGGGAGTGTTACTCATACTGTGTGTTTTACAGTGTGTGGAGCTGCTTCAGTCCAGTACACAGCCAGAGGGGGCTGAGTTGTGCGAACTGCTGATGAGGTACGAGTTTGAAGGCCTGCTGTATGCTCACGACACCATTACGAGGGAGTGTTACTCATACTCTGTGTTTTACAGTGTGTGGAGCTGCTTCAGTCCAGTACACAGCCAGAGGGGGCAGAGTTGTGTGAACTGCTGATGAGGTACGAGTTTGAAGGCCTGCTGTATGCTCACGACACCATTGCGAGGGAGTGTTACTCATACTCTGTGTTTTACAGTGTGTGGAGCTGCTTCAGTCCAGTACACAGCCAGAGGGGGCAGAGTTGTGCGAACTGCTGATGAGGTACGAGTTTGAAGGCCTGCTGTATGCTCACGACACCATTACGAGGGAGTGTTACTCATACTCTGTGTTTTACAGTGTGTGGAGCTGCTTCAGTCCAGTACACAGCCAGAGGGGGCTGAGTTGTGCGAACTGCTGATGAGGTACGAGTTTGAAGGCCTGCTGTATGCTCACGACACCATTGCGAGGGAGTGTTACTCATACTCTGTGTTTTACAGTGTGTGGAGCTGCTTCAGTCCAGTACACAGCCAGAGGGGGCTGAGTTGTGTGAACTGCTGATGAGGTACGAGTTTGAAGGCCTGCTGTATGCTCACGACACCATTACGAGGGAGTGTTACTCATACTGTGTGTTTTACAGTGTGTGGAGCTGCTTCAGTCCAGTACACAGCCAGAGGGGGCTGAGTTGTGTGAACTGCTGATGAGGTACGAGTTTGAAGGCCTGCTGTATGCTCACGACACCATTACGAGGGAGTGTTACTCATACTGTGTGTTTTACAGTGTGTGGAGCTGCTTCAGTCCAGTACACAGCCAGAGGGGGCAGAGTTGTGCGAACTGCTGATGAGGTACGAGTTTGAAGGCCTGCTGTATGCCCACGACACCATTACAAGGGAGTGTTACTCATACTCTGTGTTTTACTGTGTGTGGAGCTGCTTCAGTCCAGTACACAGCCAGAGGGGGCAGAGTTGTGTGAACTGCTGATGAGGTACGAGTTTGAAGGCCTGCTGTATGCCCACGACACCATTACGAGGGAGTGTTACTCATACTCTGTGTTTTACAGTGTGTGGAGCTGCTTCAGTCCAGTACACAGCCAGAGGGGGCAGAGTTGTGTGAACTGCTGATGAGGTACGAGTTTGAAGGCCTGCTGTATGCTCACGACACCATTGCGAGGGAGTGTGCCGATCACAGTCCTGTAATGACACCGAACACCGTGAACCACTCACCGCCTCCTCTTCCCGTTCACGATGACCAGGACTCCAATATCAAGATCATCAAAATCGAAAAGACCAACGAGCCTTTGGTATGTTTCTGTTTTATTTATTCTGGGCGGGAAGTAGAAATAAAAACTGAGTAACGACTCATAGCAGGTGGACATAGGTGTGTTTGGGTAGAAGATGTGTTTAACAAGGAATGAAATGTTGTAAAACAGGAGTGAAACTTCCTCAAAAGGTCCACTACCAGCTGTAAAAGCTACTATGATTCATGATACGAAAGACCTGAGGGTTGGTAGCGGTGCGTTCAAACTTTATGAGAGTAACTCTCCAGTAATGTGTTTAAAAATAGGAATCATTCTAAAATTTTCTAGTTGTATACTCTTATAGTTGTAGCTCTATTTATCATTATAACAGTTAAAAATCAGGCACAAAATCGGTTTCCTGACCAGTATATTATGGTTTTATTGTCTCTGGATAAGTAACAAGGTTAGTCTACCTTATTACTTTGAATAATTTTTTATTCTAATGTGTACGACTGGCTTACCTTGGGTTGAGGGGTTATCATAAGTAACAGCGTTAATATTTTAACACACTCGATATCTTCCTCAAAAGTAAACCAAATGATACACTATAATCCTAAAGCAATATTTCCCGTTAATGTAATTTGTGAAAGTTCAAGATTATGTTTGTAAACGAGTTGAATTTTCTCATAGACAGTTCCCCCAAGCAGTTTTGGAGGCAGGACAATCTAGATCTTTTCTCAAGAATTTGACTGTGACATCTCAAGACCCGTGCACTTTCAGATCAACAAGGACGATAAGATACTATAGTTCTGGACAGCCTTACTGGCGGGTGAGTGAGTGCGCTGTATTCGGAATTAGCGTGAAACATCTGTGTTGTGTTTCAACACAACCAATCATATGATCACATGTTTAAGTAAAGACGCACTTACGATATAAAAGTTTATGCTGCAAGCTCATATGCAATAAATATTAAATCCAAACAAGGTCTCATTGAAATCTATTTCAAACTTGCACGTAAAATGACGGGAAAAATTCTTGCAGGTGCTTGTCGCAAGTGTAAGAAGAGGTTTTATTCTCATTAGTAGTGGCAATACTTAATATTACGTTTCGTATTGCACAAGACAACTTTCGGTAAAGTATTGCAAGACAAATTTCGTAGTGTTGATGTGCCTAAAAAACATAATGTTTTGACAGATCGACATAATAATGAATTTTAGCAGATGATTTGTAGAGTTTCCACGTTTTGCCACCCCCCAGTAAGGCTGCCCAGAACTATAGATATGTCAAACTAATCAAAAGAACTCTTCTCCTCACTATCATAATTTCTGTTACATGGCCTTACCAAAGGAATTTTTTAATTAGTTAAGCAAACTTACAAATCTCTTCATCATTACAGCAAAGCAATTTTTGTCGTTTTCCGATGCCAGTTTGAGTAGATGCTCAAAGCAAGTAGATATCACTTTTAGACCTTGTCCAAACTTGCAGACTTGACTAAAGAAACCTTGTTGGGGGACTGTTTCCACTGTGTTTCCTCTTCAGTCTCGTCTCTGGCAACGTTTCCACCCTGTCCATAGACTGTTGGCCAGCCGTTTTGCTGCTTTGATTCTGAAGGCAAATACCATAGTTCTGTTTTTGAAACAAATAGAAAACACGTAAACAAGAAACAAGGATTTTTCTTCAAGTATACGTAGGCGCACAGACAAGATTTTGCAAGAATCTTGACAGTGTTTGGCTTAAAGTAACTGACCTACTGAATGTCGGTCTCCGTTTATAGTACAAACGTAGACCTGTTCAGTGTTACCAGATTCAAAAACCCCTTATCATCATACCAAACAAGGAAAATTATCGTCATTTTCCAAAAAAATATTGTACCTTTCCAATAAACTTCGAAAATTTGTCACAATTCGACCAAATAAATGTCGAAATCTTGCAAAGGCACTGAAGAAAACCTTGTAATACTGAAGAAAAAACATATTTATACTAAAAAAATGTTGATTTTTGTTTAAAAAACTGAAAACAAAGGATAATACAGGCCACAATCATCAAACTATTGTATTTAAGTTTGGCTCCAGTCACAAAAAATATCGCGTTTCTACCTGTTTCTCCAATAAGGCCGATGTTAGCTTTCAAATTCGGTACAGCCTCAACCGCTCAACCAAAATCGTTAATTTTTAGCTCATTCGAAAGAACAATAAAATAATCTAGCGATTTCAGTGAGCAGAATTTTGATATAACATATAAAATAATTTATAAAAAATTTCATTTTTTGCGATTTTCAAACAAAAATCAATATCAACATTCTGCACACTGGAATCGCAAGATAATTTTTTGTTCTTTCAAGTGAGTTATAAATCAACGATTTTGGTTGAGCGGTTGACGCTGTAACGAATTTGAAAGTTAAAATTGGGGGAAGCAGGTAGTCCCACGGGACTGGAGCCCCCTATTAAGAAAATTTGGATTGTATAACACTCAAAATTATCGTTTAAGTATGTTAAGTATGATGTAATTATCGTACATCTGGGAACTCTGGACCTGTCTGACGACAATGAAATTAAATGAAATGAAAAATTGTTTATTTATTCAGGCAAAGTTAGGGCCTCTTGGCCCTTTCGTACACTTAAACTGATATAAAAGAGTACAATAAATATTTATGCAACATATTTACAAAAAACTTAAATCTATATTTACAAAAAGAACTCTATTTTATTCAATCACACAAACTTCCATCCATCAGCAACCACGCACAAGACACACCCCCTAGGACGCACCGGCCAAGGACATCTGCTGAAAGTAAAATTCTCTCAGCGCCACCACAAACCGACGACGACTTTCCAGGGACTTTATGGATTCTGGCAAGCCATTCCAGAGGCGACAAGCAGTAACGACAAAACCCCGGTCATATATTGCCGTTCTATGATGAGGCATTCGAAGTGTTAGGGAAGCAGAGCGTGAAATTCTTATACTACCCTGAGACACAAAATTAAAGTCATGCACAAAATAATTTGGTAAACTTGTTTTTAAAATTGAGAACACAAATGAAAGAATTTTAACTGCTCTCTGATCATTTAATTTTAACAATCTTGTCTCAAGGTAGTATGGTGTTATGCGCTCCACGCGTCTCAGTCCATAGACGTATCTCAGACAATAGTTCTGAGACCGTTGGAGCGCATCAGAAAGAGCCACAGTCATGTCATTGATCACAGAGTTGCAGTAAGTAAAGTGAGGAGAGACAAGTGATTTTCAGGGAAAAGTGAGGAAAGACAATGGGTTGCAGGGAGCGACGGTGCGGAACGAGGGCGAGGCAGTCATCATCGGCCGGGTCGTTCGCGGGGGCGCGGCCGAGAAGAGCGGACTGCTGCACGAGGGCGACGAGGTACGAGTGTCTTCTCCATTCTTTATTCATTTTATTTAAAATTATTTCGCCTCCAGAAGTTTGTAAAAAGTTTACATACATCTTACATGGCTGAATGTAATTTGTGTAGTTTGTAGTGTAAACTCGAGTTTCAACGGATGTAAAGTAATTTTAGAGACGAGTACAAGATGTATTCAGTGGTCGTTGTGAATTGAAAATCTCACAAAGGCTGAAATTGGAAATGTTTAAAAATATTTAAAAACCCATTTTAGGTGTAGGTTAATCTCCATCTAAGCGAGATATGACATGCTTTTGTAATCTCCAAAGAATATCACAAGAATGAGTATGCAGATTTTCTGATACAATCGTGTTAAAGTTGGGTGGCTTTAATTAAATATTTAGTAGATCTGATATAGAAGAAACCATTTATTAAGCTTTATTAAGATTTGTTAAGAAATAAGCGAGATTTAGATTTTTTCCACCAAAATTACATGGGAAATGAGATTGCGGGTTTGCTACCGTAAAATGTAAATATTGGGGATTTTTTACTTATACAGGGTGAGTCTTCTAAGCCATCCACAACAGATTGTAGACGAAGGGCATACAAGGACAAAACAAAACAATTACCCCATAAATCATACCCAAAGAACAACGTAAAAATATTTTTAACTTTTTTAAAATACAGGGAGTTCCAAAACATGGGGGTCATGGGTTCGAATCTCGGAATTTTTAAACATAAACATATGTTATATAATACATATTACGTATTATTACTTTATGTATTAGTTAAGTGCTGGTACATCTAATTAACTCATCTTTTATATCAGGCATTTTTCCTCAAAAATCAAAAATAGCAAAAATAAGCCCCATTTACAAAAAAAATTGCCCAAGGACCTATCAAATTACAGACTGTTGTCAGTTTTGCCCGTAATCTCTTAAAATTTATGAGAAAGCAGTTTGCACAAGACTAATGTCCTTTTTTGAGAGGAATAATTTGCTGGAGAATAATCTTCACGGGTTTAGAGTAGGTAAGTCGACAAAATCAGCAATAGTAGAATTCATGGAAGCAGTCATTGATGCCATAGATAGGGGTGATAAATGCATAGAGATTTTCATGGACTTGCACAAAGCTTTCGATAGTGTGTGCCATGATTCTTTGTTTCAATTGTTTCATAAAAATTGCATCAGATGAAAAGCTTTTGATTGGTTAAAATCATACTTAAGTAACAGAGTGTAATTTGTCCAAATTACTGATATCAATAATAAACATCTAATCAAAATAAATTCAAAACAGAGATCATAAAATTTGGCGTTCCTGAAGGGTCAATACTGAGGCCAATCTTATTTATTTTTTATATAAATGGATTCCTGTACAAAATGTATTGGTCAAATAAGATTTGTACTAAATTGGTATTGTTTGCTGACGATTCCAATTTAAAAATATCTGGAACTAATTCCATTCCAACTTTTGCAATGGACTGACCCTGAGCTAAACCTAGACATAGCGAGTGCTAGAATTACTGGAAACTGAGTTCTATTAATTATAGAACATCACTAAACACAAAAAGAATTGTTAAAATTATATTATTTACATGTTTACATCATTCATGGTTAGCATTTCATAGTTGAACTAAATTAATGTAATTTACATTTTCATGTAATTTTCTTTTAGGTAATTGTTCACAAACACTTCACATTAACATTCACCATAAACTCTAATCGATTGTATACTCAACCAAGTTGATCAAGATGAAATTGTAATAAGTAAATTATTAGTTGAAATACTCCTTGCACCATATGAAAGAAAATTGACCAAAACAAATTGTTATTTGAAAATCGACCGCAATTTTGTTTAGACGACACTAATGTTTTTAAATGGGTTGTTAGAATTAAACCTGATGGGTAAAGAAGAATTAAATTATGTTTTGTAAAAAAAAAAATAAAGGCTAGTAGGTTTCGTGGGTTATACGTAGGGGTGGGCGAGTAGTGGATTTTGAAGTCGAGTCAAGTATTAAGCCAAATACTCGAGTATCGAGTCGAGTCGAGTCGAGTAGTTATGAAAAGTAATGAAATCTTCATTTTTTTAAGTATTTATGTCTTTGAATTACAGTTAATTAAAATCTCTCTTCAATTTTACTTATAAAATTGGTCTACTTTATTTAAGCTTATGTTTGATATTTTTCTTGGAAAAATAAAACTCTGATATTCTAATACCTTACATTGCATAAACCCTACTTTTAAATGAATAAGTTGACTACGCTAAATCACTAAAAATAACAAATCACCTAATTTAACAAGATCATAAAATAAATTTATGTAGAATATGCATAGTTGTAAAATTTAAGCAGTAATAAGATTTAATTATTAGCCTATTATTTTAACAATCAAAAACAGGTTTATATTTTCCCTAAAAATAATTGTTGGCCCTCATTAAAACCTTAGCCAAGAAATTGTGGAAGAAAGAATTAAAAACATCAGGGAGGAGAGCTATGTCCAGTAGTTATTTGTTTACTTCTCTAAACCCAACCCCACCCCCTTGCCTGAGTGCTGATCTATTGTTTTTTGACATCCAATCACTTGAGCACGAGTGACACAACTGCGACCAGATAAGAATAAGATATCCCCCCTATACAAAAATTACAAAACCTTAATTAATTGTTTTATGAAGTCCACTTTACCAATGAAGTCCACAATTTTCTTCTCATTTTTACAAATCAAATGAGACAGAAAAATGAAGGTTGTGTATCATTCAAAAGATAAAATATGATTACAAATTTGAAGTTGTTAAGTGTAAGGTCAGAGCTATATGTAGCTGTAAGTTTTCAATTTCCGAATTCTGAGAAATCTCTCAGAATCTGGTATTTCTAGATAACGCAAAATCCATTCTCCTATGAGGTAATGAAAAATATTGTCAAGGTTATTGTTATGAAAAACTCATGGACGGCTGCGAAAAATGATAGCATATATCTGTCGGTCGCAGATAAACGGCAGATGTAGCTTTTCAAAAATTGCAATCTGCCGATCGCCGAAAATCGGCAAATGTAGCATTGCTAAAGTCGTGGTCGGCCGCGAAATACGACCACGCGTATTTGCCGATCGCCGAAAATCGGCAATTTAGCGTTGCTATAGTCGCGGTCGAAATACGAGCACGTGTATTGCCGATCGCCGAAAATCGGCAAATGTAGCCTTGAAACAGTCGCGGTCAGCCGCGAAAAACGATCGCGTGTATTTGTCGATCATAAATATATGAAATGCAACTTTGCGAAACTAGCGATCGGCCGTGAAAAACAGTCGCGCGTATTTGCCGGCCACAAATGAACAGAAAATACTGCTTATTGTGAAACTAGCGAGCGGCCACGATAAACAATCTGCCGATTGCGGATGAACGGCAGATGTAGCTTTGCGTAACTCGCGATCTGCTGTAAAATTTGATCGCACAAACGTAAATCACACGTAAATTTAGCCGCCGCGTAAACGGCGGGAGTAACTAATTACTCGACTCGACTAAGTCGAGTAGTTGGAACTACTCGACTCAACCTCGAGTAGTAGCAAGTATTTTTCTTTGTAGTATAAACGTATGTGAATGTTAAGATCTTCACACATGTGATTCAAAATAAATGTTTTTAAAACTAAATTCTGACCTTAAGTATGTATTAGGATAATAGTTCATTTATTTACATCTTCCATCAACTGAAATGCCTCCAGCTCTACATGCAATGGTTTCAATTCCATATACAGCATATGGCTTTGCTGAAAAACTTTGTTTGCTCCAATCAGCTGCTTTATTTGAAATTTCTATTCCCATGTTAAATCTTATGGACTAATTATAAGGGCGTCTAGGGCTCTTCTCTTCTGTCAAACCTTTTTAAATTTTATTTCCTGCAAAACTTCAGGCCAAGCTCTTTCCAATGATACCTAAATTATTGAAATCGGTTCAGTAGTTTAGGAGGAGTCTTTGTAACAAAAGAACTGCTCGTGTATTAAATACGTAATAGATATAGATATCACCAATGTTACGTAAGAAAAGCAAATTCTGAAAATTGGGTGGTTTTGACATATTTCCTTTTTTGAATCACCTCTTCAAGGGAAATAATTATGTAAGCGAGGCAAATGTGTATCTTTATTAGTTACTGAATTTCAAGCCACAGTAATGTGGGCGAATGTGAATTTTCCATATTATGTCACGCAAGAAGGGCAAACGGTCTATTCACTTTTATTGTACATATAATAAACAGTATACCAGGATTTGTAATAATTTAAGAAGGGCGATCTGGTCCTAGAATTCACCTAAAGGATAATAATTAATTAGGGAAATGTGCCCAACAAAGTATGTACCAACTTTAACTTCAAACCCTTTCTTGAAACTTCCTTGAAATTCGGTAATAGGTGAACTAACTTGTGACAAACTTATTGACAAATTTGTGACCAGACTTGGTAAGATCAAACTACTTCTTCTAAACCGTCAAGGACCGTAAGGAGCCAATAAAATAATTGATCTAGTTGAATAGTACAGGTAAAAATAATTTAAAGAAAAGTTCTTCTCATGAATAATCATTTATTTCCTCTTGCATATTTGTTCGGTCGTGATGGTGTAACGAACCATTTGAAAGGTGCCCCTTAGTCTCTTAATATTTTAAAATACATTCACCCTTATAGCAAACATATCCCTGAAAGCATTCGGAACTCCTGCTACAACCCGCTACAACCTGAAAAAATTATAAATGTTGAACAACTTATATGACTCAGAGTTTAAATCCTAGATTATTAGTTTTCAGCTAATTAAGTAACAAGTATAAAAATTAAAAAGTAATTACTGTATTAATTAAGGTTTTAAAATACAACTTTTAATCTCGTCATTAGCAAGTTTATTCCCGACTCTTTAGGTTACCCTCAGAGTGTTCTGTGCTACGATTTTATAAAATGCAGGCTAGTAATTTTCATGAACTTCTACTCTCAGTTTTAATTACACAGGCTCCCTAAACGAAGTTTATTTTAGCCATATACAGTTTTAGAAGGATTCAAACAAGAATTATTTTAATTTTCGCTCTTAATACATCCCAAAATAAACCTAAATTACCGACGAATCTGAAATGTTGAAAGCCAGTAGAATGGCTGCGATGGTGAAGAGTAGCTTGAACATATTGAAGAACGACTTCACCAAATCTTTTTTATGATGTATTAGAATTCCTACAACAAAACATTACATTACTTTGCATTATCATTCTACATATTCCGTTTGCCCTAGATTTGTCAGTTCTTTCAAAGTTTGCATTATTGGTTCTTTTTATAAATTCACTAAATCCCAGATGACATAGTAATGAAATTAAGCCTCAAAAGTCTTAAATGAAAATTACTAGAGACCGCTTAGTGGTCGGGATTTGACAAAAAATATTAGTTAATTTTTTAACTCCTCACTGTATGCGAAAATTTTTTTTATATTTTTTACTGTTATTCTATAACCAAAATAGAAATACAAAAGCCCCAAGTTAATTTTAAAATTGAAGATTTATTTTCTGCAAGCCTCAAATAATAATGTGAATTTTGATGGGATCTTGCACAGATACATGGAAAAATACCTTTCAAACGGCGTCCATGAATCTTTCCTATAATGGCAAAGGATCACGATTTATAATCAGTCTCAGTCAGACAATTTAACACTATAGCCAGAGCGCAATAACTAATCATTACTTAAAATTGTATATATTGTAAACGCTAAACTTTGGTTGACAAAATCCTTAAGAATTTACATTGTTTTCAAGAGTGAGACTCTCCTTCTACGTCTTATATTCTAGATCGTATTCTTATTAGCCGCAACCACAGAGAAAGGAAATGTTTGTGTAGCCTCCGGATTACCGTGAATTATAAATTTGTTTAAATACCTGTTCCTGGTTATCCTTTTGTTGCAGGACGCAACTAGTTTCGCCTTATCATTAAGGCATCATAGGGCGTCAGACAGGGATATGATTTATATGGAATTTTACATTTGTAATATAATTTGAGCTGGAAATTTTAATAACTAGCTTAACTTTGTGATGCACTTATAAAGAATAAATGTCCACAATCTAGTTTGTCGTACTTCAGGATTTTGTGTCAAAAGGTCTAAAGAACAAACAATTCCTGCACAATAATGTAACTAGTTTGCATATACATACGTAATCATACCGTTTGTAACAAGCGATAGAACGTCTTGTTAATTTATTTATAAGAGCTTTATCATGTCTTATTTTTATCATACCCATCTGTGATAAAAATGACAAAATCATCTCCTATATGACAAAATTAAATGTGGGACATATTAGAAACTAGCAGTTCCCGTGGCTTCGCTCACGATAAAAATTATAGTCCAACCTTGATTTGTCTAATGTGAAGGGGCTGAATGAAAAAAGGTTATATCAAGGAATATTTAATGCAGAGGTCTGTTTACTTGCTATAGTGTTGTGTAGGTAAAAAAACAGTTATACTTGTATTACAGTAGAAAGTGTACGTTTTCTTTTCTCAGCCATGACTCAAAAATGGCAAGACCAATTTTAATGTGAAATGTGTCCATTCTATGCGGTATTCTATGCATATTCACCAACACGGCTTAGAATTGTAATAATTAGTACAATGAAGAGTTGAATGTTAGGAACAATGGCGCTATCCGTCGACAGTGTTATAAACTTGAGTCACTTGGTTTGCAACTTAACATACGGGTGATTTTCAATTTATTTTGAAAGGTCAACTACTGACTGAAGCACTTATTTTTTCCGTGCAAAGCCAGGTCGCCCTCGGATTAGATGAAAAAGGAATTCACCAAACTATTGTAGGAGATGATTACATTAAGGACGCCCTAAGTGAAAAACTGTAACTCCTGTTGCCTAAATAAAGACTGATCCACAATTTATGATTAAACAGATAAGGTGCAGAAATTGAAGATGGATTAAACCTTAGCTAAATTTATCTTTTATATAGTGCGTATGACCTAAATAAATTGACAAAACAACCATAAAACCATGATGGAAAGAATCAATTTATAAATCAGCTGAAACAACGTATACATTTGTGAAGCTAATTTTTGGGCACATTCAATCCTTTGACTCCACCAAAAAAAACCTTAAAACCCTATGTCAGAAATTTTTATTATTTAAGGATTTCTATACAAATAGATCAAAGAATCAGATTAGGCTATTACAGCACAGTCTCTCGGCGACAAAAAAAATACCCTACCCCCTCCAATGTCTGTATACATTGTCCCCTCTTTCAGTCTTGCGGACAGTTAGTTTCAAGACTCAACCACAAAATGCAGCATGCACTTCAGGTTTTAAACTACAGAGGTAAAATTAGATTAAACCCAAAGTCATCATAACAGGCATAATCACAATCCCACTGCCGAAATAAAGATGGTGCCATTAACTGAATTTATGATTGAACTGAATTTAGGTACTAAAACTAAACTAAATGTAACTTTTATATAGTACATAATTATGTCCATAAAATAAATCAACAAAAGAACAATAAAACCGTGATGAAAGAAATCAATTTATAATCAACTGTAACAGCGTATGTATATTTGTGAAACTAACTCAGCTGGCTGATTGAATGAACATTGAAAATGTAAACAAAAGATCGTCCATAACACTTTTATATGGGAAAATTTTAAAAATTTTACCTCACCAAAAACCCCTTGAAACTTTGAATTTTGTAAAATCCTTTCTTAGCGGATGCCTACGCCCTATAAGGAACGTCCACGCAAAATTTCAAGGTTCTCGGTCATATAGTTTGGGCTGTGCGATGATAGGTGGTATTTGACAAATATATAGTAGATTACTTTCGAAAGGTAAAGGCATGGATTTTAAATTCCTTAAATTCTCATAATATAATATGTTTGTCTTTACGACTTCGCTCTAAAGACATTGAAAATCAGATTGATATAAATGTAATTTATGTCTAGATGAATCCAAAAATAAATTCAATAATGGTAAATACAGAAATTTAAACAGGATTCCCATTACTTCATGTAAAAACGTCATTGAAAAAGAAGCTATTACAGAAAATTAGAGTATACTCATTATCAATAAAGGTGCTATAAAACTAGGCTAAATAACAGCCCTACTTACCTTAAGTAGGTTAGTCAAATTGGAGTTCGAAGTGCCATATGTTTGGAAGTACATTGATTTTAGTTAGTTCCTTATACTGATTTTTTAGTCAATTGATACTATATTTACCGTTTAGTTGTATACATGAACATTATCTTTACGGTATGAAAATATATTTCTATGGAGGGTGTTTGATAATAAAAGTTTCGCTTCGCCTGAATTGTACATTTTCAAGTACTGTAATCTGCTGAGGGTATTTTAATTTCAAAACACTAGAACGATATTATTATTGAATTGAATATCTTCAAGGTTGGAAAAGCATTAATGTAAAAAAGTAAAGCTATAGTTTTGTTAAATACACCTCAGGAAATTAAAGCTAAACCTATGATCATAGAAACAAGGTGCTTCAATGCTTTATGATTCATAATAACAATAAATAAAATGGGAACAGCTGATTGACTAGAAACAGTTCATTAACAGTAAAAAGATAATTTACAAATAAATCAGTTGTTTTAATTGAAGATACATGTTTGTCCGTAAAATGGCTTTTTGCTGCCAATCAGCTGTTTCGACTCAATCAGCTGATTAGTAAAAATAAGCAGTTTTTGTAGTTTTCATTTTTATGATATATCCAGTGCATTATAACCCATTATCATTTATAAAAAGTACCCCCGTCGCAGCAAATCTGCGTACTCAGCGAATTTCCAATTACAAAATATACAGTAATTAATCCATTATTACGAAAAAAAGAAAAATAAACAAGTGTTATATTTATAAAATAATATAATATTTATAAAATACTATAATATAATATTTATAAAATAATATAATATAATATTTATAAAATATTAAATTATAGCTTGTTTTACAAAGACTTTGTAAAAAAATATTGGTAAATGACTTAGATTTCATATAATGAAGTAGGCAAGAATGTTTTTTTAAATTATATTAACATAAAATTGTTTAAAAACCAAAATTCTATTAAATACATTGATAAACTGAGAAATTACTCAAAGTGATTCCTTGAAAACCTTAGTAGAGAGTAAATAGGAAATTGGGTAAGCCAACATATTGCTGCCCTGATACTATAAGCACAGGGAAAAAAATGCGAAGTGGAAATATCTCGGAGACCAACGAACTTAGAGAAATGATTTAAAATACCAAATTGTTTGTTTTTTTTTTGAGCTAAATCCAATGGTGCAAACATTAATTGGATAAATATAATTTTTCAGTTTGAAAAACTCAAAAAACCCATTTATGGGGGGTAAAATGGGGCCTTTACCCCACTTTGGATATGTTGATCTGGCTTGTTTACGAACTCGTTCAAGAGTTTTACATGCCTGTACCAAATCTTGTTACGATCGGAGGATATTTACGAGAGTTATTGTGCTTACAACTCAAAGAATGAAAATTCTATTTCCCATATAAGCCCATATTAAATTTTGAAACAAATCGTGATTTTTGCAGGTAAAAATGCGTTTTCACAATAAACTCACTTCATATCCAGAAAGTACACATAAAAAGCTGTCAATTAATATCGATATTAATATTAGGGGTGGGCGAGTAGTGGATTTTGGAGTCGAGTCGAGTATTAAGTCAAAAATTCGAGTATCGAGTCGAGTCGAGTCAAGTAGTTGTTTGTGAAAAGTAATAAAATTTTCATTTTTTAAACTAAAATCTTTCTTCAATTTTACTTATAAAATTGGTCTACTTTATTTAAATTTATGTTTTTATATTTTTCTTGGAAAAGTAAAACTCTGATATTCTAATACCCCTACATTGCATAAACCCTACTTTTAAATGAATAAGTTGACTATGCTAATCACTCAAAATAACAAATCACTTTATGTAACAAGATCACAAAATAAATTTATGTAGAATATGCATAGTTGTAAAATTTAAGCAGTAATAAGATTTAATTATTAGCCTATTATTTTTAACAATCAAAAACAGTTTTATATTTTACCTAAACATAATTGTTGGCCCTAATTAAAACGTTAGCCAAGAAATTGTGGAAGAAAGAATTAAAAACATCAGGGAGAAGAGCTGTGCCCAGTTATTTGTTTACTTCTCTAAACCCAACCCCACCCCCTTGCCTGAGTGCTAATCTATTGTTTTTTGACATCCAATCACTTGAGCAGAGAGTGACACAACTGCGACCTGATAAGAATAAGATATCCCCCCTATACAAAAATTACAAAACCTTAATTAATTGTTTTATGAAGTCCACTTTACCAATGAAGTCTACAATTTTCTTCTCATTTTTACAAATCAAATGAGACAGAAAAATGAAGGCTGTGTATCATTCAAAAGATAAAATATGATTACAAATTTGAAGTTGTTAAGTGTAAGGTCAGAGCTATACATAGCTGTCAGTTTTCAATTTCCGAATTCTGAGAAATCTCTCAGAATCTGGTATTTCTAGATAACACAAAATCCATTCTCCTATGAGGTAATGAAAAATATTGTCAAGGTTATTGTTATGAAAAACTCATGGACGGCTGCGAAAAATGATAGCACATATCTGTCGGTCGCGGATAAACGGCAGATGTAGCTTTTCAAAAATCGCAATCTGCCGATCGCCGAAAATCGGCAAATGTAGCGTTGCTATAGTCGCGGTCAGCCGCTAAAAACGATCGCCTGTAGTTTAGTTTATATTTAATCCATAAATTAGTTTTTCTACCTTATCTGTTTAATCATGAACAAACTATGAGGCACCATCTTCATTTAGGCAGCGGGAGTTATAGTTTTTTCTCTCATGGCGTCCTCAATGTATTACAATCATGCCCTAAAACAATTTGGCGAATTCCTTTTTCATCCATCGATGTATAAACATCCGGTTCGATGGTGTCCCGGCTTTGCACAGAAAAAATAAGTGCTGCAATCTGTGGTTAACCTTTAAAATTATTAATAACCGCCCATATATTACGTTGTAAACTAAGTAAAGCAAATTTGAAACACTGCCGACTGATAGCGCTACTGTTTCGAACTTTCATCGCTTTATCGTACTTAATTGATACTCTATTTGATAATTCTGAGACGTATTGGCAAATATTCGACCAATTACCGTAAAATTGACACTTTTAACGTTAAAATTGGTCCAGCCGTTCTCGAGTTATGACTTAGAAAAGAAACCCGACATTATCCACTGTGACTGTCCACAGTGTGACACAAATGTTTTTAAGACCTACACAATGCCATATCAGCGTTATATTTATATAAACAGACTTATTTATATAAACAGCTATTCATATAAACATAGTCATATTCTTTGATAAAAACCCTTTTTTAGTTTAGGCCCTTCAGATTCGAGCTATCAAGGTTGGACTATAATTTTTATTGTGAGCGAAGCCACGGGAACTGCTAGTATAATATATATCTTGAAGCAAACTTTAAACACTTATTTATGAGAAGATTTAGTAAACAATTTCAGTTTGGCTCAAGATTGAGACGGGATATATTTAGTCGTAGATACTGAATTACAGAAAGTTTTATTATAAGTACCGGGGACTGAGCTTTGCTCGGATTAAAGAAAACAACCGGCTGATTCAGCAGTTTTAGTTTTTCTTAACTATAACACTGTTTAAATATAGTATCAACGCTTTTATACACAGCCGTGCCTTCAGCTTTTTAAGTTCTAGCAAAAAGGTTCGGTCTCGTTCAACACTGATAAAAATATCGACGACGTACTATCGTAAGAAACGGCCACAGAAGGGAAGTGCCGTTGAAGTTGGTTGTTATTTTTCTGTCGCTTCGTTGGAGTGCAGAAGTCTTGCTATTGCTGGTCGGAACGCTAAGTGACGGTTGGAAGCATTCGGCACTATGTTTGTCAGTAACCCCAAGCACTATGTCGGCACTATGTTTGTCAGTAACCCCAAGTCTCCTTTCTGGGTAAAAGAGAGAATACGAGAATGGCTCGATGCGGTTTTTTGTACTGCTCATGATGAACGGTTAGTTGTTTTCCTAGTTTTTTGAAAATAATAAAGGTAATTGAGTTTTGTTTTCACCAAATTGTTTGTCTTGCTTAGAGCTTTAAAATGATGTATAATATGACATATGTTTACTTTGAAAAATTCCGAGATTCAAACCATGACCCCCGTTTTTTGGAACACCCTGTATTTTAAAAAGGTCAAAAATAATTTCCGTTGTTCCCGGGGTATGATTTAGTGGGGAAATGTTTTGTTCAATCTTTGTATGTTAAGCCGTTCGCCGATAATCTTTTGTGGACGGCTTAGAAGAACTAACCCTGTAAACATTAGATCTCTTGTAGATGAAGCCACAAACCAAGTTTTATTGAAATATATTGATAAATAAGCAAGATACGACATTTTACTTATTTCCCATAGGGATAAAATAGGGACAACACACTGTGTTTACCGCTTTCGATATCTCAGTGACCATTGAACGTAGAGCAATAATTCAAAATACTAATTTCTTTGCTTTTGAGCTGAATCCAATGCTGCCAACAAAAATTGAATAATTTTATTTTTCTTTGTAAAAAAACACAAAAACATATTTTTCAGGGGTTTTATCCCCCTTTACCCCTTTCCGAAGATCGATCGGGCTGGTTTACAAACTCATACGAGTGATTACCACTTAAAATGTCTATACCAAACTGCATTAAAATCTGACCATTTTTACGGCCGCTATTATGCTAACAAATACACATACACAAATATACATATACTAGTAAACCCGTTGCTCGAAATCGAGCAATTTTCATGTATTGATTTCAAAACAAAAATAATAATGGTACAGTATTCTAGAACTATTTTATTTATTATATGGTTGAACTTCCTGTTGTATAGACATTTTTTACAAAAACTTTTTAAAACTAAATTTCTTGTGATTACTCAATCATCTTTAAGGAGATATCCATGTTTCTTTTTAGCGAATTTCCCCTATAGGGAAGAAGCTATTACCGTAGGTCTCATGCTAAGATTTAAGCCCGAGACCATGATAACTTTTCGTTTTGGGGCCACCAGAAGCAAAAAACACCATTAGTTTGAATTATATATATATATATATATATATATATATATATATATATATATCCATCTAACTATCTATATATTTATGTGTCTGTCAGCACGATAGTGGCCGTAAATATGGTCCGATCATAATGAAATTTGGTACAGACTTGTAAAGTGGTAATCAATTGGACGAGTTCGTAAACCAGCCCGATCGGATCACTGGGAGGGGGGGTAAAGGGGGATAAACCCCCCAAAAAATGGATTTTTTTAGTTTTCACATAAAAAAATAAAAATAATCAAATTTTGGCTAGCACCATTGAATTCAGCTAAAGAAAACAAACAATTCAGTACTTTGAATCATTGCTCTATGTCCATTGGTTACTGAGATATTGGAAGTGGTAAGCACAGTACGTTGTCCCAATGTTAACCTTACGGGGAAAAAGTAAAATTCTGTATCTCGCTTATTTCTCAATATATCTTGATAAAACTTGGTTAGTGGCTTCATCTAGATAAGATTTAATGTATTTTAGTCTAAAATCCTAGAAGTTTCCATTTTTGTGGTAGCAAACCTGCATACTCATTCCCCATGTTATCCTTATGGGAAATAAAATAAATGCTCCCTTTCTTACTTTTAAACATGTCTTGGTAAAACTTCGTATATGGCTTCTTCTAGTTCAGGTCTACTAAATATTGGATTAAAACCACCCAGTTTTAAAATACCCGTTGCAGCAAACCTGCATACTCACTCTCCATACTGTAGAGGTTACGAAAACATGTCAAATCTCACTATATTGGATTGAAATATGTTCTTTTGTATTCGAAATTCGCTGAGTATGCAGGTCTGCTGCAACCGGGGTATTGTGTTTTCTATGAATAGTTAGCTTGACCTGCCGCCACATATACAGTAGTCCATGAGAAAGTACTGGGGAGGGAAGGTAAATTCCAACTTTTGCAATGGGCTGACCCTGAGCTATACCTAGTCATAGCGAGTGTTGGAATTACTGGAAACTGAGTTCTTTTTATTATAGAACATCACAAAACACAAAAAGAATTGTTAAAATTATATTATTTACATGTTTACATCATTCATGGTTAGCATTTAATAGATAAATGTTTTTAAAACTGAATTCTGACCTTAAGTATGTATTAGGATAACAGTTCATTTATTTACATCTTCCATCAACTGAAATGCCTCCAGCTCTACATGCAATGGTTTCAATTCCATTAACAGAATATGGCTTTGCTGAAAAACTTTGTTTGCTCTAATCAGCTGCTTTATTTGAAATTAATTTCTATTCCCATGTTAAATCTTATGGACTAATCTGGAACTTTAAGGGCGTCTAGGGCTCTTCCCTTCTGTCAAACCTGTTTTAAATTTTATTTCCTGCAAAACTTCACGCCAAGCTCTTTCCAATGATACCTAAATTATTAAAATCGGTTCAGTAGTTTAGGAGGAGTCTTTGCAACAAAAAAACTGCTCGTGTATTAAATATATATATATATATATATATAGATTTAGATATCGCCAACGTTACGTAAGAAAAGCGAATTCTGAAAATTGGGTGGTTTTGACATATTTCCTTTTTTGATTCACCTCTTCAAGGGGAATAATTATGTAAGAGAGGCAAACGTGTATCTTTATTAGTTACTGAATTTCAAGCCACCGTAATATGGGCAAATGTGAATTTTCCATATAATGTCACGCAAGAAGGGCAAATGGTCTATTCACTTTTATTGTACATATAATAAACAGTATACCAGGATTTGTAATAATTTAAGAAGGGCGATCTGGTCCTAGAATTCACCTAAAGGATCATAATTAGGGACATGTGCCCAATAAAGTACGTATCAACTTTAACTTCAAACCCTTTTTTGAAACTTCCTTGACATTCGGTAATAGGTGAACTAACTTGTGACAAACTTATTGACAAATTTGTGACCAGACTTGGTAAGATCAAACTATTTCTTCTAAACCGTCAAGGACCTTAATGAGTCACTAAAATCATTGATCTAGTTGAATAGTACAGGTAAAAATAATTTAAAGAAAAGTTCTTCTCATGAATAATCATTTATTTCCTCTTGCATATTTGTTCGTTCGTGATGGTGTAACGAACCAACTGAAAGGTGCCCCTTAACCTCTTAATGGAATACACTTACCCTTGTGGCACACATGATACCAAGGGCAATCGGAATTCCCTTTACATCCCTCTACAACCTGAAAAAATTATTAATGTTGAACAACGTATATGAATCAGAGTTTAAATCCTAGAGTATTAGTTTTCAGGCAGCTAATTAAGTAACAGGTATAAAAATTAAAAAGCAATTACTGTATTAGTTAAGGTTTTATAATACAACTTTTAATCTCGTCATTAGCAAGTTTATTCCCGACTCTTTGGGTTACCCTCAGAGTGTTCTGTGCTACGATTTTATAAAATGCAGGCTAGTAATTTTCATGAACTTGTACTCTCAGTTGTAATTACACAAGCTCCCTAAACGAAGTTTATTTCAGCCATATACAGCTTTAGAAGGATTCAAACAAGAATTATCTTAATTTTTCGCTCTTAATACATCCCAAAATAAACCCAAATTACATCAAAACCCGACGAATCTGCGATCCGAAAAAGGTGTAAATTACCTGGAATACAGCCAAAGTGATCTGTCTATGGGTGAGAACTACTAATGGTTTCGTACCATCATGGGTACATTTTCAAGCTCTAAAACATTAGCTAAAACATTCTTCTTCAATGATGGTGTGGTTGAAGAAACGTCAGACATAAAACATACACAAAAACATTAAGACGAACAAACTGACACGAACAAGTATTAAAAAGTTTATGACTCCTGAGTCATGATTCATCTTTCGCCGGCAACACATGTGCGGTTCCGTACTGGCCAGTTTTTCGTTTTTCATAATTTGTTCGTGTCTGGTTTGTTAGTCTTAATGTTTTCATGTATGTTTTATTTGTGATGTTTCTTCAACCACACCATCATTGAAGAAGAAAGTTTATTTTTAGAGCTTGAAAATGTACCCATGACGGTAGTTCTCACCAATAGACGGATCACTTTCGCTGTATTCCAGGTAATTTACACCTTTTTCGGTAATATACAGTGATTCAGAGGCTTTACCTCAGTAGTCAGTAGAATGGCTGCGATAGCGAAGAGTAGCTTGAACATATTGAAGAACGAACTTCACCAAATGTTATTGATGATGTATTAGAATTCCTACAACAAAACATTACATTACATTCATTATCATTCTACATATTCCGTTTGCCCTAGCTTTGTCAGTTCTTTCAAAGTTTGCTTTATTGGTTCTTTTTATAAAATCACTAAATCACAGATGACATAGTTATGAAATTAAGCCTCAACTTCAATGAAAATTACTAGAGACCGCTTAGTGGTCGGGATTCGGCAAAAAATATTAATTAATTTTTTAACTCCTCGCTGTATGCAAAAATCATTTTGTTTTTATTTTTTACTGTTATTCTATAACCAAAATAGAAATACAAAAGCCCTAAGTTAATTTTAAAATTGAAGATTTTTTTCTGCAAGTCTCAAAGAATAATGTGAATTTTAATGCGATCTTGCACACATACATAGGAAAATACCTTTCAAACGGCGTCCATGAATCTTTCCTATAATGGCAAAGGATGACGATTTATAATCAGTCTCAGTCAGACAATTTAACACTATAGCCAGAGCGCAATAGCTAATCATTACTTAAAATTGTATATATTGTAAATGCTATACTTTGGTTGACAAAATCCTTAAGAAGTTACATTGTTTTCAAGAGTGACTCTTCTTCTACGTCTTATATTCTAGATCGTATTCTTATTAGCCGCAACCACAGAGAAAGGAAATGGTATTTGTGTAGCCTCCGGATTACCGTGAATTATAAATTGGTTTGAATACCTGTTCCTGGTAATCCTTTTGTTGCAGGACGCAACTAGTTTCGCCTTAACATCATTGGGCGTCAGACAGGGATGAAATTGTTTCTTCATAGAAGATCGTCACGTTGCATACTCACGTTAAAAGAACATTTAAAAACATTAACAAAAACACTAACTCAGATGGCCGTCACTTTAAAAAACTAGATAGGCTGACGATGCGATCCCAATAGTGCTAGTGTTTTTGTTAATGTTTTTAAATGTAGTTTTAACGCGAGTATGCAACGTGACAATCTTCTATGAAGATACAATTTCATCCCTGTCTGACTCCCGATGATGCCTTAATGTTAAGGCGAAACTAGTCGCGTCCTGCAACAAAAGGATCACCAGAAACAGGTATTTAAACCAATTTATAAAGGAAATGGATGTAGAGAGTCAAAGCGCATCACGTGTTGAGTTAGTTCTAGCGTAAATCACGGCAGAGCGCCTCCGTCAAGAGCTTATCTGCGAGTAAAAAAAGCGCACATGTTGCTGCCATGTTGAACGCAAACCGAGCCAAATTCAAATAATGTAAGTTGACTGGTGGGGCAGTGTATGTATACATCGTCGTGTATGAGCGACCTTGGCCGTCCCCTTATCTCCCCGCGCTGACGCCGCTCCACAGGCCTCAGCCTCAGCTGGCCTCAGCTGATTGACTTGGTCGATTCTTGTGTGCCTGTTACCGTTCTCTTTTTACTTAATATAAGTTTAATACACGAATATTTTTTTTAACAAACAATAATCTTTATATAATAGGTGAAGAATCTCCAGTATTTTTCCCGAGTCAATATTTTTCTTTTTCCAAAATATGTCCAGGAGAAAAATACTGGAATTTCTTTAGGATTAACCTGTAAACGAGATATAATGTAAAATATCTGACATTTAAAAAGGCTTGGACCCAACGTCTGTTTTATTTACATGATTACACGTGGTTCTGTTGTTTTATTTTAAACCTTTGCTCTATATTATCATATAGTGGATCTAAAAGCCAGTTTGCTATGAAGGTTTATTGTACTGTAATAAAGAAGGCTTGTTTTGATCCTATAAACGTATAGTACCTGGTGGTCCGAGCCTTGCTAGTTTTTTTCATGTTTATCAGTTCATCTTATTACTATCAACTATTTCAGTGTCATAACATTTATAAATAAAAATCTTTTTATTACTCTATGCCCTATGCAATATTTATGCCACAGTCTGTATTCTCCCTAGGCGGCTGTAGCATTGATTATAATCAATGGCTGCAGTTTTCAACAGCTGTTATCCTATCCTATCCTATACTCTAAAACAAGCAATGTTTGTACAGGCAAAATTTTTATTCCGTCCTAGGATTTTTGATTTTTTTGTTTGATTTGGGGTTTTAGACCACCAGAAATCGATTGGAACTGGTCTCAAGTCTGGGAAATATCTGGTTTCCGCCCTACAGCACTTCTAATTGCCCATTCAAAGTGCCCATCGTCATGGGCATTTTTCGTAGCTGCAATTAAAACCAGAACAGCTGATTCAGGTTGTTTTTATTTATATGCAGGTGAGAAAAATAATTTAATTTGTAAATAACTAATATTAAATTGTTTAAGGGTTATTTTTAATGAATTGTTTGAAGGAATATTTATTATATATAGTTAGGTTTGATTTTGTGCGGATTAGTGTTAAATGTTTTCAAGAGTAAGTTTTAAGAATAAAAATGATTGGTGTCTACACGGGAAATGTGAATACAAACCGTCAAGTTTTCCAAAAGAACTAGCGCTGCTGATAACCCGCTAACAACGCTGAACATCGCCGCCCAGTCGACGCAAGATGCATAAGGAGAATACGAACGACCGTGCAACGGGCAGATGATTCTTATCGGCTCCACCGATGCCGTCTACAAACGAATTTCTGCTAACGCCGACATGAACCTAGGATTGATACAGTTATTCGAGGGAATCCTGCGGGAGATTAACCAATCTTCCCAAGCTTTCATGATGGTGCGCAAAATCAAATAAGAAGAAAAAGCTCGAGCCGCCGGGAGACCCTAAAGGAATTCAGCCACCGAAAGTTAGTTTGGTTCTCGCACCACTGGCCTCGACCCAAACCACTACAATGTTACAAAGTCGAATGAAATATTAGCCGTTATCACGCTCAACGCCGACCAGACCTACCCGGATTTCGACCGTGTCGTGAGAGAACTAGGAAAACAACTGTTCACCATGAACTACAGCCAATCGCATCGAGCCATTCTCGTATCCTCTCTTTTACCCACAAAGGAGACTTGGGGTTACCGACCAACATAGTGCCAACGGCTTCAACCCGTCGCTGTAAGATATCAAACTTGAACTCGTGAAGAGTCACTTAGCGTTCCGATCAGCAGTCGCAAGACCTCTGCACTCCAACGAAGCGACAGAAAATATAACGACCAACTTCAACGGCACTTCCCTTCTGTGGCCGTTTACAGTAGTACGTCGTCGATACGTTTTGTCAGTGTTGAAGAAGACCGAATCAACTCCTTTTTTTCTAGAACAGAAAAAGCTGAAGGCTTCTTGTACGGCTGTATGAAGGCGTTGATACCATGCTCAAACAGTGTTATACCAATAAGTGCTCGTTTTATAGTTATGGAATATTTTATCTAAAATAGCTGACCCAACCGGTTGTTTTTGTTTAATCCGAGCAAAGCTCTGTCCGGTACTGATTACTTAATTTGTTTACACTTTCCTTGTTTATTTTATTGCTATTACGTCAACTCATAAAGCCAATGTGAAAATTGTACAACTTTAAAATTTGTTTTTTTATGTTATTAGATTTTCTCCTGCCAAGTTATCCGCATAGAACATTTTTTTGAGTCATAAATTACTTATTTCCAGACTGAAGGAAATCCTCGCAGCATACAAGAACGGACGATAACATTGCTCATATAAGAGTATAGGATTTGAACAAAGTTATCTTGGGTTCGTTTGTTCTTGCTTGCACAATTAAATTATCTCAAAAAAGCTCCGAGGATTTCCTTCAAAGTCTGGAAATAAGTAATTTACGACTCAAAAACTTATTCTATGCAGATTACTTGGCTAGATAAAGTCTAATAAGGTCATAAAATGAATTGTTATGTGGTAACATTTTAACATTGGCCTTATGACTTGTCATAATAGCAACGAAATAAACAAAGAAAGTGTAAATAAATAAGGTAATCATAACGGATGTTTGCACACAACAGCCATCTAGGAAAAATGCAGCATGTGGGATAAAGATTGCATGGAGTAATAAATAAAATGTATTTATTAATATTATTTAATTTTTATAGTATTTGGATGAATTGGTAAGTATGAAACAATACCGATCGAGGCTTGGTCCACTAGGTACTTTAAATTTATCCCTTTTATGTATAGGGCATTTGAGCCCATTCAAGCCACTAGTTTTAATGGGAAATTATCATGTTTTCTTTTTTAGGTTTAAAATTTGACGCTAGGCGACAACGTATTGTAAGATAAGAAATGACTAGAAAAACTGTTAACTAAAGAATGTATATATACGTATGACGGGAACAAAGACATTTTCTTGAATTTAAAATCAGAATTTTCATCAGCTAAAGCAAAATCGTGTACTGTATAGTATTCTATAGGTCAGAACTATCCCATTTATAGTTTTAAATTAAGAAATTTACTGATTGCTTATATACTGCTGTATGTTGTGATGGCAAATAAATATATCATGTTATTGTGCTTAAGAATCCTATTCTTAAATTATCAAATTACCTTGGTACCTTTGTAAAATAGACTTACTGACTGTTATCGAAAATCCGTCCTTTATATACTGTAGGAGCACATTAAAATGAAAGGGACAATAAAATTGTATTTTTAATTATTTTTGGTGCAAAAATTTAAAACACAGATTGTTTTCATGGACAATAAAAAGTATATATGACTTTAAAATGATGACTAATTGAATAATGATTGCCTTGTTATTGTAGTTGGAGTTCCAATAATATAATATAATGAGCTACGTTCTGAAATGGGCTATTAATTTAAAATTACCAATTCTTTGAATAACCAATTTCTATAATTGCCAATTTTAAGAATATTTTTAATGAGTGCAAAATTTTACAGCCATATGATTGTAATTACTCATAGACCAATATTATTCCCCATATTTATCATAACATTTCCCCAAAACTCTCATTAAATTGGTCAAAGGAAATTGGATATTTTTTAACGTCTTTCTATATGGCCAAATTTACATGCATAAAAACATCTGTGGCTTCAAACAAAAACTTGGTGATTTAATCTTTAGTTTGATATATTATTTATAGTTATATGATTATTAAACTACAATTTAGAGTTAATTATTCAGGAGCGCTGTTTCGGACATCCGATATTCATAAACATAAAATTATATGAAAATCAATTCCTCATACCTGCTCTCCAGACCCAAATATCGTAATTTACATGAGGAAATGTGAACATTTTCAAACCTTTGGTATTGAACTTATACTTCTTCTACAGTTTTCATATGAACGTCTATAGTCCCGGTAATATTTAATTTTAAAAACTTAATAACGAACTAGGTACTAAAACACTACAATAAGTAAACCAAAAACTGGACACACACTTCACTTAAGCACTATAATGATTCAGGGGTTTCCCAAACGTCTTTGATCAGCTGTTAATGAGTAAATCAGATGTCGCGTTTGTGAGGTGTCTATCAGAAGTCGATCTTGCTTCTATATCGTCTGGACTGGCAATGGGTTAATGTGTTTGGTCTATAAATTTCGGCATAAAAACGATAGCCTACAACGGTCTTATTGTTCACTGTACTAAAACGACCAAACAAATATATCTACATTTTTTTAGTTTGGTCAAAGAATATCGAATGTAGTATTTTTAAATTATAGTGAGATTAAAGGTAAATTAATTAAAATATGAGGTTTGTTATATACGTTTTTATTTTATCAGTGACTTTTTATGTTAATAATGTTTTTGTCTTGTGAGATATTTTTTTAAGTCCATTGTCTTTGAGTTAAAAACTTTAAATACCATAATGACCGCTATTTTGAATTGGTACAAATTAGAAAGTTGGGACTCTCAACAGAAATTTTTCATTGAAAACCTTGTTTACGAATAAAAAATTGCATTCAATACCTATAAAAGTTAAAAAGTTTTATTCTTATATATTGAAAATAAACGAATATTTTATGTTTTTTACATTGCTGACGGAGTGAATTATTGCAAATCTTAATTGTATGACGTGTAGTATTAGAGTTTTTACAATAGTCTTGGAATGGAAAAAATAACGACTCAAAACATCTATGGCACTTAGATCGTTAAGCTTGGATAACTTGTACAGTAGCATGGTAATCATCTTTATGATAGTTATCTGTTTCATACATCAACCAAAGCATAACAAGGAACTCGTTTTGAAACCTCACATTTTATTTTGTTTCCTCACAATCCATTAGGGTATCGTAAGAAATAGTTTCCCGTCTGCTTATTTTTTCCTCACTCTGTAAATGCTCTTGAATACAGTAAACTCCCGATTATCCGCGAGCGGATTATCCGCGGTGCGGATTGTCCGCGCGTGCTACGGAAAGCAAAAACATACTATTTATAAAAAAATTAGACTGAACTGACAAGTTTTTTGCGTACAAAACGTGCGCAGGCTTTCTCCATCTACCGTAACGCGAAGACGATTTTCGTTTACCGCGATGCGAAGACAATGTTTGTTTACCACGACGCGATGACGATTTTCGTCTACCATGACGCGATGACGATTTTCGTCTACCGCGACGCGATGACGATTTTCGTCTACCGCGACGCGATGACGATTTTCGTCTACCGCGACGCGATGACGATTTTCGTCTACCGCGACGCGATGACGATTTTCGTCTACCGCGACGCGATGACGATTTTCGTCTACCGCGACGCGATGACGATTTTCGTCTACCGCGACGCGATGACGATTTTCGTCTACCGCGACGCGATGACGATTTTCGTCTACCGCGACGCGATGACAATTTTCGTCTACCACGACGCGATGACGATTTTCGACTACCGCGACGCGATGACGATTTTCGTCTACTGCGACGCGACAACAATTTTCGTCAACTGCGACGTGGCAGCAGTATTTATCTATTGCGACAATGATACTTGTCTACCACAACGATGATACTCAACTAGTGCATCGAGGAACTTTGCCCACCGCGACGGCCATATTCGTATAACCCGACGACGATATTTTTTCTACCACGGCGACGATACTCGTCTACCATGACAACGATATCCTTCTACCACGACGACGATTTTCGTCTATTGCGACGTGACAACAATATGTGTCTACCGCGACAATGATATTTGTCTACCATGACGACGATATTCGTTTACCGTGACGTCCATATTCGTCTAATGTGACGCGATACTCGCCTACCGCGATGTTATAGGATATCCCCCCCCCCCAAAATTAAATCTGGGTTCGCCCCTGACTGTATTAAATAAATTGATTTTTAATGTTGGAATTGTTTTTCTCTTTTATTCTCTCCCATTTTCAACACTTGCGGATTATCCGCGATTTTCGTTATCCGCGGTAGTCGCGCCACCCAATTCCGCGGATAATCGGGAGTTTACTGTATTATCAATTTTTCCCGATTCACTGTCCCAGCGCTCCTGAACTCTGAATGTTCTGTTGTCAACAGGTGCTCGAGGTGAACGGGATAGAGATGAGGGGCAAGTCGGTCAACGACGTTTGCGACCTTCTCTCCACGATGACGGGAACTCTGACGTTCCTCATCGTCCCCAGCCAGAACCGAACCAGTCGCCGAGCGTCCTCCGCCAGGGATTCCATCGTAAGTTTCAGCTTGATTTCTGTTTTTAATCCTGAGTTTTCAAAAAAATTGGAAAGAGACGTCATGTTTTCTGATGCCAATGCACGTGCAGCGATGCGCCATGCAATCAATTAATTGTCTTACGTTGCTGATAGTTACTCCTGCCGATTACCACAGGTACCAAAGTACAGGTATTGACAGTTTGACACCGATTCTCGATAACGGTTCTTTTCTAAAGAACCAGTGGTGCCGAGAACCGACTAGCTACATTCATCCCTAGATTATTAAAATAAATACTGAACCTAACCAAACCTAACCTCAATACTGAACCTAACCCAACCTAACCTAACCATAACTGTTGTGTCCCGCCCAGATGCACGTGAAGGCCCACTTCGACTACGACCCTGAAGACGACCTGTACATCCCCTGCCGCGAGCTGGGCATCAGCTTCCAGAAAGGCGACGTGCTCCACGTGATCTGCCAGGACGACCCCAACTGGTGGCAGGCCTACAGGGAGGGCGAGGAGGACCAGACCCTGGCCGGCCTCATCCCCTCCCGCTCCTTCCAGCACCAGTGAGTAGAGGGGGGAGGGGAGAGTAGAGGGGGAGGGGAGACTAGAGGGGGGTGGGAGGGGGGAGGGGAGAGTAGAGGGGGTGGGAGGGGGGAAGGGAGAGTAGAGAATAATGAAGAGGGTAATTACAGAGCAAATGGTCAATAAGGGCTGTTAACAACAATTAAGAACAAGACAATTAAGACTGTTCGCTCACCAAACTGGAACTTTGAAACCCAGTTAAGAGCTTCCATGGGGGGGGGGGGCGCATGAGTCCTAGAAGGGAAGGGGAAGAGGAATGCGAAGTTAGAGGGCGACGGAAGGGTGATTCCATGTGTGAAAGGTGTGAGCTACTTTCTCTCTGAGCTACCCAACAAATTTGATGGGTAAAAGCTAGGTTATCTGATGTAGGACTAAGTGAGTTTAGTGGGGAATGGGGGCCGAGCTTTGCTGAAGGAGTTGAATTCTGTCTTAGGGTGGCATTGTAAAGCCACATACCCTTGTGTTCCTTCTAGCACGAGTGGTAGTGCGAATCCTTACTGTCTAGTATCTTTTTTATCCAGTTTCTAAACTACATGATTTTTGTGGGATGATAGTAAACTATATCTTTATCATTTGAAGGATATCTATTTTTGACAATAAATTCTGTACACAGACATGATGAACAGTCCCACATTAACATTAAAAAACTAAACGGATGCTGCACAGTCATAATCTATTTTGTGGAAAAACTTATTATCTTTCTTCTTCCTCGGGATTTGACTGTCATAGTTAGTTGTTTGACTGCGTGACTGCTCCAAATGAGTAATTTGGTTTTTACAGTCGCAGTGAGATAGGAGCAGCTATGCATTAAATTTGAATAAACAGATTGTCACTATCAAATCCAGAAGGGGTGGATTGTTATTTTTTAGTTAATCGGTGATCGACATTGATCGGATTCTAATGTATTTCATATGCTGGTTCTTGTTATTTTGCTTTTCCGTTTAGAGCTTTCCATATTGTTAAAGCAAAAATCTGGCTAACCTCAGGAATAATTTTGAATCTTTGATCTTTTCAAAAGGGTGTTTGTCTAAGAAAATAAAAACACCTGTCAGTAAGAATATAATTAATTGAACATACAATTAAAAACAATTTATTTTGCAGGCGAGAGTCTTTAAAACAGACAATCACTGGTGACAAGATAGGACGAGAGAAATCGAAAAAAGGAGGAACCTTCCTTTGTGCAAAGAAAACTCCCAAAAAGAAAAAGAAGAAAATGCCTTATAGTACTAATTACAATGATGGTGGCTACCCCATATACCACACGACCTCGGCGGATGGTGAGTGTAAACGTTAATTCCACTCTTTACTCTTAATTTTGATTATTGGGAATTGATAGAGGATGTCTTTATTGCTCAGTATTTTAAAGTTATTTTAGAAATTATCATTTGTATTCTTCTGGCAATGATTCACAATTTTTTTAAACACCAAACTGTGCCAAGACTAATGTTTAGTTAAATTTTTAGACAGTCAGTTTAAAATTAACAATTAATTAAGAATGCTCCTCTAAATTTTAAACAACCTGTATTGAATTTAACATGGTGGTTGAAAAAACTACAGACTGACTGATTAAATTCATAAATACAACATACCATACAAAAATACCTACTCTTATTGTGCTAAAAGTATACCTTATGTTTAATTAGATGGCATAATTATATCATAAAAAATCTCTACCCCTATAGCCTCAAAATTTCTCACTGAAATTAAAGGAAAAATCAGAATGTCTAGTTTGTTGTCCATTAAATTCAAGATTAATTCCTGACATTTTCAAAACTTGCAGCGTTTTCAAGATTTTCTTACATTACTAAAAATAAAATTCTAACTGTTTTACAAATATCATAACTTTTTCTGACAAATAAGGATGATATTGTTCTCAATGTAAAGAAAAACATCAATTTGCCACTCTCACATCTTGAAAAATCTTCATTTTTCGTGCTTGTAGATATATATCCTCTGTTTTTTACCTGATTAAATATCCTGATCCTGATTGAAACAGTTACAATTGTTATTGCCAAACAAGAGATTTGTTGTTATTTTTAACAAAAATCTATACTCAGTTCCACATTCACCCTTTAGTATGGAATTTCCATAAGCTGTGTATTTCATGTGGCATTTTAAGTTGTACTAACCAAATTATTTCACAATCAGCTCATGATTTTACAACATGTTTTATGGACATTTATAAATTAATGTACCCAGCAAAGGTAATGGAATAGTTATCTCCCATTTGGCCTGTACTGAAAGGTGAATGTGGAATTGAGTTCAGAACCCTCTAAGTAGGGATACCTTATGGAAAAATGTACGGTAGTTCCCGCCGCCGAAAAAGAGATGGCGCCTCTTAGTCCGATTGGACTCGTAGGAGTTTACGGATCAAGCTGACTTTCCAAAGTCAAGCAGCTGGTTGTAATATTTTTACAGTTGTATGTTATTGTTTTGTATTGTTGTGTCTTTTACCATTATGTTTAGCTGTTTTTGTTTACAAACATTCTCATTTTGACATTTTGGATAGTGAATAGAAGCGCCAACCTTACGGGGTCAGCTTGAACCATTCCATGCATCAGCGCTAATTTCTGCTCTTTTTTTCGGCGGCGGATTGAGCTGATTTCAAGCAATATATACAGAACCCTCTAAGTAGAAACAACTTTGGATGTTTCTACTTAGAGGGTTCTGTATACATTGCTTGAAATCAGCTTTGAGTTTGACATTGAGCTAAGAAGTAACTACTTTTTGGCATGATCTAAGAAACTTTATACAGTTCAATCACTCTTCGCTGTAGTAAATTATCAGTCAGTTCTGTTTACTGATGCTTATCAAATGACAACTTGCATAGGCCCTCTATTTTTCCGTTATGGAAAACTTTGAAGTTTGTTTCTTGACTCTAAACGAATTTTGTTTTTATAAGTAATGACAAAATAAAATAAATTCGATTAAAGTAGCACATTAATCAAAATATTCAATAAACTCCATACTCGGTTTGAAATTCAAGACTAATTCCGGTGTCTCAAGATTTTCAAGACTACTAGACACCCTGAAAAATGGTTTTTGTTACAAGAAAACCATGACGGTTTCAGAATACGAGGCGGAGGAGATCCTGACGTACGAGGAGGTGGCCCTGTACTACCCGCGGGCCAACCACAAGCGGCCGATCGTGCTCATCGGCCCGCCCAACATCGGCCGGCACGAGCTGCGGCAGAGGCTCATGGAGGACTCGGAGAGATTCGCCGCCGCCATCCCTCGTAAGTGGAAAATATTGGTGGGATGGAATTTTATCTAAGTTTGAATTTACTCCTGATCCAGGCCTGATTTTAACACTATGAGTGCTGAGGGAAAATCAAACAAGCACCATCTACAACCCTCATTTGACTCTAGGTGAATAGACGCGGTGTTTTGTCACAAAGTCCTGAAGTTTTCATTGCTAACGTGCCAAAGGCCAAAGTCAACTGAACACACGCAGTGGAAAAGTTACTGCGAGAGCAATGTAGTCCAAACAAAACATAAAATCGATAAAATTATTAACGTAAAGATGTTTTTTAGGCTAAGTACATTTCCAGACATCTGTAACATTATAAAGAAGAGATGATTTCTATCTGTTTGTTGTGCGGGGTAAACACAAAAACTACTGAATCAACTGGGCTGAAATTCTACACAAAGGTTGATTTTGTAATACAGTATCTAATCTTTGAGTCACACCAAAAAGTTAACTCATTAGTTCATTTTGTTGAACAAATTTATATTATCAAAATTGTAGATGAGATATCCAAATATTCATGGTAAATGAAATATAAAAAGAACTATTTGAGAGATTTCCAACCTAATATATTTATGTAAAACAGTGTAGAACTGGAAGGCAAGAATTATAAATAAATTGTTATGCCAAAATTTTCACTTAATGAAAATTCTCTCTGTGGATTTTCTTGCTGCTGCGCCATTTTCTTATTTTTACATTTCATATTATGCTCTTTTTTAAGTCCATCATAAAAATAAAACTCATAGTAATTGAAAGGCTTAAGCCAAAATTTAAGTTGATCTCTTACCTCAATTAAAATTTGTAATTCAAATATTTAGATTAAAATAAATGTTTTACCCCTGATGCCCATCAGTTCATGTAGAGAAAACACCACATGTTTTGCTTATAGGGTTTCCTTCCCACTGTCAGTGCTGTGGTCGGGTACAGTAGGCCTGCTGAAATGTATTTTGTTCGTTTTGATGTTAAATGTATGAGTTGTGATGAGTTGAACTAATTTGTGAAAATCCAGCATTAATAAAAGTTTTTATGGAATTTCACTTGAAAATAGCTGAATAGGCAAAACATGTGGTTTTCTCTAAGAACTGTTAAACAACAGAGGTACAGCAAATATTTCAGTCTAATTTCTCAGTTCAGGGGCTAAACAGATTTTAATTTTCATTTTTAATCGCCTATTTGTCTAGACACGAGCAGAACACGGAAAGACGGCGAAGTGGACGGACAAGACTACCACTTCATCACTCGGGCCCAGTTCGAGGCTGACATTCTCTCTCGCAAGTTCGTGGAACACGGAGAGTACGAGCGGGCGTACTATGGCACGTCGCTCGACGCCATTCGCTCCGTCGTCAACGCGGGGAAAATCTGCGTGCTCAACCTCCACCCGCAGTCCCTCAAGATCCTGCGAAGCTCCGACCTCAAACCTTATGTCGTCTTTGTCGCGCCTCCCTCGCTGGAGAAGCTGCGGCAGAAGAAGATAAGGAACGGAGAGGCGTTCAAGGTGAGAAGTCGGGATCGTAGCTGTGTAATGAATGGATTCTCACTGGTATTTTTAGGGATTCTAAGAGTCGCTTTAAATTTTTAGTAGGTAGATGTGGGTAGATTGATTTTTAAGTATCTACTGCATTATAGTGTCAGATATTTTGAAACATAATAAAAAATCAAACTCAGATTTCACCTTTCTAACTTACTCTCCAAAAATATTCCATATCATTGCAGAACCATGGTCAAAACTGTATAGTAATAGCCTAAGCAACTTATGAAGTTTTACAAATTTCAGTAGTTTTCCATTGTCTTCCGTCAAAATACTTGGTTTATTCGAAAACCAACAAATGGGGAGAAGACTTGTAGTCCTCTTTATTTACCTGTATATAACTGCTCTATTCCTCTCTGTAGCTCCCCTTTACCTCTTTGTAGCTCCTTTATACCTTACTTTAGCTCCTCTTCACCTGTCTGTAGCTCCTCTATACCTCCTTGTAGTTCCTCTATACCTGTCTGTAGCTCCTCTTTACCCCTCTGCAGCTCCTCTTCACCTCACTGTAGCTCCTCACCCCTCTGTAGCTCCTCTTCACCTCACTGTAGCTCCTCTTTACCCCTCTGTAGCTCCTCTTTGCCTTTCTGTAGCTCCTCTTTACACCTCTGTACCTCCTCTTCACCTCACTGTAGCCCCTCTTTACACCTCTGTAGCTCCTCTTCGCCTTTCTGTATCTCCTCTTTACACCTCTGTACCTCCTCTTCACCTCACTGTAGCTCCTCTTTACACCTCTGTAGCTCCTCTTCGCCTGTCTGTAGCTCCTCTTCGCCTGTCTGTAGCTCCTCTTCACCTCCCTGTAGCTCCTCTTTACACCTCTGTAGCTCCTCTTCGCCTGTCTGTAGCTCCTCTATACCTGCAGTCTGGGCCACATCATTTGACACTATGAATGGCGACATGGCAGCTTCTCTATCCCCTGGCCTTGTTTACCTCCCTGTAGTTCCCTTATTCCTCTTCGTAGTTATTTTACAACGATCTGTAGCTCCTCTATTACTGGCTGTACAAATTCATAAAAAAACTGAACTGTCTGGATAACTACTGTAGCTCCTCTATACAGTCAACTCTCGCTAATTCGAAACTCCATGGGACTGTGATTTTTCTTCATGTTACGTATAGTTCGTCTTAGGCATAGTTCGAGTTATAGAGGTAAACCAAATGAAAATTTGTGATATAGAGGTAAAGAAAAATGTAGTTTATTCCCTACATCTAGGCTTTTAACTTATTTAAATATTATATATCAATGAAAAATACAGTATTTAAAATACAATAACCTGTAAAACACAAAAGCAGTTAAGATCATATTAATTCTGACTAAAAAGTCTGTAATCTTTCTCTGCTTAAACATGTAAAAACAATTATTACAGTATCGATCATAACTTTTATTAAGACAGTAATATAAAGAAACTTTACTGTATCCCTTACAGCTACAAAATTAAACTTATAACTTTGAATATTACTGTTTTACTTCGCTACGGTATACAAAATAAAAACGTGTAAAATAAAATAAACAGCTCAGAACGACGGGATTTCGTATTACAGAGGTCCATTCTGAAAACTTCGTGGTATTGAGGTAAACTTCGAGTTATGGAGGTAAAGCGTGAATCGAATTCGTCTTATCTACTGAACTTCGTGTTATTGAGGTAATTTTTGTGTCCCTTCGAGTTATAGATGTAAAATATACCCGAAAAATTAGTTTGTGTTATGAAAATTAGTTCGTGTTAAGTATAGTAATTTCTTCGTGGTAGATAAGTTTTTCCAAGGGGATTAAAAATAATTCGTGATATCGAGGATTTCGTGATATCATGGTTCGCGTTAGCAAGAGTCAACTGTACCTCTTGGTAGTTCCTCTATAACTATCTATAGCTCCTCTACACCTGCCTTTGCCTTCTCTGTACCTGTCTGTAAGGAGGACCTTACCTCTCTGCACCTCCTCTTTACCTCTTTGTATCTCCTATTTACCTCTTTATTGTTCCTCTACAACTATCTGTAGCTTCTGTAATACCTGCCTTTAGCTTCTCCTTACCTATCTGCACCTCTTCTTTACCTCTCTGTAGCTCCTCTCTAACTTTTGGTAGTTCTTCTATATCTATCTGCAGCTCCTCTATACCTGCCTATAGCTCCCTCTTTACCTCTCAGTAGCTCCCTCGTTACCTCTTCTCAGCTCCTGTATACCTTCGGCCTTTTAATTTGATGCTATAAATTTAATTCTCTCAGCAGCTCTCTGTACCCCTCTGTCTCTCTGTAACTCCTCTATAACTCTCCATAACTCTTCTTTACCTGCAGCCTGGTATTTTTTGAAACTAATTATTCAACTCTCCCGGCAGGAGGAGGACCTGAAGGACACGATAGAGAAGGCGCGCGAGATGGAGGACAAGTACGGCCACCTGTTCGATATGATCATCATCAACAACGACACAGAGCGCGCCTACCACCAGCTGCTCAACGAGATCAACAGTCTGGAGCGAGAGCCGCAGTGGGTGCCCGCCTCCTGGCTCAAGTCCCTGTGAGGAATATTGGTGAGCGAGCCGACTCTATAAGAGGTTATTTTCTTAAAAGGGGCTGTCCATAAATTACGTCGTCTGAAAATAGGGGGAGGGGTGCAGAATGGAACAGTGGCGGATCTACACTTACTGTTGCCCAGGGCAAAATCGGAGTTTGGCGCCCCCCCACGGCACCAGAAGCCCAATGCGACAGTAAGTGTCCCAATGTGACAGCCCAATAGAAGAAACTCTTGAGGGCTTTCCTAAGGACTGGCATTAGTTTTGGGAGTTTATACGCTATGACATCATTTTCAATAGAAGGGGGGGAGTCAGGCGGATTATGACGGTAGGATGATTGCTGGAGGGGGGGTTAAAAAATGAGCAAAAATCGATGACACGTAATTTATGGACGTCCTTGAAGTCGCGTAGACAGCTGACTCTGTCTTACTCATACCTCGACAACTCAGTCTTCAATATTTAAAATTACCAAGACAATTTTTCATCAAGTTAAAAATCAGTTTCTGTCCAAAAAATAACCATACATAACTTTAAATAATTTTATGGTTTTTTTTAACATTTTTAAGTCAAAGATTCTTACCTTGATAGCTCAAAGTTCATCGGGTAAGACAAATTCAGCTTGCAACCTTATTTCATAAGTACAGTGTGAGTTTTACATCTCAAAGTTAACTCAAAAGGATCTCTGTAAGTCTTAAGTCCGGCATACAAGTCACTTCTTTGTTTGAAATTCATTGTTGGTGATGGTGATTTTATATTTTGATTAGGATTTTTGCGGACATTTGCCAATGTCCGCAAAAATCCTAATAAAAAAAAAAAAATATACAAGTCACAACGTCTCAGTGAATCTAAGCGAGAAAAATGGTAATCTTGTGGTATTTTGTGTTAGTGCAAGTCAGCTTTACTTACTCGAATATTCGAGTAATTCGATTTCATTCAGAATGGCCCTGCATCTTGGGTCTTAGTGACTGAGCCTGTTGGTGGACTGGCCACTACGGTTGGGCAAGGGTTGGGTAACAAGGGTAGGGCATGTTATTCACCTCAGTTTGGTTTGTTATAATAGGATGGTAGGATCAGGTTCGTTCTACAGAATTTTAATATTTTTTTTGCAGTGCACGGTTATTGTTAAAGAAAATCTTCATAGGGTCAGTGATATTTTTGAAAAATTTGGAAGTTCTCTAATTAAATGGTTTTAAACATTCAATATTCAAGTGGAGATATGTTGAGACATATTTAAACTTTATGTAAGTCACCACACAACGTTACACAAAGAATCAAACTTTTTTAATATGAGAGAGAGACAAAAATTATTTGACTGAGACTCAATATTATATTAAGTGTGCGGTAGCCTGAGACCTCAATTGTGTGTTTTACGTTATCAAGCGTACCCAGAGTGCGTAACTAGTGTTTCTGTGTTGCAGATGGTGCGCGGGGGGAGCCACGAAGCACCCAGCTAGCGTTCCATCCCGGCTGCAAGCCGCGATCCGTTCAGTCACGTTCTAATCACATGTTTAATCGAAATCTTCGTGTTAGCTCTAGAGCCTATTAGTGCCGCTGCCGTTCAGACTTAGATAAATTTTTCTATTATACAAAATGATAGATTCGTCGATCCTATGATTCGTAAATGGATTTAAATTTGTATGTGTGTTATCGATTTTCACCACTTTTAAGATCTTTTCATCGGATTATCCCTCCAGTCAATTTTATTGAAGTTGGTAAATCAATTTTATAGATTTTGTTCCTCAGATGTATTTGTCTTCCTCGTGGAAAACATGCTACCGTAGATATATGCGAGATGGAAATAAAAATTTCATATTTCTTAACCGGTTCCTTCACACGGACCTGTGTCGGTCGAAGGGAAGGTTCGACTTATGATGAAAGATATTTTAAATTCTGATGATGTAAAACAATCGATAAATTCGAGTAATTTCCAGTTTAATATGAGAAACTAATTGGCACTGCTTAAACACCAGATTAAACTTGGGCATGTCGGTGCTAAGAAATATATTTCCATAGTGGTTACCCTTAGACTTCCAGTTATGTATTATTTATGCGACTTAAGCGACATCAGTATTTTTTTATGTTAATTTAGTTTGGATGTATGTATATTATTTATGAATTGTAACATCACTCGAAAGACAATATCTTTATACTTACCTAGCTTATATTTTAAGGCCGTTTTTACTTAAGTCTTTATTTATGGGTTAAGCGAGAAATTGATTATGAGGTACTATACCCGATATTGTACAGATGTATAATTTAATGTTTTATTATTCGTAATGTAAAGAACAGTTTTATATTTTTTATCGTTTGTAATTTTATTGCATTAATTGTAACAGCAATCGGGTTTTCAGACCGAGTGGTTAATTACTTAGTCTCGCAATGGAGCAGTTTCATAGAATGTGTACAATAAAATATTATGAATTTGTCAACTCCTAAGTCCCTATCTTGTCAATTTTCAGTAGCAGTTTAAATAGTTGGTGTTTTGCAGGTGTTTTTGTTATCAGTTTTATTATAGAATTATAAATTATGGTTGAGCTATGAGGAATGCATTGATTGTGTAATGTTATCAACTTTAATTAATCTCTATTTATTTTTTTCTGCAAATATAGCAGACTAAAGGAGAGGTATGAGTGTTTTTGTAGACTAAAGGCAGCAAACCTCTCCTGTATGAATTTTTTCAGTGATATAAACGTCAAAATTTCTTATAGAAGCTGTCAAAACAGTAAACAATCTGTACAAGAATCTTCAAAAATACATACATGAAGTCTGGCTTGACTTAATTTCTTTTCACATTTTATTTTAAATTGACCTTGCAATGAATCAGCAAAAAACAATTTGTCAATCATCATCAATTTAATCCTTTTGATAATCTCAACTAAATAAAAAAACAACCAGAGGTGTGAACAGCCCCGATAACACTTCTCGTTGTTTTTTTATCTGACCTTATAATGAATCAACAAAAAACAATTTTTCAATTGTCATCAATTTAATCCTTTTGATAATCCTAACTAGATAAAAAAACAACCAGAAGAAGTGAAAAGCCCCAATAACACTTCTGGTTTTTTTTATCTAGTTTTCATGCGGCTCAGTCATGAAAGGTCTGCTATATTTCGCTGCCATTTTTTAAAAATCAACACTAGGCAATAAACGCATACCTAGTTGCAGGCAATAAGTTGGTTATAAAATAGTGTTTTGTAATTAAAACTGAAAAATTTTAGCTGACGAAAGCTTTAAACCCCGATGGAGGCATCGGATTCAGTGGTGGTTTTTGTTTTCTACTCCCGAGAGACTGACCTGTGCTCAGTAAGGAAGTGTGCCAAACTAAATATGTATAGTTAATAAACAACGGTAAAGACTGAAAGAGACCAGCCAGTGCGGAAACTGCGAGCGGAGCCCAAGGAATTTATACTGTTGTACAGACTTGTTTTCATTTTGTGTGTTGTTTATAGATTCTACTAAAATGTGTACAGTTTATCATTAGCCTTCATAATGTGATTTTTATTATCGTTTTCACCGCCCCGCTTAGGAGATGGTGACTGTATATAACTCATCCAGAATGTTTATATTATATTGAAAATTGATATTACGTTAAAAACAATAGAGACTTTGTTCTACAAAGTTATACACGACATATTGTAAATCTTTGTTGTAAGACCTTAGTAAATGGTACTGATGTATATTACGATGTTTTCCCTTTATTTGAATACCATCTGTTTCTCAAGTTTGATATTTGACTTGCAATTAACAGATATGGAACGACAATTTGTTGAATATTTTTTGCTACAACTGCATGTTAACTGCCAATTCCTGCTCTGAAAACCAATAAAAAAACAGCTGTTTAATGAGGAGTGAGCGGTAAAGTCTTTTATCACTCGCCAGCTGATTATATTGTTACTCTATGTGCCCCTGCCATTCAAGGTAGTTGCCTCCAGCGCTTCCACTTCCACTTTGATTCGACTGATGTAGGCTTTTTCACAACCTCCAAATCATAATGGAGCATTCAGCTACAGTGGACCTGAGTAGCTGTGATAGTTTGGGAATTCAAAAATGCAGTTGTAGGAAAAATGTTATTATTTCGCAAGTCCAGTGTCTTTCTCGCTTTCGCTAAAACTACCGCACAACGCGCAGCAGTGCGAAGTGTTTAGCTCAAGCAGGAATGACCTGCTTTACGATTTTAACAATAGATAACTAATAAATGGAGTCCTACAGAACGTCATTTACAAATGTTAATTTTTTTTTATGATAAATATATTTGATTTGATATAGAAATATAGAATAAACTTTCATCGGAGAAAGAAAAATTGGGTTTATTGGGGATATTGAAATGTATTGCAGGATAAAAATTTAAATTTAAAAAACATTATTTACAGTTTATTCCTCATGTAACCAGCTGTTCACACAGTGTATATAAAGTCGTACAGTGATAAAAATTATGACTAATTATGTTTTATTCCTTAAGTACTAATCTTTACATTAAAAATGTACAATAACATCATTGATACAATATATTTGATCATTTTGATCAAACATAAAAATCTCACTCTTCACTAACACGTAGTTGTATAAATTTTAAACTATATTTATGGATAATATCAGTCACTTTTCAGACTACTTTAAGGCAATTAAATTTCACTAAAAAAGATTACTTACAATTTAATTCTAATGTAACCAGCTGTTAACACAGTAAAAGTTGTGCAGTGATAAAAATTATGACTAATTATGCTTCATTCCTTAAGCACTAATCTAAAAATGTACAATAACATCATTGAATCATACAATATATTTGATCATTTTAATCAAACATAAAAATCTCACTCTTCACTAACACGTAGTTGTATAAATTTAAAACTATATTTACGGATAATATCAGTCACTTTTCAGACTACTTTAAGGCAATTCAACTTCACTTTTCTTCTAAAATTCAAAATAATTCATACATTATTGTCCTTGAACAACCCCGGGTAACATTTCTTCTGCCACTGTATGTTCCTGTTAGTGTAATGCCTCCGACTTCCCTCGAAGTTGCCTCGGTTGTTCTGGTGGTGGGATGTCTGTGCAGTCGAGGCTTGCGGTTGGGTCGGTCTCGGCCACTGGTGACAACCGGGCGGCCCTCCCCCCACCCACGGTTGATGTCTGTTTGCGTTCGGCTTCTTCTGCTTCAAAGGCCGCTCCGAATGTATCTTGGGTCGTTGCAAATACATTTTTGTATCACCCACCTGCTTATTTAATATTTTGTCAACAAACTCACTTTTTTCCTCTATGACTTCACCTTCATTTGTTTTCTCTTGACTTGTAGAAGGGAAAGTATAAGAGAGAGACTGAATCCCCTGATTCAGCCCCTGAGTCTCCCCTGATTCCATTTTCGTATTGGATTCTCTTTCTTCGTTGCTTTTAGCATTCACTTCTGTTTGACTTTGACTTTCTTTACATATGTTTTCTTGTTCCTGGGGTTTCTCAACATTTTTGGTCTCGTTATTTTCATTTATATTTCCTCCCTCTAGACATTCCTTATTTTGGGTTTCACTAAGTGCACTTGTTTTTACATATTCATTATTCAGCTCTTCAATTTTCTTCTCAGCTGAGCTTTGGTCTTCGTGTTTTGCTTCACTCGATGCACTCTTGTCACATTCATGAATCTCCTTTGTTTCCTTATCTGCAGTGGAAGCTTTAAGGGCCACTTTCTCTATACTTGCTAGAAAGGGATTGACGTCATCTGAAGTAAATGTCGACTGAGTTTCTACTTTTTGGATAGCATTCAGCAAAACACCAAATTTGTCTACTTCACTGTGCTGTCTACCATCTTTTATGTTGTCGGTTACTTGACTAGGGCTTGAGGGCTTGAAAAATGCATCAATAAGTATTTGAGTTTCTGCACTTGGCATGTTTTTAGGCGAAAGAACACTTTTCATAAACTCATTTTCAACATTTTTTGAACTGGTTCCTCCTAAAGGACTGTTTTTTCCACAAATTTCCTCACGGTTTGTTGTGTCATTATTCCCAAGTCTCTGTTCAGGCATATCAGTGTCACTGGAACCAGGTATTGTTTTAGATTCATTATCAATACTAAGAACACTTTTCATAAACTCATTTTCAACATTTTTTGAACTGGTTTCTCCTAAAGGACTGTTTTTTCCACAAATTTCCTCACGGTTTGTTGTGTCATTATTCCCAAGTCTCTGTTCAGGCATATCAGTGTCACTGGAACCAGGTATTGTTTTAGATTCATTATCGATACTCCCCTTGTCAGAATCACCACCTGTGTTCAAAAACTGCAATACAGCATTCTCCTTTTTGATTTCTCTTTCATCTTTATCTTTGGAATCAGTACTCCCCTCATCAGAACCACCACTCGCATTTGAAAACTTAATAAGGTTTTGCTTGGGTTCATTTTCACCTTTTCTTTTTCCACGCATGATCTCATTTCTCTCCAAATACATGGCTCTCAAATCAGGTAGATTCTTAAGCCTTAGTTCTAACGACTCTTTGAACGAATCTTTTGGTTCAGTGGGAGGAAATTTCTGAACCCTTTTCATAAAATCTAGAGCTTTCATAACAAAACACCTAAAGTCCGATTTCATAGACTGGATAAACCCCTTGACCAAAGGATGTCCGAATTGTTTCATTTTTACTGTAAGTTCAATAACTTTTCCCTCTTTCTTCAAATTTTTTAGAGGAGAAATAGTCAGAGAGAAGTGGAATGATTTAGCATCACTAGGATGGTAAAGCAAATTGGAAATACAAACTTCTCTTTCAAAAGGTGACAAAGCGATTTTCAGGCTGTTCATGAATTTGGACATTTTCCCGCGACAATGCCAAACGTCGGCTTTTCCGCTGCATAAAAAGACCGATCGCTCACATTCTTGGCTGCCGCTCGGGGTGTGTACGTCTTGTGACGACTCTAGTTTCTTCACTTTCTTCAAAACTTTCTCACTGTAAGGTTCTACCGTTAATTTAAAAACTTTGTCTAAAACTAACATTATCGAGTCCACAGTCAGGAGGTACCACTGAGCCACAAACTCCTCCAAATCTTCAGCCAACATTTTAACCTCTTCTCTGAAATGTATATTGATCTTGACACAATCTTCAGCCACACTCAGCGCCTCCTCATCTATGCTGAACAGACTCTTCAGCAACGCAGCGTCCTCTTCTTTCTCGCAAATTTCCAGCGAAACCCGACAAGCCTCTTTAAACACTGAGCAAGTCCTCTCCACCACATTCCTCGTTATGTTCAGGCACAACTCGAACGGATCCTGCACTTTGATGCCCACCTCTGTCTTGAACTTACACTTGGGATCGGTCTTCAGTCTCTCTCTGTACAACTCCATCTCGTCGGGGAGTTCCTTTCCGTCATCGCCCTCAAAATCCTTCACCGGAATCGCTCTCCCGAGAAGTGGGCAGATGACGTTGGTTTGGTACTCAAAGGTGTGGTAGAACCGGAAGAAGCCGGTGAGCAGCTGCCGCAGCGAGAGATCGTTGGGTCGCGAGAGACAGTCCGACTGCACGCGCCACTCGTCGTCGCAGAAGCCGCACTCCCAGCCGAGACTGATCTGCTTGCGGTCGCACATCCGCTGCAGTCGCGCCACGCTCGGCAGCAGTGGCGGGTCCAGCTGCTGCAGGTAGAAGATCACCAGCATCACCAGGGAGTACGTGGTGAACCTGGCGTGGCTGCCTGTCACTCCGACCACCTGCGACAGACGACAAACCGTTGAACACTGACAAAGTGAGTTAGAGTTAGAGCGATGGGATCAGTCTTATATCAATAGTAGGTTGGTAACTGCACAGAGGAGAATCAAACAGAGGTATCTTCTGATGTTGCGCTCAGAGTGTGTCGAGCGCTGCCCAGCGTGTGTCGAGGACTTAATTTACCATTAACTCCGCAAGAGAGCAGCACTGTCGCTGCCCTCTCCTAATTTAACCTAGCTGTAACTAGTAACAACAGAAGACCCATTTAAAAGCGACCTCTGTTTGATTATTCTCTTTGGTAACCGTATTAAGGAAAAATATGGACAACAATAAAAATCATCAACTCTAATGCATTTAATGACTTCATACTTTATTTACATTTTATTGTAGTTTTCTTCCAGAAGACATTATGCAATCAAATGTATAAAAAGGGTCCTTGAGGGATTTATTACTTTAAATAAAATTTAGATACATATACATGAAAATGAGTGAATGAATGAAGTTTATGGGATGAAGGGACCTCAAAACCAAGTAAAGAGGTCTTGGTTGAGGTCCAAGTGTGCAGCCTACATTAATAGCCACTTTCCTATGGGTGAGATCTTAATGGTGACTGAAAAACACTTAAAATCTCTATTGTGAGAAAAAAGGAGAGGGGGCCTAGAAATGCTACTTGCACTGGGCTCTCAAGGCCCTAGTTTTGTACCTGATGGAACTAGATCAATCCTCAAACATTTGCAAAAGGGTCATTCCATGTAAAACCAACAAGGCACTCAACCCGACCATCCTAGATTTTGATGAAACTTTACTTGTTTGTGTTCTTTTGGGTGCAAAATCCAAAAATAATTTTTTTTAAAATTCTACCTCTTATACTTTTGTTGCTATGTTTTTTTAAAAATCGGAAATTTTCACTGTTTTTGACATATGCTCAAACCTATAATGTGCTATAACTCAAGTTCTATTAGGCCTATCAAGCTGATCAAAGGCTCATTTTAAAGAGGATTTCAAGGGCTTTCATATGATACCACACTTGACCAATTTTGATTTTAAAAATCTTTTTTCAAAAATTTCAAAAAATGATTTCAAAATTTTTTTGAGACAGTGATTTTTGAAAAATTTGAAAATTACATATATTTTTCATTGCAATGTGGACAACATATGTTGAAAATGTAAGAGTGGGATGACAATGGGATCAGCAGTTATGGTAAAAGTACTTGACAGCGGTTTGCTATTTAAGTGAGATTGCATGTCACTTACTACCATCTAGATTTAACATTAAGTATGATAAGTATGCGTAATGAAACAAAATTATAAACTATTTCCTAATAAACATAATAAATCATAATTAAATATACATTACCCTATGTATAGGATGTACACATGCAATCAAAAACATGCAATCCCTGTATACATGCAGAAAAGTGTATATACCGGGTGTCTCACCTAAACTGAACCAATAGCTAACTTTTTTTATTATAAATCTGACAAAGAACTTCTTATGGGGGACTTCCCTTTATTTTTAAAGTTACTTTTTGGAGTGACTTCGAAATTTTAAAATATGGCCGCCATTTTCCAATATGGTGGACAACTTTGATTTTTCTTATGGAACATCCTGTATTTTATGGCGGTTTTGAATTTAACGCTTAATTTTAGGAACTTTATTCTTTCTCATTTTTTTCTAAATCCATTGGTTCAGGTGATATGAGCAGTTAAAATTTGATTTTTTCCCATTTAAAATGCATTGGGAAATTGTAGGTAGTCTATATATCGAAAAAGGTTGGGTTTAATAATACATGCCAAAGAGTAAAAGTGTCTTAAAATGTGAGTTTAGTTGAGATTCAATCATAAAATAATTTTCAGTTGAGATTCACTCATAGAAATGTATTATTTCGAATATGCTTTTACTGCATAATGAATACATGGGATGGCACAGCTAAATGGACACAATGCTTTTTAAATGGGAAAAAATCAAACTTTAACTGCTCATATCTCTTGAACCAATGGGTTTAGAAAAAATGAGAAAGGATAAAAAGTTCCTAAAATTAAGCGTTAAATTAAAAAACGCCATAAAATACAAGGTGTTCCATAAGAAAAATCAAAGTTATCCGCCATATTGGAAAATGGCGGCCATATTTTAAAATTTTGAAGTAACTTTAAAAATAAAGGGAAGTCCCCCATAAGAAGTTCTTTGTCAGATTTATAATAAAAAAGTTAGCTATTGGTTCAGTTTAGGTGAGACACCCGGTATCTACACTTTTCTGCATGTATAGCCTACAGGGATTGCATGTTTTTGATTGCATGTGTACATCCTATACATAGGGTAGTGTATATTTAATTATGATTTATGTTTATTAGGAAATAGTTTATAATTTTGTTTTATTACGCATACTTATCATACTTCATATTAAATCTAGATGGTAGTAAGTGACATGCAATCTCACTTAAATAGCAAACCGCTGTTAAGTATTTTTTACCATAACCGCTGATCCCATTGTCATCCCACTCTGACATTTTCAACATATGTTGTCCACATTGCAATGAAAAATATATGTAATTTTCAAATTTTTCAAAAATCACTATCTCAAAAAAGATTTTGAAATCATTTTTTGAAATTTTTGAAAAAAGATTTTTAAAATCAAAATTGGTCAAGTGTGGTATTATATGAAAGCCCTTGAAATCCTCTTTAAAATGAGCCTTTGATCAGCTTGATAGGCCTAATAGAACTTGAGTTATAGCACATTATAGGTTTGATCGTATGTCAAATACAGTGAAAATTTCCGATTTAAAAAAAATCATAGCAAAAAAAGTATAAGAGGTAGAATTTTTTTAAAATTATTTTTGAATTTAGCACCCAAAAAAATACAATCAGGTAAAGTTTTACTAAAATCTGAGATACCAAAGTTGAAAATGTTTTTTATTTGGTTGATTTGATGTGGAATGACCCAAAATTATTCTTGGATTATTCTCTGGATTGTTTGACAATTTGAGAACATTACCTTCGTGCTGCCCTACCAGTTTAAACATACTCCAAGTAAATGAATAAAAATGTATTGATAGCTTTCGTTGGTTATGTTTTCGCTAACCAGAATAAATGCATTACATTTTATTAATTTCCCACTCTGCTGGTCTTATCTCCATTATCGACATTTATGTGATTTTATGACTCAAGGTGAAGTAAAATACATCATGAAATGAATGCTACAAGCCCCTTGATCTTTGGGAATTATTAATTACATCAGCTAAGGTGGATGTTAATAGAAATGAGATAATTATGAATCTTAAATAAAACAATGGGATTTGTTCGACTAATTGAAATATTTCAAAAGTTCTTACCTTGGCCCAATATTTTATCACCATGACCAAAGGCTTAATGCGGGGATCCAGTGAAACAAGAAACCTGTAGACAAAAAGATTTTGTCAAGTTTTTAACATAAATTTAATTTTTCCAATATAAGTTCTATCAACACATTATCATTAAGATAATTTCCATGTTTCTTGAGTAGAAACAAAATTATCTCGGTGAAGTAAGTTCAGTCATCTTAAATAGAAAACTATTTTAAAATATCAATTTCATTTTGTTCCTTACTTTATCTGATAATGTTCTGAGGAACGAAACACATGTTGTAATACAAATTAACAAGGCTAGGATACAAAGGTTGCAAGGTTATAATATAACATGTGTTTGCCCCTGTTGCACCAAGTACTATCCCTATTTTCACGTTTATACCTTCAACAATTTTTGAGTTGGTGTCAATAGGGGAAATAATAAAGGGGAAATAGAGGGAAATAGGGGGTCAATAGAGGGGAAATCATCTTCGAAGTCCTACAAATACAAAAAAAGCGAAAACAAACTCTTAAAATAAATATATTTTCAATTTTGAGAATATACCTGCGATATAATCAAAGAAAATGTAACAGTATTACTAACGACATAAAAACCTTTTCATTATACTGACACAGAAACAGCTGTTTTCTGTTCCTATTTGTTGGCTCAAAAGTTACCCATTGCCGAACCAGTCCAAAAAAAAACTTTCCGGCCTAGGCCGGTTACATTTTAGAGAAATGTAGTGGCAGCACTGGCCACAGTAGCAAATGTTTGTTTATTACAGTTTAGGTTTGAAGGATTGAGAAACATAGAGGTTTATTACAAGGAATACAATACAATTAAAAATATGTTTTTTTTCTGAGTATTATGATGAAAAGTATTGTACGTTACACGGCCGGTAAGTTTTACCAGTTTTACTCGCATGAAAATCCCCTGCTCGCCTCTGGCTCGCTTGGGTACTATCATGCTTGTCTGGCAAAATGTAATTTCCGGCCTAGTAACGTAATAAACTAATTGCTAATTGCACCAATGGGCCAGCTGTGCCTGTTTTTGTGTCAGCCAGGATTTTAAGTAGAAGTAGTTCGACTAAATCACCGTAGATAATGCTGATGTAAATGATTTATTTCAGCCATTTATATCAGTTTCAAAACTTAATACACTAGAAAATAAAGAGTTCTTAATCTTATGATTGCTCTCTGAAAATCATATTGTCAAAATATTCCATCCTGATAGAGTAATTAATACTGCAGTATTCTCTATTGGAGGATACTGTAACTGAGCTCTCTTTCAAATGCTGGCTGACATAAAAGTTGGCACACTTTTTATGGCAATGGAATGTCCCTTCTGTATTCAAAGTCAATGGCAAAACTCAACAGTGAAGGGAATCCATACAATAATTATGTTTTGTACGATAATTCTGCCTTCTGTACGATGTACGATTTGGCCCCGTACGATAAGGCCGATTGTACGATAATTTAGACAAAAGGCAAAGAAGTTTAGTTTTAGAGTCAGGTCAAAGCGTATTTGAACTGGTGAACAGGTGACATATGTCAATATTAGCCACAGCACAGAAAGGAAGAAAAAAGACAGCGGTCAATTTACAAGGCAGCGGAGGTTTTGCTTTATACTGGATTTCGCGCTACAATGCAATTTTGAACGAACAACGTGCCTATGATTTATATACCAAGCCAGGGGACGGTAAATTTCGTCCTTTGAACTACTCTGTAAAAAAGTTGGAACCTTTTTGGAACAATATTCGAATCAGTTCTTAAAAATTTTAATATAACAATAATATGACAAATTTTGATATAGAGTGATTTTATTTTATTTGTTTGTGGGCCTACATATTTTCACTGCAGTACGAGAGTACACATTAATTAAACCAATTTACTACCATATAATAAATGACTTCTTTAATAAGTAAATCGATGGCATTTGGCGTCGCTGAACCGTATTCTTAATAGTCTTCTTAATAGTCTAAACCAAACGTATTAATTAAAAAATCTATCAATTTTTCCAATTGTAATAAAATAATTACAGACAGTATTCTCAAAATATCTACAGAAAAAAATAATATTATATAATTTAATATACAAAAAACATACATTATTTTCGTCTTCAATATGATAATTTTTAGGAGCTCGGAGAGTTCCCTTCACTGATACTCAAAGACAAAAAGGAAACTTGCAAGCGGCTTCACCTGATGAGCTGACTGTTGCACACACCCAGCTGGCTGTTGGCTGTCAGGTCTCCCTGCCAACCGGTCTTGACGTGCTCGAACTTGACGATCGGCACTCGGGCGCTCGGGATACGAGTGATCACTCGGAACAGCCTCGTGCGATACAGCTCCTTGGCCTCCTTCCGCACAAAATCCTTCGGCTGCTCCCCATCTGCAAAATGTCCATTGAGAAAGGCAGAAAACGCTATGCGGCAGTCTGGGTGATAAATGTACCTTCTCTTCCTTTTTGTGGACTCATCCTCATCATCAGCAACTAAAACAGTTACTTCCGGTTGCATACCTGCATACTCAGTGAATTTCTAAAGGATTATTTTTTATATAATATGTGCATATTTGGTAGATGTAAGGGAGAGTAATATTGTGGGAATTATAAGCGAAATGAACGATGGTATTCATAATGAACAATGTTTTTGGGCTCTAGGGACCTCAAATTGAAAAAAATAACATGGTCCCTGGCTTAAACCTCACCTACTAATTGCTACTTCCCTAGGGGGGAATTCTCTAACAAGTTGTAGACTGTTGTAAATATTGTTGGATATTTATTTTTTGAGCTTTTTTGGTTTATTTTATCATCTATTTATATGTTTGCAAATTTGAATCTGAATTCAGCCTATCTATATAAAAACGTTTTCACAAAAATGCAAATCTAAATATCTATTTGGCTACACATATTCTACATCTCTTTCTGTTTCTTGGTTTTCATTAAGCTGAAAATTTATTCAACTCTAATATAGTTGGTTGAAAACTGAAAGCTAAATCATCAAAATTTGTGTGTTATTACTTTTTATCATCAACTACATTATGTTTTATGTGTTTTTAGCTTGAAAAATCCATTTTTACTACCTATTTGTATTTTCAATAAACATAAAAACAAGACTATTTCCAAGTCATCTCTAACAGTCGATTGATCTTACAAGACAAAAAATATTAAACAGTACTTTTTTATTTTGTACAAGGCCTAAAATTGGATTAAAACTACACTTTTTTTCACGGCTTACAAACATACCAGGAACTTGCAGGAACAGGTCGACATCGCTATTTTTAAACGCGAGCGTGGATCCACAGCTTCCAAACACGACGACTTGACAGCCCGGCAGCAGCGGTCGGAACAGGTTCTCCATGTCCGACTGGACTTCGTACAGACTCTGATACATCTCCGGGGCCAGCTCCACCTGCGATTCGGGGCAAACATGTTTTAATTGATTTTTTGGTCAAAATTAACGTCTGAGTAAAATGACTTAATCCAGTCTACCCAAGAGACTCATGTTAATTTAACTTGGACTCGGGGGTTTTTTTTATAGAAAGCCTAGGCCAAGTATTTGACTTGAGCTGGGCTGCATCTAAGATTTTACGTTGAACTTATCGAGATGGTAGCACATTGTTCTGTTCCTATCTCTTAGAGGTGTACACGTGACACAAATTTAAGTGACTCCTCTGCTTTAGTTAGTTAGGTTGGAATAGGTTAAATTGGTTTTTACCGAATTATTGATTAAAAGATAGGGCATTTGCCAGGAATTTTTGGGAAATTGACAGGAAAGTAGGCTTACCTTTCATTAAGTCCACAGAACACAAAGTTTAAAAAGAGTTTGGAAATTTTCGTGGCCACTGACCACTTTTTCAACCAATAGAGAATTGGCCTTTCTCTAGTGGTTGAAAAAGTGGTCAGTGGCCACGAAAATTTCCAAAATTGTAGTGAACTTTATGTCTTCTGTGGACTTATTGAAAGGTGAGCCTGCTTTCCTGTCAATTTCCTAAAAATTGTTACTGAATTAGGTTTTGATGGGCAATAGCGTAGTAGCAGAACAATTTAATCGAAAGTGTACATAATTTTGTTTAAGTCCAGATTAAGAGGACATTGTCCCACTAAGCAACCAACAGGGTATAATGCTGTCAACTATTGAATAAACACTTTCAGGAAGGGGTAGTTAACATTAGAGATGTAGAACAAACATAAGCTAAAAACACAACTTGTTTTCAGGGGTTATGAAAAATTAAATAAGTATTTGATAGCAGCAACATAAATCTTAGTCAAAGTATACCAGTAATACGACTTCTGACTAAAATCAAACACATTTCTCTACGTGTGATCACAACAGAGCAAAAGGTCTAATAAGTCTTCTTCAATACATGCAACCAATAGGTTGTCAGTCTCCAATATTCTGACCTAGAGTTGGTGGTAAAAATAGTTAAAATGGAGGCCCAGGTTCAAATACACTAATCACCAATGATTTTTCACCATTTATATTGCTGCAACCCACTATAATGGAAGCAATCAGGGCGTGTGAGTGAGTGCGCTGCTAGCGAAATTATTGTTCATTATTGTTTGGATATATTTCATTACATGGTAAAGTAAACACAAATTTACACATAAAAGACCCAGAGATAGGTAAACGAAGTTTCGACAGCTCAACAAAAACATTTCATTCAGTCATTTCAGCTGAGATTTAGCAGATAATTTACAAGTTTACAGTTTTTACCACCCGCCCTATTTCATGCACTCTACACTAAGCCTAATACAGGTCATATAGACCAGGCTAGGACTAGATGTCCTAGTATGTGACGAGAAGACAAGAGTCTACGGACCTGTGAGACGAACTTCTGGGCCTGCCACAGGACGAGGTCGCTGGGAGAGTCCCACTCGTCAGCTTCTGGTATCTCCACCGGCAAATCCTTCACCCCCACCCCCGACGCCGGCCGAGTCTCCGCCTCTTCCTCTGTCTGCGATGTATTGGAGAGTGTCTCTGCAACAGCGTAATCGCAAAATCAGGTGGATGAGTAATGTCAAGCGATAGGCTTGTATTTAGGCTTACCAGACGTCAGGGATTCCCCCCGGACAGACCGTGTTTCAGGCTTGCGATGTATTGGAGAGTGTCTCTGCAACAGCGTAATCGCAAAATCAGGTGGATGAGTAATGTCAAGCGATAGGCTTGTAGTTAGGCTTACCAGACGTCAGGGATTCCCCCCGGACAGACCATGTTTCAGACTTGCGTCCGGGGAGACAACTGGCATTGAATTTTGTCTGGGGTTTTAGTCAGCCTGCGTGGAAAAGAAAGGGAAACGCTTGAAATAGATGAATTGGTAGTTACTTTTGAGCAGTTTTTAAGAAAGTTTATACAAAACAAAAGAAATTTTAAACGAAACGAAGGGTCATTATTATTGTATTGAAGGGCCTCCATTATTGTTTTTTAAGCCAACCAGTATTCAAGAAACGAAAATGCCGCGCAAAAACGGCAGAAAAGTAGCCTGTCTTCGCCGAGACCCTTAGAATTATACCGGACCAACCTTTACCCCCAATTTCATTTTCCCTTGTCCCTCTCGTCTCCCCCCCCCTTTCTTTCGGTGTCCGGGGTTGGCTCTGAAAATTTATGGCAAGCCTACTCGTAGTGAACTAGCCAGATTGTTGTGTGGAGGATTGAAAGCCCCAGAATTGCTGGCTAGGTATGCTCTCCTTGGAATTGTACAGCTTACTAAAGGAAGGAATTTTCGGGGATAGGAAAGATAACACGTAATCAATCAGCCTTGCCCCTGAAGAAAGAGGGAGGCATTCCCAATCTATCCTCTAGGCTGTCAGCAGAGACGACTCACCTCAAAGGGTTTTCTTGGGTACAAAAGAAATAATAGCAGATAATCAAATGACTTAAGTAGGAATTTCTTAATCATCTATTATTCCTTCCACACCCAAGAAAACCAATTTGTGTCTGGCTTCAAAAAGTTCTTCATGAGGCTTATCTGGGAAACATACTCCAATATATCTAACTTCACCCAATACCAGCGCTCTGTTTAAGACATACATACAAAAATCTTTGCACATCTTTGTCTTTGCTTGAATTTTAATTAAAAATACAGTTGAATCTAAGAGTTTAAAACCAAAAATTATAAACTGACTTCAAAATTAACATATGATTTTAAAATGAAATGATATGTTTAAAAAATCCTTAAATATATTCTTAAACTGCTTACCAGATAATTTTCTTGCTTTTTCCTTATTGTCATTTTGATTTGGTTGGTTTCCTGAAATAATGGCAATGCGTTAAAAATGTTCTTAGCTTGCCTATCAATGCAAAAGAAGTTTTCCATCAATGTTGAGGGACTCTTAGCGACTAACTTTTTTAAAGACGTTACCCAACAGACAAAGTAATTTACTGTTACTAATCATTTCTCCCTAAAAAAAAGTTTATTGTAAATTTGTAGGGGTGGGCGAGTAGTGGATTTTGAATTTGAATCGAGTCAAGTCGAGTATTAAGCCAACTACTCAAGTATCGAGTCGAGTCGAGTAGAGTCGAGTAGTTGTTTGTAAAAAGTGATGAAATGTTCATTTTTTTTTAAAGTAATTAGGTCTTTGAATTACAATTAATTAAAATATATCATCTGTTTGATTTATCAAATTGGACCACTTTATTTAAGCTAATCTTTTTTGATTTTCCCTCTAATACCCCTACATTGCATAAACCCTACTTTAAAATGAATAACTATACTAAATCACTTAAAATAACAAATAACTAAATGTAAGATCACAAAAAAAATTATGTAAAATTTAAACATAAGATTAATTATTAACCTATTATTTTAAAACTATCAACAGGTTTAATTTTTTCCTAAAAGTAATGGTAATTAAAACTTAAGCCAAGAAATTGTGGAAGAAAGAATTAAAAACAAGATCAGGGAGGAAAGCTACTAATGCCCAGTTACAGAGACACAGCTGCGATCAGATAAGAATAAGATATCTTACAATACAAAAATTACAAACCTAAAATCTAAACTAATTTTTATGTAAAACAAATAACTCCAAAATTTTCTCATTTTTACGACTCAAATGAAGCAGAAATGAAGGCTGTGTATCATTCAAAAGATAAACTATGAATACAAATTTGAAGTTGTAAAGTGCAAGGTCAGAGCTAAATATAGCTGTAGAAGTTTTCAATATCTGGGTTCTGAGAGATGGTATTTCTAAATAACTGTTGAAATCCATTCTTCTATGAGTCAATGAAATAGTGTTGAGGTTATTGTTATGAAAAACTCGGGGATGATCGGGAAATGTAGCTTTGCTAAAGTCGCGGTCGGCCGTGAAAAACGATCGCGTGTATTTGCCGATCGTAAATAAACGAAATGCAACTTAGCGAAACTATAGATCGGTAGTAAAAAACAGTCACGCGTATTTGCCGGCCACAAATGAACAGAAAATGCTGCTTATTTGTGAAACTAGCGAGCGGCCGCAAAAAAGAATCTGTCGATTGAGGATAAACGGCTTAGAGACCGCGCACAGGGCCACGCTTAGGGTAAGCGGCTTAGCGCGACGGCTTGGCGGTGTAGCTTTGCGTAACTCGCGATTGTCTGTTAAATTCGTTCGCACGCACGTAAATCTCACGTAAATTCGATCGCACGTAAACGGCAGGAGTAACTAACTACCCGACTCGTGCTCGAGTAGTCGTATAATTTCTGGTAGTCACCCGACCTTCGGGTACTCGCCCACCCCTATAAATTTGATATAGACACCCACAACACATTAATTGAACACAGGATTGCTGTTCAATGGCTCAATAGGGGATGATGTTAGGGGGGGATGTTGGTTAGTTATTAGTCCAATGGTGACTAATAACTAACCAACATTTCAATTCTGAGCGAAGCTACGAGTTAAAGGAAGTGCTTGATAAAACCACAGCATGCAAATCAAAAATGTAAAGATACTCACGGCTCTTGTACTTGTGAACAAAAAGCCGCAATCCTCCAGCAAAAACTCTTGCTTTCAGAGCCTTTTCAACTGACTCCCTAGAACAGGCAAGAAAAACTTGTAAGATGTGTAGGAAACACTTTGGGGCACAGTCAATAAAAAAATCACTATTCAGGCTTTCAGTAATGAAGTACTATAAATTCCAATTTTAATGAAGTCTTAACAGTAAAATATTTAAAGGCCACAACTAAACTATAAACATTTAATTATAGGCATAAGGGCCTTCTTCTACACACAACTACTGGTAGTGGCAGTGATTTTGATCACACAATTTTTGTTTCAGCAGCCGCGACTTCTAATTATTACTGGAATTTAGAATTTCTGTGATGTATGAATAGGTGTCTGACTTTAATACAAATTATTTTCTGTGGGAGGGCCCTTAAAGGGTAGGTATTAAAATAGGAATATAGAGGAAACAACTGGCTTACCTGAAGTTGTTTCCTCTATATTCCTATTTTAATACAAATTAAAAATAGTTGATAAAAAGGTTACGTACCTTATGACCGTCTTCAATTCCAGTGTAGAAATAATAATGTCTACTTAAGTTTAGACATATAAAATGTCATTTTCAAGACATACAATTTTTTTTAACAAATTACGACTAATGAGAAAAAAAGTTCTTGTATGTCTTGAAAATGACATTTTATATGTCGAAACTTAAGTAGACATTATTATTTTTTCAATTGAGGACGGTCATAAGGTATGTAACCTTTTTTATCAATTGATTACATCAATTCAGGTGGCGATAATCATGAATAAAAATAGTTATAAATTTATACATTTTTTTTGGCATAAAACTATAAAAAATTAGCCTGAAATCAGCAGAATTTGTCAATGAATTAAAACTCGGTGTGGAAGTAAACAAATCTATAAATATCTTATGGTTTAAGGGAGAAGTATGAGTTAGGTTTGATTGTTAAGTTCAAATTTATAAACTGGTGTTCAAAATAGGTGATGTTTTAAACTTTATTCTTAGAACTTAGGGTGTATAAATACTCCGAGAAAAAAGTTTTACTACTGACTCAGCTCGTAAATTTTGTAAAATACTCAGGTTTCATATGTTTGGAGAGTAATAGTTACTCCAGCAGCTTTTTTCCCACCTTTACCTTAAACTAACTGGTACACATGATCAAATTTTACTGCTGTTTGCCATTTTGATTTTTCCATCTTTCACTGCCATTTGGAAAACCTTTTTTCTGTTTCACTTGAATTCTATTTTACAAATGTTCCGTTTATTAAAAAATAATTACTACTTAGGCCTATTTATTATTAGAAATTCAAGATAAATTTCAAGCCTAAAAAAAATCAATAAATAATCTATTTTTTATTACCATTTGGCTGACCCTGCAAAGGGAAAGTTCACACAGATGTATTATGCATCCTCTTTAGTTGTACATAGATTGAAACCACTTTGTTCATCAATTACGATCGTATATGCAAAAACTTGTGTACTATATCTAGACAAAGATTAGGTACTTACTTCTCAGCAAACTGTATGAAAGCAAAGGGTTTTGACTGGTGCTTATCCACTTTAGAAATTTCTCCATACTTCTTAAATATTTTTTCCAAATCTGTCGGACTAAACCTACTTGTGCCTGTAATAACAGTAACATAAATCAGTAACACTCATAAAAAATATGTTTTTCCTAAGGCAATGTGAAAGTTGTCAGTTTATATACAGAAAACTAATGGGAAAAGGCTTATTATTGTGGAAATATTGATAAAGTATTACTGCTCGCCAAGTGATTACTTGACTAAAAAAGCGAGCAAAAAAGTAGTTTCACGCTTGCCAGCTAAAACTATTTAGTGTTCCAGTTAATTACTTTACGCTTTCATGGTTTATTTATGTCATTTTTTTCAGAAACCCACTTAAAACAGTTTTTTTGTTTACTTAGCAGTTTGAATGTAAGTGGTTGTAGTCAAGTAAATGTGTGGGTCTAAATTCTTGAAGGGATGGACCAGTTAGCCTTTAGGATCACTTTTTCCTACCTCCTTTGTTGATTAGGGTTTTGTGAAAGTAATTATTTCATAAAAGCTAACCACTACTTTTTTCACATTTGAAAAAGGCTATAACTGCAAATTTTACATCTGAGACTGGTCTTTCTCAGGCCATCTATCATTTTATTGTTCAACTTAACCATTTTACAGAAAAAACACCTTTTCCATATACCTGTAACAAAAATTGTCTTGAAGTTCTTATCATACTCTTGTTGCTTGATCTTGTGTTTCTTGCCGCTTATGTGTTGTTCGTAAGCGTGCGGATGCAACTGGCACTCGCAGGGCTCGCAAACAATCACGTTAGTTGTCATCGTCTGTGCCATCTGAGAACAGTAAGTCACCTGAAACATTGTAAACAGAAGATCAATAAAATGATTAAACCAGTATTTGAATAAACTAACTTTCCATATTTTAATTGTTTTAAATTAACGGGGCATGAAGCAAAAATAAGCTTTGCATGAACACATTTTATGTTTAATGGACAACCCATTGGCATACTTTGACGAAACAGTTCCGTCAAAGTAATGGCTTGGCTTAGTGGATCACTGGCTTATTGCTAGGGTTCACTGTAGGCTTTACACGCCAATCGTTCTCCTGGCCGACAGTGGTGCTGTAGCTCTGTCGGTTAATGCGCTATACTGACGAGTATAGCGTTGAAGCTGTTCAGAGGTGCATGGGTTCGATTCCCGACCATGCGCAATCCCTATTAGGCTTGCAAAATACCTAAAATAAACGGTGACTGGCTTGGGTGGAAGCTGATGGCATTTACTCATTGTACTGCCCCTGAACTGGTGAACTAATTAAGTGGACGGAATAAGGTAATATAAAACCACTTGATGGCATTTGTAAGTTTAATAGGGATTGCAGTGGAGACCTGTTTTGCTTCTTCCCTTGCATAGAGGAGGAGGACACTTTTTTTTATTTTTAATTAATTAGTTCAGCATACTGTCAATACATATGGACAATCAAAAAGGACCAAAATAATAGATAACTAAAATATTAGACCAAATAGGCCTTCAGACAAAATAAACATACTCAAATTAAAACTTGAGAAATAAAAAAATGTATGTCAAAGGGTTAAAGCTCATTTTTGGCAAATAAAGGTGATAGCTGGTAATGATGTCAAAAAAGGTAATTATTTTGCTTGTATGCTAGTATGATCTTGATTAAAGAAATTTAAGTTTTCAGGGCCTGGAAAATTGTGTGGTATAAAAAACATGAGTTATAGTTTGACTAAATGTTTATAAACTACCGGATAACACCACTAGATAACTGGTTATCGCTACAACCAGACATGACTGCCTATTTGTAGAATATAAATAAAAGATTAGTGAACAACGACTCATTTATGCTGAACACTATGATTTTTGATCAAAAATTTCCTAAGTCCAGTTTGGAAAACTTGAAAACTTATATCTAATAAAATTGCTTACCAGATTTAGCGTCAATCACTTTTTTAAAATACTGAGTTCTTATGAATCCGTCTTTGTCGCCTTTCGTTGCCACAGAGTATTCTGGGGTTAGGAAAAATTCAATGCCATCTGAAATGAAAATAGAAAATATGGAAGGTTAAACTATCTTGGAGTAGTAGATTTGACTACTTCAGTATATGGCAATAACAATCATTATGCTGAATATTTGTTGGTTTTCGTAAAATCATGAAACACGTACATACACACAAAGACACATAAAAACACCACAAAAACAAAACCCGACATTTCGAGCACCCCGACCCGACACAAAAACCCGACACAAAAAATAAAATGTTTATTGTTTTCGAGGGCGACCTTGAGAATTAATTTTACTGAGCCGTACCTGTACTGATCGCCTGACGTCTCACATGACGACATGTGTGTGTACGTGTTTCGTGATTTAAAAAAAAGTTGATTAGAGGATTTTACCATAAAAATCTTCACCATACCTAGGACCGACGCCATAACCTGAAGGTAGTGAGTTGCCCAATAATCAGCATAATCATAATACCCCACTTAAAAATGTCTTTTAAAGAAAAGAATAAAATTATTATAAAATACACAAGATCACAAAGTACCACTGTTTAATCATCACTGCTTAGCTACTATTAAATTTGAGGTTAAGTCAGTTGGTTGAAAGTATTAAAAATCATAGTAAAATTAATCATAATAAATTTTACAATTCCTTACATAGGAAATCCTTAGAGCCGAAATAATAGGCACTTTAACTGTAAAAATTTTCAATATACGATGAAAGAGTAAATAATAGCTGTAATATTCAAGACAGACACATTAGTCTTGAAAGCAAAAATAAAAACAACAACAAAAACAAACAACAAAACATCTGTCAATTCTGCAGCTGTTAAAAGCCAACATGATAAAAAAGTTAGCCTACACTCGATTCCACGTTCACTTTTCAGTACAGGCAATGGGAAATAGCTATTCTATTGCCTTTGCTGAGTGTATTTGTTTACTAAATTTGTAATCATGTTCGTAATAATGTTTAAAGCATCTGATATTCATATGGCTAGGAAACATAAATTGCTATTTCAAACCCATGGCGTTTGGATATTCCTTACTGAAAGGTGAATGTGGGTTTGAGTATAGTATGGATCACAAAAAAGTGATTTTATGTCGTAGGAAAAAATTGTTAAATGTGGACCATTTTCACATAATTTGCTATTAATCCTATTAAGCTTGAAAGTGGATGATTAAATAAATAAATAAAAATTAAATAAATAAATATTGAAAAGTAATGGCTGCTTAGTTATATTTACTATTAAAATGTGTTTTAGCTTTGAAAAATCTAACTCTTGGAATATTATACTTTACTTTTAAGAGAAAAATGAGCTTTTTTCCAATATAAACATATGTCCCAAATTATACCAGCAAATATTTCATCCAATATTTTATATAAGATTTAGTAGCAGCGGACTTTTAGATTGAAACGAGAATTCTGATTGGGCATATCTTTTGTAACATATATTTTATAAAATATTTGGTAGTGTAGGCCTACAGGAAAATGTTCAGCTGTTTTGCGAGTTGCAATTTCAAGACGGCTATTTTATAGTTTTTGAAAAAATAAAGTTCCCTGGAAAACTTAATAAAATAATCCCTTTCTTGTTTTTGCAAAGATTTCCCGAAATTTCCAAACACTAGCAATTTCTAAACATTCTAGGCACAAATCATTACTAGGCCTACACATTCAAATCCAAACTTTATCCCAGTTACCTTGCATCGCAGCGTCACAGTTGACATAGATGTAGATGTCGTCATACTTGGTCACACCGCGAGTGTGCCAGCTATCGGCAGCGTAGTAGGGGGAGCAGAAGAGGTATCCGTGTCTCGGCACCTTCAGTCCGTGTTCCGACACAAAGTCCCACTCGGATCCGTTGATTCCGTGAATCACAAAGCCGAGCGGTAGATAGATCACGTCCGGGATCACCGACCAATCCTCTTGTTCTTGCTGCAATGAAAGCGTTTTTGAACAATAAATAATCACATCAGGGGTCTTTTTTTTGAAATGGTTGAGAATTGAGTAGTGAGATACTTTCCAAGCCAAATGTCAGCTGATGGTAGCATTGTTTAAACCACCACGTAGGGTGTCAACATTTCAAACAATACAACTGTCAAACTAAATGTAACATTGACCAATTTAAGGAATTACCTCATTTTTCGTGGCCTTAACTAAACAATCTTGGTATATTTATAGGCCAATTTAGTTGTAAGGCATCATATAAATAATTCAAAGGCCATCCTAACACATTTCAATATTCAGTATCAAAAAGTAAACATAACCTAATTGGAAACGCTTTCCATGATTACTATTATTACTTCCTTCAAAAGAGAAAAGGAAGAAGCTTGTTTCCTGCCAACTCACACGTTTTTACTCAATGATATTGCTTGGTGAGTAAAAATGGTTGGATTGGTGAAATACTCAATGTATATGATGTCTATATTAAAATTATAATTTTTTAGGAATAAACGCCCATTGAAATGATGTACACAGATATTGTGGGGCTGAACTCAAAAAGTTAGTTAGGAATATTTTTATTTTTATCTGCGAATTCATATTGTAGTTAGGAACAAATAACTTTAGGGATGAGTGACTCACTCACTCGCCAACTCAACCATTTCAAAAATAGGGTTTCTGAGGAAGATACGAAACAATCCCCATGTAAGAATGTGTTTAAGCATTAATCAAAGCCATAGCCAGGAAATTTTGTCGGAGGGGGGGGGGGGGGGGTTTGGACGGGGGTGGTGGCTGAATTTCCGGCTCGTCAAAAGTGGTGACCTTTTTTTTTTACTCACGTGTCCTTTTCGGCCCCTTTGTTCTAATTTTAGACCCTTTTTATCTGTTTCAGGACCCCTACTATTTTCCCCGCATTTCCCCGCAGGGTTTTCCACTGTTTCGGGGGGGGGGGGGGTTTAGTCTATTTCGGGGGGGGTTTTCACCCCCTAACCATCCCCATTTACTACAACTTCAAGACAATTTCTACTATTTCTGGGGGAGTTCTGACCCCTAAACCCCCCCCCATTGGCTACGGCCTTGGTATTAATTGAGTTTATTCAAGCTTTCAATCGAGATCATGAAAAGATCAAGATGGTCTTTGAGATTGCATTGTGAGAAGATTTTTTCTAATAGGAGAGAAAAGAGAAAAAGAGGGGAGATTTTAAGTCAGAATATTTTGCACTTGTGCAACAGTGGAGTCCTGATAATCCAACCTTTAGTAATCTGAAAGGCCCCTAAATCTGAAAAGCTATCAAGATGGGAAATTGTTACTAATTGCAAGTAAAGGCTGATGCAAACAAGCGAAAGCAAACGAAAAAGCAAATTAACAAAGCAAATTACCTTGATAGGGTGTTCCTTCCGAGCACGAACGTACAGTTGGTGAGAAGTCGGGGACTCTCTCAGCTTGAAGTTGTGAGGTTCGTTCTGCGCTACTGTGATTATGTCCTGTCTCATACACTTGTTCTTGAAGTACGGATGAGTCAAAATCTCGTCCACAGGGACATAACCGTGCCTCTTCACAGTCAATCCTTCCTTTTCACTTCCGTAACGTAATATCCACAACAGCGCTTTCTTAAGTTCCGGATATTTCATAAGACTGTCGTAGAAGTTTGTCTGCAGAAAACAGAGATGATCAACCAAAAAAAAGATGCGAAGAAAATAAATTTTAACAATACAGAATTGGCACATTTAAGGAGACTTTTTTGTTTTAATTAATTTTTTTTTTACTTAAATGAATAGGCCTATTTTATGAAATTACTGAAAGATAACAACACTCTTCACAATTTTAACAAATTTTTTTACGACTGTAATCTCTTTGATTTACGATAAAAGACAAAATCTGTTTGTCTCTATCTGACTATTGACAGATTGAAAAAAAATTACTACACTATCAACAAGTTAGAGCTTGATTATTGCTTAAAGTAACTTTGAACTTTGAGCTACAAGCATGTTACAGTTTGAAGAACCTCTAGAAAAAGTAATTATTTTATGATAGTAAAAGAAAATTATGATCTAGTTACAGTGTTTAGCACCTAATTATCGAAAGTTTACTTACTTTTCCCCTTTTCTTGTGGTTCTCGGCACTTGCAATATTTCCAACAGGAATATTGTAATTTTTCAGCAGATCGTCAATTTTATATTTTTGAGACTTATGGTTATTTTTGTTATTTTTCCCAGATCGAAGACCAGATTGAGGGATTGAACGGCCTTGATTCTGCAACAAAATACCTTCACTTAGTCAGATTTTTTTGTTTAATTTAGCTGTCAAAAATATAGAAATAATAAAATATTAGAATAACATCTATCTATATTGTAAATATTCAAGTTCAAAAATTACAATAATTTTACAATTAATTTGGTCATTGATTTGAATACATGAGTGCTAAGTTGTCTGAACTGATGATTCATTGTATATCAGCTAATTGATTACAACAGACATGTCAATGATAATTAAATCACAAGTGATTTTTATTCGTTCCCAGAGGAACCAGTAAAAACAGTTTGTTATTTCTTAACATCATACTAACGACAAGTATAGTAATTTCTTAATTTGAAACAATAACAAGTTAATAACATTGATACAAACCTGCTTAACTTCTGGCTTGATCCCAGTCTTCTGACCCTCCTGATTATTTTGGTCCTATAAAATGAATTCGACATTATGTATAAAAAATCAGCACTACAGAATAAGCAATACATGTTTGTATTCTGAGACAGCCTTTACACCAGATTGAATTGATTCTGAGATATTTTTACTTAGGTAAATTTGTCACCTCAAGGCCATTTACCAAAGTACCTTTGAATCAACATGTTTATATTTTCACCATTACCAACAAAAGGATAGTTATACAACATTTCAGGCCAGTAAAGCAAAATCTTGAAGATTTCTCATTCTACTTCCTCCATCAACAGTTTCCACTTTACTTATCAAAATATCAATAAAAACTAGCCAAATCAGTTTACCCAAACTCAAAAACAGACCAAGTCGTACTCACCCAAGGTCTGTATATAAAAAAAATTGCAATAGTGTCAAGTTGCCTAACTCCCATATAGCCTGTGGAAGTAAAGCTTGTGATATCAAACGTTGACCCAATAACCGGTTCTCAGCAAGCTCTATAAGCTTTCTGGATAAAAATATAGTCTCCAAAAATGAGGTATCAACGATATGCTTCCTCTGGTAATCAAGATAAATTATTTTTGTCCCAGGTTTCCGATCTACAAAAGACATCACGATTTGTTCACACTTTTGACTGAGCTATAGTAGAATTAATACAACTATGAAGCGCGAGAGGGAGGGAAATTTCACTTATCTTTCGCCAGCGACAGGCACGTCCCTCACGTTACATACCAAAACCAACGAGTAAAGTCTGCAAGGTTCTGTCAAGTATGTATGTCATTGGCTGGAAAATTTTGGTTTTTTGTCACTATGTCGTTTTCCATTGGATGAATCAATCGGTTTGTTGTTTTTGTTGTATTTCTAAAATGTTATTGAATTCCTTGTATGCTTCCATCTGCCTTCACTGGGATGGCTTGTTGTTGGTGAACGACAAGTATACAGATTACCCTCCCACCCTTGCTTCATAGTTGTATTAATTCTAGTTTAGCTACTGTTATTCTTCTCTTCTCTTCTTCTTCACTGACCTCGCTACCTTTGACTATCAATAATTAATAGACCTCCCATTCTTATGGCCCATCTGCAGCTAGTTTTGGGTGACCCAGAATTTAAATTAGACACAGTTTCATTGTTACCAACAGAGGGAGCTTCTATAAACCCCTTATTTGAGCTATTTATCTAAATAATTTTTATTCTATCTTGCATAAATCAATAATTCATTGACTATTGCTTATTTGATGTGTCACCAAATGATATATTACATGCTCCTGATACTTAAATTAAAATGTGACATCAGTACACTCTGTTGAGGATTCACCATAACTACAGGAGCTCTTTCAATCCCGGGTCACACGAAACCTGGTACACATTCGATAATTCAATGGAAGGTCTACTTGTCAAAGTCAATGTCGCTACTCACCTTGAAAGTGTGTCCAGAGTTGGCCCTGATCTCGTATATCCCGGTCACTGGGTTGGCGCGCAGCGTGAATCGATTCTTGCTGAGGTTGACGACTCGCCGGATGTCGGCCGGGGCGCAGCGCCGCGCGAACAGTCGATGCTGCAGAACATCCTCCAACTGGACGAACCCGTCTTCGCTGACCTTCAGCCCCTCGCTGATCGCTCCGTGTCTCAGCAGCCACGAGAGCGACTTGCTCAACGAAACGTCTTTCGGTGTCTGTAAATATAAATGGAATTGTAAAATGTTAAAAAAAGAAAATTGTAAATTGTAAAATGTGTGAGTTTTCGACATTTGAGGATACATGTAGGCCTATTTGGTTTTTTTCGGAAGGGATTCGCTCAATGAAACATCTTTTATCGCTTGCAAATTAAAAATCCTGATCGCTCCCTGTCTCAGCAGCCATGAGAGCGATTTGCTCAACGAAACGTCTTTCGAAGTCTGTAAATGAAATTGTAAAACGTTTGTTAATCTTCATCATTTGAGGAAACATATAACTGAGGCCTAATAAGTTTTTTTGGGAGGTATTTGCTCAATAAAATGTCTTTTAGTATATGTAAATGGAATCATAAAATGTGTGAATCTTCAGCATTTGAGGAAACATGTTGGCCTAGGCTATTTAGTTTTTTGGGGCACAGTTGGATTTATATATAAAACAATTTTCTAATCTGGGCATTTGCTCAATAAATGTCTTTTAATAACTGCAAATGGAATCATTAAACGTGTGAGTCTTCAGCAACTGAGAAAAAACATGTAGGCCTATTTATTTTTTGGGGAGGTATTTGCTCAACATGTCTTTCAGTGTCTACAAATATGGAATATTTATGAATTTTATACATTTGAGGAAACATGTAGGCCTAGGCATATTTAATTTTTTGGGGAGGTGTTTGCTCAACGAAAAGTTTTTCAACGCTTGTAAATGGAGTAGTCATTTGCTTGTGAATTTTCAGCATTTAGGGAAACATGTAGTTTGAGGATATATATTCTCAGTGAAACGTCCTTTTGGAGTCTGCAAATGGAGTCATGATATGTTTGTAAATCTTCAGCACTTGAAAAAACTTGTAGGCTTATTTTTTTGGGAAGATATTTTTGCTCATACATAAAACTCTAAAGAACAAAAGCTTAAACTTGGACCATTTCAATTACAGAACTAAAAAAGTAAAAAACATCACAAAATATATAGAAATCCAACTGTGCATAAACTCATAAAATGACATAAGAGGAACATGCCGGCCTTAGTCAGTAACAAGACCATAAGAACGCGCCACAGTCATTCGATACACTCATCTCTTATTCATAATTCGCTTAAAATAGGCTACCTACCTATAGCCCCCCTACCTACCTATGGCCCTGGGTAGGTCGTCATTTCAAGTAAAAGTATTGAGGTAAAATTAAAAACAAAAAATGTTTAATCTTTAACTACAGACTTGAACCCATATAGTCAGTAAATAAAAAAAAGGATTTTTTAAATCAAATATGAAGACTTCAAGAAAAAAAGATTACTATAACAATGAGTAAATTTGAAAAAAAATTCTTTACATTTTGCAAATGCACTTTTAATACTAATGCGCCAATAAGTTTGTGATAGGCTACATCATAGGTACATTACCACTTAGTAATAGTACAATTTAAGAGGTACAATACATGAAAAAGTAATGAATTTATCCCTTAAATATTACCAAATTTACCAGACTTTCCGCTGAAGATGATTCACAAAATTTTGGAGTCACAAACAATATGCTTACTGTAATCCTAAATAAAATCACCAACATTATATATTTTAAACGTTGATCGGAACATTTGTTGATGACAAAGAAGGTCCCACTTTAATAAATGTTTTGAATGTAACACAATACTGATTAAGTTCAGCTGAAGAAGTGTAAATATAAATTTGTAATCACTTAACAATAGATCAAGAGATAAGAACAACTAAGCAATGATTGGAAAGCATCAGCGACTAAAAATGTGATAAGTGATTCTTTATTACATCTAAACTCATCTTTAAGTAAATACTGCCTTAAGACAATCCATTTTAAGCAATGATCCATTGAATGAATACTTCCTAACTCCACAAGCAGATTAAAGAGTAAATACCTATGTCTTTTTTGCAGTATTAAGGGTCAGAAATGGGGTGTTGATATTTAGTCAGTAATTCCATTGGTAGAGGTGCAAACATTACTTTTAGTGATCACTTGCGACTTTGGCTTGTATTCGAGGGAACTCAGTTATTCTAGAACCCAAAGTTTTATGAGCCATCGTTACTTTAAATGTAAACTGCTAGTCACCAACAATACATCACTATTAATTACGACACTATTTTATCATTTTGCCTGTGTCAGCTGGGCTATCTGAATCAAACAGAACCTACTAAAGTTTCCTGATTCATTCACTCAACAAAATCAATCTAATGTTCAATGTCAATGTTAATGTTAATACAGAATTATTTTTAAAAATCATTTTGTAACCAGGTATTTAGAATGTTCCACAGTAATTTCTATTACTCCTGGTTTACAAGACTTTCCTTGGTTTACAAGATAAGGTATGTAAGATTAACCTTATCAATAAGCAACTCTTATCTTACATACACTTTCGAAAGCAGACTGTCAACTATATGCGGGTGGATTGCAGTATTCAATTCGGTCACGGTCATCGAACATTATTGTTTGGTAAATAATGCATTTTTTTACACGACAGCAATGATGAGCATAATAAAAGCAAAAATCAATAACATCTCCTTTCAGCATAAGTAACACCACCCCCCCCCCCCTCCAGCAGCATAAGTAACACGCCCCCAGTAATGCAGACCTTCGTCAGGCTGATCCAGCTTCATTCTAAAAATTTTACCAGTAACGCAATCTTAAAATAACAGAATTGCTACAACAGAAAAAGGCTATTTCTGGAATTGGTAAGCAGGATTGCAGCCCTTGGACCATTTTAGGCAGCAAATCTTCAGACAGTGAAATTGTAAAACCCAAACTAAGTCATTCTCTTTGCCTTTTCGCGCCAACACACATGCAATCAAGATCTTCTTGGCTACATCAGTAGGAATGCAAGACTTTCAATCCGCCTGTTCATCAGAGTAAGTTCCTCGAGAGGAGACCCTTGTTTGCTTTTCAGTGCAAGGTTTCAAAACCTATGGAATAGATTCCAAAACCATGAAACATCACAGCTGATCCCTAAAGTCGTACAAGCCTGATATTTTAGTGTTTTCTAACAGCTGTCTATTTATATAGGCCTAATGTGTAAACAAACACAGTTGATGTTTGTTGAAATTAATTTTGACATTGTTTATTGTACCGGCAGCCCCGTAACTAAGGCTTCTAAGGCCCCGTTGCAAGAAGAATATCCGAGGCCGCCCTACTTACATGGTTACTGATGGCCAGGGGCGAATTTGAAAATTTGCCACCCCTGGGCTATTCAGATAGTGCCGCCCCTCCAACAACAAACTCCATGCGCACTTCTAACACTTTGCACCCTTTGAAACTCATTTTACTCATGCCATAACGACCAAAACGAGCTTAGCGCTCATTATATAATTGTTACAGCCAGACCGAGATGAGATTGTGTGTCCCACAGGCAAACGACATACATTTGTGAAGCTAACTACCGACCAGCTGACTAATTGAATGTACATTGAAAATGTAAACAAAAAAATCGTCCAACACACTATCACATGGGAAAATTCGAAAACTTCGACCTCGCTGAAAACCCCTTAAAACTTTGAAATTTTAACCCGTTCTAAGCGGATGCCTACACCCTAAAAAGAACGTCCATAAAACACCCTAAACGGAACGTCCATGTAAAATTTAGAGGTTATCGGTAAAGTAGTTTGGGCTGTGCAACTACAGGTGACAAATTAAAAAAAGGGGAAATATAAACAAGTACTTAAAAATTTTTTTCATAGGCCTAAATTAAGTTAAGGGGGCATGACCCCCAAACACATATAAAAAGGGGTGTCATAGGGAGTCGCCGATGGCTGAAATGAATTTCTCACCCTATAATGAGGGGATATTCTAAAAACCAGCTAAGTTATTATACAGAACAACTGGAGAATACCCACCCCCCAGATCCCTAAGTGTAAGGATCAAGAGGGGATTTGCCCCCTATCTCAAGTAAAGAATGTGTTTATTACAAAGTAGGCCTAGGTACTTATTGTATCAGAAAAAAAGGAAATTTAAGCGAACAAATATTTTCAATAAATTAGGTAGGCACAAGTTAACTCCCCTATGTAGGTAGTACAAAAAAGGGGGTTCTGATGGTCACAATGAATTTCTCGTCCCTAAAATAGGGAAAATCCCAAAATGAAAGTAAAATTCTTTCTGTTACATTCTAGTGACAAGGTATCATGTGATTTGTAGTTGTATGTTAGCCTTACGGTGCTTTCACTTGACGCAAAAGCGTGCTGTACGGTAATTTTGAATGATCCATATGGTAAACTGTGACGGCAGTGGATATCATGACAGCAGCCTTGAAACCACTTTGTGTGAAAGGAGCATTAGGTGTGTTATATTTAGTTCGGTTTTATGATAACATTAAGGTCCAATTAAACAACTAGGTCTGAAAAATATTTGGGTCCAAGAGCTTGACTCACTTGACTCCAAGACATCATTTGATCTCAGAGCATCTAAATCGGAATTCTTAGAATACTTGTCAACAATGGCGGACTTACCACTAGGCCGTGGCCTAGGGCTGCGCGGCAATTAGGGGGCCGCGCACAACCAAGAATGAGCCACCCGAGACTGGATTAGAGGGGGGGTGGTGATCAGGCTTAAAAACATAGTTATAGCGACCTAAAAAAAGCGGTCACCACTTTTGGTGGGACTGTTGGGGCCTCATGTTGACCTAGGCCTATGGCTGTACTGACCGAAAATCCCCCACTGCTTGTCACAATCTGATCAAGAGTAAGTAGCCTACCTAGACAGACCTAGACCGTAAATCAATTTAAAACTAAAGCCAGGCTGAGAAATGAAATGTAGTTCAGAATTACCCCTAGAGCTTTTTTTAGTTATAATTAAAACTAACCTACAAATAATTATCCAAGGACACCGCATGCAACTTCGTTAAATAAAATAGCTAGTTAGAGAATTATTATACGACTTTGGTTGGTGTAGTCGAACTTCATTTACCTAAAACTAGAAGTGGCAATTGAACACAATCACGATTTTCCAATTGAAAATAATTATTCGACAGTGACAATAACAACAATACGACAAATTTGTCACCATCACCACATCAAAGTCTGCATCTTTTCTTTGCCTCTTTTTCTTTTGTAGAACAAACTCTATCGTCTTTGCAAAAGACTAGCATTAGTGTAGGCTATTAGGATAGTAATTCTGTGCTCGCTGATGAGGATCAAGGCCGCAATGGTATTTTCAGAACTCCCAAGCTCATTATTTGATATTATTAATTAATTATAAAGAAAGAGCTATTTCATAACGTCCACGTTTCACAACGTCCACGATCTTTTATTAAAAATTCAGGTTCAGGACGTCAGGTCAAGGCATAGATAAAATATACCCTGACCCTGTAGCTGGAAATATTTTATCTATGGGTATACTGTGGGAATCAGCAGTTGAAGGCCCAATTCACATAGAACGGGCGTGAAGCAGAAGCGCTGTAAAGGCGCAGAAAGGCCGAAGCACAGCCATGCGGATTCACGGTCACCACTTGCATGAAGGAAGAAGCGTGGTGGGGCGAGAGGGCGATGTCACCCGCGCCACATCGCTTCTGTGTGCATTGGGCGACGTACCAATCAGTCTACATGGGAACAGTGAGGAAAGGACATATGACCGTGCCGTGCCTCCGCCTCACACCCGGCCCAATTCACACAGGACGGGCGTGTGGCGGAGGAGTGGTGCGGGCGCGGCATAGTTTCCCTATCGCTCCCATGTAGACTAAACAATGAACACAGAAGCGATGTGGCGCGAGTGACCACTTCTCTCCTGTTCCACATTCAACGCCTCTTCCTTGCTCCTAGTGGCGACAACGGGCGCGCCACAGGAATACCGGTTTCCGGTCGCCACCCCTATGAAGGAAGAGCCTTGGCGGTAGCGAGAAGTGCGGCCGCCCGCGCCACATCGCTTCTGTGTGAGTTGGACAATCGCACACTAATCAGTTTACATGGGAGCAATGAGGAAACTGTACCACGCCGCCACGCCCTTGCCACGCCTCCGCTATACGCCCGTTCTGTGTGAATTGGCCCTAATAGAAGCTTGCAATTTAATACCTCTGCTGATCAAGAAGCTATTTAGTTTAGTGTCAGCTCGCATTATTAATTAAGCATCTCAAATGCACTCTGTGTGGTATCCCTCAATCTGTGGAACAACCAATGGCTTTCATGTGATTTGATATTGTGACGTAAAAAAAGAAGACAGAACATCTCAGTAATCATTAAAAGCTGATTTTCCTTCTCCTTTTAAGGTTATGTTTTCCTGTTTGTAAATATGTCATCGGAGGTAAACAACAATTAAATTTCGAGTTCTTAACATTAACATTCAAGAGCGGTCGAGTCACTGAAAATTTTACTAGTGTCCCAGAAAAATTATTTACGATATTAATATCTAAGATGGGTAAAAAACATCAGAATAAACTTCATACCAAGATTGCAGTACATAACCCAACCAAGGAAATATCAGAATCTGCTGGCAAGAAGAAAAATTCCTTAAAACTCTCGCCTCAAAAACGAAATGAAGTCAATCAGTTGGTAGAGAAGCTCCTGAAAGGTAACTATTGTCAAAGCTTTATTGATATTAAATCAGGTTTGCGAGGCAGTCCATAATACATTTTGCGCCCTACAAAACTTTATGCGAGCTCCTTCCAAGAACACCTAAGTTAAATTTTTATAATCGGTTGATAACTGCAGATAGAGTTTTGTTCATAAAAAACCGTGGCGTATTGGTGAAGTATAGATTCTGTGACAGTCGAATTTATCATTACTTAATGATGGGAAAACATACCATTAACCTATCTAAAAGGGGATTACATATTGAAAAATCTATAATTGAACTAAAATCCACGCTGTATTGTACCTTGTGCAACCCCTCCATAGTTCACAGCCCTTGAATCAGGCTTAGCTGACCTATTTATTAAAAATCTAGCACTGTTTACACAGTTCTAACTTTCAAACACTTCCTAGGGAGACTCGAAAACTTCTTTGTTTGCTGGGGTAATCCATACTCTCCAGACTTGTTCCAGTAGTAGTTGTGCATGAAAGTTGATCACTTTGTTTCCACAATCTTAAATGACCTGTTTCTTTTTGTAGCAGTTGAATTTTGCAGCCCAATAAGGACAAGTACATAATAAGTAATCCTAGATTAGTAATAGTGACGTCAGTTTGTGGTACCCAGTCATTCTTGAATTATTTTATGGGTACTACATGTATAGGAGTGATAGTTACAAGACATCCTACAAACGAGGCTTAGAACTTAACATTCTCTTATTATTTCAAAAAGTTTATCCATGATTCTGCCTCCAGAATCGATATTGATTAGTAGAAAAAATGTAGGGTTACTTATCCCTAAACTGTCTTCGATGCTCTCGTAAATCAGTGATGATTATAGTTTCGGCCCTATTAGGCCATTATTAAATCAAAACAAAATTGTCAGGATTTATTCATCTCAATGATGTGAAGATCATCTTGGTGTTCATACCAAAGAACTATACTGCTGGAACGCGCGCTGGGCCTACAGAGCGAGCCGGAATCCGCGGTTGCGTTGGGGGCCTGCAGGCGCCAGGGCGGGGCAGGTACACAGGCCGCGCCAAGGCTCAGGCATTACGATAATGCTGTTGCAGCCTATTGCAGCACTTTAAACGCCTTGTAAACTCTGAAATACTGTATTGTCATATTTCAAAATGAATGTGTTGTTAACGTTTGATAATTGTTTTAACCAATTATATTTCATATTGATTATTTTAATGCAGAATATTATGACTTATTATAAGATGTTACTGGTAAATTTTACATTTTCTTGAAAATTAGGAATAAAATGTCTATATATGTATTAGGTAAGATAAAACAATTTTTAAATATTAAGACAAGTTTTACAGCTTATTTCACAAGCATCAGATGCTTAATCTACAAGTTGAAAAAAAAATTAACACTGTCAACTTTTGCCTTAAACTTAACTTAGATTTGTTTGTGATTTCAAACGTTTCCTGTTTGGCAATGTGATGTGATATAATAAAAAAAAATAGCTACGGATTTGATCAACAATAATTTGTGGCTTCCATGGAATTCGTCATTGCTTAATTGATTTCTAAAAATAACGCCTGTGAAATTGTTACATATTCTCAAGGTTAAATCGTTGGTGGTAGCCTTTTTTCAGTTAGCTTGAGTAAATATGCATGTTAACGATTTTGAAAACACCATAATGTGCCCTAATTACTTTGCCTTTTGATTTAAAATCTGTAAACCTCGTGTGTGATCTAAGGTCATCATCACTTGTATGGAGTAATGAACTACATTGGCGGACGCGCCATCTTCTTGCTCCGTTTTAGCGCCCGCCCGGGTACAAATAACGTAAAAAATTCCAAAGAAGGCATTAAATTAAAGGTCTGAATCTTACAATTACTATGGTACCAATCATAAATGGTTTAGAGGCAGTTTACTCATCGTAACAATCGATAACCTAGAAGCTTGTCCTAACATTCCTTAGTTACTACAACCACGGAATAAACTTGTAACGTTCCTACAATGTGCAAACTGTCTCTAAAACATATTTATATTTGGTACCATTGTAATTGTGAGATTCATACCTTTAATTTGATACTATAATTGTGTTTTTTTAGTTTACATTGTTTTTGTAAACATCAGTTTAGATTTGACTTTGTTTTTATCCTGGCGCAGCACGGATAAATTCTCTCACAAAAACCAAGTTAATAACCAAACTACGGCTACTATTTTTTTTCAAAAAATATTATTTAAAAAATTCAATTCTTTAGCAACAATATCCACCGTTTTTTATTTTACCTGACCAAAAAATACAAAAAGTAGCAGCCGACTACTTTTTTCGTGTCAAGTTTTAAAGTTGAATAAAAACTTTTGACTTTTTTCATTTTTTAAATTAGACAAAAAATTATTTTCGAAATATAATTGATACTATTACCGTTCAAAACTAAAGGACTCCTCACATGCAAAATTTCAACCTTTTATCTCAGTGCTAAGTGGTACAAACTTCGAGTTGGGCGAAAAGGCGGGAAGTCAAACCAGCATATCCACGATTGACGCGCCGACTTCGTGCCCCACTTCAGCCCGCGCGTCCCTGGATGCAATCGAAACACACCGCTGCATGCGCCCGGAAACTACAACACGCGGCTTATGGGCAGCGCGCGTTCCAGTAGTATAGTTCTTTGGTTCATACACTTTCTTTGACATAAATCATGCACTCATAAACAGTCACACATTTAGCATTTTAAAAACATTTCACAAAATTGTAGAGTATGATGACCTTAGCAACATTTAGGTACCCTAAATTATTCCCAACATTTTTTTCATTATTTGACAATGGGGCTGAAACTACTGTCATCGTTGATTTAAATACCCCCGTTGCAGCAAACCTGCATACTCAGCGAATTTCCAGTGCAAAACAACATATTTCAATCCAACATAGCGAGATTTGACATGTTTTTGTAAGCTCCATAAGAATAACATGGGGAATGAGTATGCAGGTTTGCTGCTACGGGTATATGAAAACTGGGTAGTTTTAATTCAATATTTAGTAGGTCTGAACTAGGAGAAGCCATTTACCAAGTTTTATCATGATATGTTGAGAAATAAGCGAGATATAGAATTTTACTTATTTCCCATAAGGTTAACATTGGGACAACGTACTGTGTTTACCACTTTCAATATCTCGGTAACTAATGGACATAGAGTAGTGATTCAAAATACTAAATTGTTTGTTTTTTTGAGCTGAATTCAATGGTTCCAACAAAAATTTGATTATTTTTATTTTTCTATGTAAAAAACTCAAAAACCCCATTTTTGGGGGGTTTACCCCCCTTTACCCCCCCTTCCGGTAGTCCGATTGGGCTGTATTACGAACTCGTCCGAATAATTACTACTTTACACATCCATGCCAAATTTCATTAAGATTGGACCATTTTTATGCGAGTTATCGTGCTTAAAGACACATATATATATTTATGAAAATGAACGAATAGTGGTTTTTGCTTCTGGGGGCCCCAAAACGAAAAGTTATCATGGTCTCGGGCTTAGGTCTTCCCATGAGTACTACGGTAACAGCTTCTTCCCTATAGGGGAAATTCGCTAAAAAGAATGAAGACAGTATCAGAGTTAAGTAACCCAAACTATTTTTTTTTTTTGTTAAGTCTAGGCTACTTAAATATTTTGCAAACAAACATTATTTTCCCCTACCTTCTATTTTTAGAGGCTTTTTACTCTTTTTATTGGGTAATTTCCCCCAGCGGGAGTAAATGTTTACTTTGTCTCCCATAATAATTTTTCCCCCAGCGGGAGTAGGCGGGAGACTAAGTAAACTCATAAGAATAATATTGAAAACAATAACTCAAAAATTTGAGTGCCTTCAAAATTCTACGCACACATGCAAATAGCTAAAAATAGGCAGCCTGCAGGGGCTAACAGCTGATTTAGTGGTAGGAATTATCATTAAAGAATAACATCAATAACAATCAGTTAGAGAACGTCTAAGAATTAAGCATGTAAGAACGTTACAACAATCAGCTGATGGTTGCAGCTACCCAGATGCAGGCACTAATAGCAGAACAAAAAAAATGGATAGTTTTCATTTCTTACGGTAGGCCTACTAAGTTAATAAAATAAATGTTTATGGTCAGGATATTTATTCTCGCGGGTGAGGGAGAAAAGTTTGTGCCTCACAAGCTCGGGTGCCAACATTTTCACTCATGAGGCAATGTTACACTTTACTCACTCAACGCACACAAATATCTATTACTCTAATCTCAAATTTTTTAAGGTGAAAAAGGTCGTTCCTACTTCTTACCCCCTGACCGTCAACCAATGATATCATTTGTAATAGTATATTTAAAGTTTGTAAATGTCAGTTTGAACCTATGTTGGCCTAAATATTGTCTATATGACTCAGGGATTGAGAAAGTTTAAATGCTTCCCAATATTAATGTACCAGTGGCACCATCACATTGATATTTGTATACTTGGCTACACTTTCAATGATGAGCAACAGGTTGAATTAATTATGGTTAAAATTTTCTGATTAGGCCTACAATGAAAATATGTGGTTATCAGTTACATACTATTTTGATTTTGATTTGAGTGCCATTTTTTGGTTTGGTTTTTACGATACATTGCCTAAGAGTGTTTTGTGTCCTAAACGCGGTTCTAACATTGAACTTCCTAGCAACTCTTCTAATTTTTTCCGATAATCCCGGCACATAAGGGATTGACATAGGAACGAATTTTTCAGTGTTTTCAATCAGGAAATCAAAAAAGTAGAGCAAGATTTGGCTAAGAATGGATACCCTCAATCCGTAATAAGAAAGTGCAAAAACCGTAGGGCTAAACAGAATGAGTCAGAAAACACTGAAAAATTCGTTCCTATGTCAATCCCTTATGTGCCGGGATTATCGGAAAAAATTAGAAGAGTTGCTAGGAAGTTCAAAGTTAGAACCGCGTTTAGGACACAAAACACTCTTAGGCAATGTCTCGTAAAAACCAAACCAAAAAAATGGCACTCAGGGATCAAAAAACTGTGTTTACAGAATAAACTGCAATAGTTGTTCTAGGCCGTATTATGGCGAGACAAAAAGACCTTTAAATGTTAGAATCAAAGAACACAAAGATAACACGAGGAAGGGCTTAGTGGATAAATCAAAAGTTGCTCAACACTGCTGGTCTGAAAATCACCAGATGAATTTTGACGAAGCAAAAATAGTACACCGCGAACCTCATTTTTTCAAAAGAAAACTAATTGAAGCTTCATACATAAAACTAGCAGACCAACCAATCAGTCAATCTTCACTTGAAATAAGGCCAGTATGGCTACCAATATTAAACAAAGAATTGAAAGACGGGGAAAATAAAGTGTCAGCAAATAGGGTAATTACTAACAATTCTGTTCAAAATTCTCACAACATGTTAACCCGTAGCAAGGCCAAGGGGCAAAATCAGGTTAAAAATTAACTAATAAACACAAACAGACACACGGAATTTGCATATCACATGTCTCTGTTTCAGGTTTTCGCCACCGGTAGCGCGCCGTGATTTGGTTGGCCGTGTCCGCCGCCATTTCCGTTGCCGCCGCCATTTGCTGTCCTCCTACCAGTCTCAGCTCAGCTCTGATTGGGTGTGGACGTGATCTCTCCTGTCTGGTGATTCTTGATTCTTGTGATTCCTGTGTTATTTTGTGTTATTGTTTTTCTTTTCAGCTAGTGTTTTCGTGACTGCTTTTACAGTTCTCTGTTTTAGCTGTGTTTTTGTCCAGGTTTTCCTGGCTATGTGTTACTAATCTTGTTATGTTCTAGGTTTTCTTCCACCTGAAGACGGGATCAGATTCCAGATCCCGAAACGTCGTGAAACTTGTTTTTTACTAATCAGTGATGGCAAATGTCCGCAAAAATCCTAATCAAAATATAAAATCACCATCACCAACAATGAATTTCAAACAAAGAAGTTACATACTGATTCTATTTTGATTGCTTTTTCAGTATCGACTACAGTTCAACCAACTACAAATCCAAGTGTTGCCAAAGATTTGGAGATCCATTTAGAAATTGAAAAGATATTAAGTAAAGTAAATTCAATAGAATGTGGTAAGTTTTTTTATCGAGCCTTATATTTTACTGATAAGAAGTGTCCTTAATTATTTAACCATAAATATATAGATTGATTCATTGCAGTGTGGGGAATAGACTCAAAAGGTCTCAGTACGTCAACCAAAGCTTATTGTGCTCCCCTATGCTTCTAGATTGGCAGCCCTATGACTGAACCCTCAACAAAGCTTTTTAAGAGCTTTTCCCAATGCTAGCATCTGGTTCATCACCTGTTTGTTGGAGACCAAAGAGGACTTTTCTCCTACCCTCATTTCCTTACAAACCAAAATTATGTGCCTTGTAGTCTCGACAGAGCTGCCACAGAGTCTGCACTCTGGATCATCATGAGTGATACCAAGAGTGAAGAGATGTTTCCTGAAATGGCCATGTCCAGTGATCAAGGCAATTACCCGCCTGACTTGACATTTGCCCAGACTCATCAGCCAACTGGTGAACCAAGCAGAAGTTTCAGGAAGCAGCTTTTTGCCTGGTGCTTGGCCAGGGTAGTTGTACCATCAAAGGCGGTGCTGTTCCTTGGCCCAGTTGTCAATGACACTCTGGGCGATAGCTTTGCTAATGTCACAGCATTGTTTTCTCCCGCTAAATATATTGTTACTGGTATTATTTTTTGCGTTAAAAACAATTTGTAATTGTTCTATAAAAATATTGTGAATTTAAACTTACAATCTTTACTTAGTCTTGAATTGAAACTTTGAAATTCATTCAAATTTGTTTCACTGGTGATTTTTAGAGCTGAAACTTCCACTGCCGAATCGCACACTGGAGAGTCAAGAAGCTCTGTTAACTTGGCTGGAGAATCACGACGCAGAGGTCCGCGGGATTGGCATCACTGAGTTCCCTGGTCACGGGCTCGGGTTGGTAGCACTGCGAGATGTCTCGGAAGGCGAAGTAATTGTTGCTGTACCACGCAAGCTGATGATCACGGCAGAAACTGTTCGGTCTTCTAAACTTGGTAGGTTTTAAGTTGTGTTGTAATTGTTAACCAATAGGCCTTCTGTATGTTTAATTCAATGTTAAATTAAGTAAGTATAAATTTAAGTAAGTATTAGTGTCCGATATGTAATCGGACATTAGTGCCCTAATTTGTGTACTGGAAATGTTCATCTTGAAACGTGGACTGTTGGGGGTTCAGTGTGGTACTTGTGAACTAAAAAAGGATTAACATTTCAACAGCACTTTCAGATTTCCGAAAAATATTGCTTCTGTTTTCAAATTTGATTGGCATGCTTTTAAATTTAGGAATAAGTGCAGCTTACATGTTTTTGCTACTAAGTTGAAAATGGAGTTATTTGAAATAAAAATATGTTGTTTTTTTCATACCTCTAGTTAAAAAAACTTCCAGAACCAAAATATGCTTTTACAACAGCCTCAACTCAACATTTCATGTTGTTCAATCTTAACACAAATTTAGAATGGAAAACAAGTATGTGTCAATGGTCTTGGTAACTTGAAACATTTCTTCTGTTAGTTTGTCCTCAATGTTTCTGTGTAGAAATAACTGTGATTAAGATCCATTAAACAGTTGTAACTCTGGGCTAATTAAAAAGCCTGTAGTTTCTCCAATAAAGTTTAATAACAGACTTACTTAAAGATTTATACTTTACTGAAAGGTACTGATTGCAAGCATATTTCTGATAAAGGTGACAACGGGTCGAAACAGGGCGGTGAAAAATGTGGATGACTGGGAGATTCCACATAACTTATAAACTGATAGACTGATTGACTAACCTGACTAATTGACTGATAAAGTAGTCTAACTAATCACTGATTAACTGATAAACTATTCAATTATGGGAATAGAAGGATTGACAGCTAGCTTTCCTTTGAAAGAGTTCAGGCAGGCCATAGAAAACATGAAAAATAACACAATAATCACAATATTTCGTCCCAATTAGGGACTTCTTCAGGTACAAGAGAAGAAAATGTATGACGTACGTTGCATTACTTGATTTTTTCATATATTTGTTTTTAAATTTTTTTGTAGTGTTTTTTGTGTTATGGCATCGTGTCTTTAACCTCTTGAAGCACACGGTCGTATGCATACGACACTGTTCAAGCCCTGCTTCCGTGCCTTTTCTTCTCTTGTGCCGGAAGAAGTCCCTAATTGGGACGAAATACAGTAGAACCTCGATTAACCGTCACTCTCGGGACCGGGAGTGTGACGGTTAAGAGAATAGACGGATAACAGAAATTTAGCTATAAACCTGTTCAATGCGTAGATTTAAAATATTTTGGAAGAAATTAAACCCTGTATAAGTGGATAATACATATTTATATTTAAATTACATTCATGCATTGGTAATTAAAGACCTTCTAAACTGTATGTTGTGCTCATACAGTTTTCGTAAGTGAATTACATAACCTCACATTAAAAGATAGTCCGTCATCTTTTAAATGAGTCCGCCAACACCATAAATCAGCGCGATACTTGTAGCTGTTTCGTCCTTCCTCAAACGTTTAATAATTTTGATCTTTTGGTCAAGCTCTAGTACGTCTCGGTTTTGTTTTTCAGCTGCGATTAACAATCAACAGTTACTCAGTTACTGTACTGCAGTTGATTAACACACTAGCTACACACAGTGTTTGATCTAGCTACACGCTGTATAAACAGCAAACACTATGTAACGCTGAACTACGAGGCATGCCGAATAGCCAAAAAATCAACATGCCAATGAGTAATAAATAACTCGCTCACCCCCATACCACTCCTTGCGTGGGAGTGGTGATTTTCGGTGGAAACTCAAAATCATTAGTGGCGGACAGTCGCGTTCGATCACAATGGCGCTTGCACCCACTTCTGAGCTTTGCGCGATGCCAATTTACAACATATTGCGAGTCCGGAAGCAGTGACGGATAACAGAGAGTGACGGATAAAAGAGTGACGGTTAATCGAGGTTCTACTGTGTTTATTGTGTTTTTCTTCATGTTTTCTATGGCCTGCCTGAACTCTTTCAAAGGTAAGCTAGCTGTCTATCCTTTTATTCCCATTATTAAAATCCTGGCCTAGAGCCTTTCCTGATAAACTATTCAATTTTTCTTAGTATATAATTTTATTTCCCAGGTTATTTACTCGCCAATGACACAATGCTCAAGCACATGCCGAATGTGGCTCTGGCTTTATTTCTGCTGCTGGAACGGTACAGCGGCGAGCCTTCCTTCTGGGCCCCATACCTGAACATGTTACCCTCGGCCTACACCACCGTGTTATACTTTACATCTCAAGACCTGCAGGAACTGAAGGGCTCCCCCACTCTAGGTAGGTATTTATAGCTTTTACTCACTTTCTGATTTGTTACAATTTTAGGTTCTTCAATGTCAAAAATGTATGACGTACGTTGCATTACTTAATTTTTTTCATGTATGTGTTTTTGAATTTTGTTGTAGTGTTGTTTAAACATTTGTGTTGTAGCAGTGTGTTGTAGCAGTTGGTTCCCAAATCAAAATTTTTGAGTCCTCTTTAACAAATAGGCAACAAAAAGTTAGTGTTAAGGGTTCAATGTCAGTTGCTACCCAGGTTGAGTATGGTGTTCCGCAGGGCTCGGTCGTGGGCCCATTCCTGTTTTTGGTAATGGTCAATGATTTGCCCGATAATGTCTCTGCAAGTACTGTTATGTTCGCTGATGATGCAACTTTTTTTAGAAGCGAGAAAAATTGTAAAGACCTTTGTTCCACTATGAATGAGGTAGTTCTCAAAGAGGCAGCTGAATGGTATGCAGCAAACAAATTTCTCCTTAACTTGACCAAGACACAAAATATAACTTTCTCTCTAGACGTAAGAGCACCTAAAGAGGCAAATGATGACAGCAGTGTCAAACTCTTAGGTATCCATCTTGACCCTAAGTTTGTTTGGGATTCTCATGTAAATAAGGTTTGTTCAAAGCTCTCAAAAGTTGTTTACATGTTGCGTCGCCTTAGATTTAGCCTACCTAGTCATTACCTTAGATCTTGTTACTTTGCTTTTTTTCATAGTGTTTTGCTCTATGGTATCTTGTACTGGGGCAATAGTTCAAAAATAAATGAAGTGTTGGTGATTCAGAAGAAGGCTGTGAGGATTTTATTAAGTGTAGGTCCTTTTGAGCGTTGTAGGCCTTTGTTCAAACAAGCCAAGATTTTAACTGTGATAAATGTGTATGTTTTTGTCTGTTTGTGTTATGTTAAGAATAATTTAGCAAACTTCACTTTATCAAACCAAATCCACAACCATTTCACAAGATCTAGTCATCATGTATATAGGCAACATAGTAGGCTAAGCAAAACCGTCAAGTCTTTCAATGTCTTTAGTATTAAGTTATTTAACAAACTGCCTCTTAGTGCCAAAGAAGTTAGTAATAGTAAATTTGAGAAAGTTTTGTCAGATTGGTTACTGGAAAACCCTATGTACAATGTCAATGAGTTCTTGGAAATGACTTTTAATGATTCAATGTTACCATTCAGTGTTTAGATTTAGGCCTGTTGATCTGTTTAATTTTAATTAGGCTTATGAATTTTAAATGTAACTTCTAATGATTTAATACCATCCTGTTAAAAGTTTTAATGTGTTGATCTGTTTCTGATTTTAATTAGGCTTAGGCCTATGAATTTCTTATGTGACTTTGCCCATTACATGTACATGTTTAACGGCAATAAATGATTCTGATTCTGATTCTTATTGTGTCTTTAACATGTTCACGATGGCACGTTTTTTCTGAGTATCTCACTGCCATCCTGAAAATTGATAAGGCATTAAAATATCACCTTTACTCAAGTTTACATACTGAAATTTATAATATTGTTTAGTTGTTGAAGCGAGTGACTTTTTCACTGCCCAGGTGGCGGTTTTCTCTGGATGCTCCGTAAGTAAAGCTCGCTCAATGCCTATAAACCAGCCAGGTTACTCTGCGGCACAGCTGAGCTGGCGAGTGTAGCAGGGCCCTGATAGCTTGTCACGGATACCTCAACACAAAGTGATGAGGTAGCATACTTAATAATTATTCCTCCCGTTTTTATTATATTGTTCCTCCTTCATTATGGGATTTTATTTGAAATATTTTTAAATGAATAATTTTAAAATTTGTGTTTGAAATTTGTTTCAGAGAGTGCTCTCAAGCAGTGCAGGAACATTGCACGACAATATGCGTACTTCTACAAACTGTTTCAGGTATGTTGTTCAAATTTGTATTGGAAATTCACAAAGTGAAAGTTTTGTAAGAAGCAACAGCTGTTACAGTACTTTTGTAAGAAGTAACAGTTTCACTAAAGTTTATAACACAATTACTATTTAATTAATACTCTCACTTATTCCCTGGGCCATTTATATCCAAAGATATATTTGGTCACACCTACAACACCCCTTTACCTTTCTCTATCTTCCGCATCTTCCTCGGATGCTCCTATCAGCTTAAAATCCGCCTTTACTCGGCTCCACCAATTTTAGTGTGTACCTCCTCTTAGTTGTCTTCCTAACGATCAATTTAATTAATTCTTTGACAAATGAAGGGGTCCCCCGTAAAACGTTCTAAACAAAAAATTTCAAAATCGGAGATATTCAGTGAAAAAGGTTCTCCAGGACATGAGCTTCACCGTGGTATATTTTGTTTTGAAGATATTTGAGTTGGTAGCCCTGATTTCGTCTGTCAAAGTTTGCGTGCTTCGCGAAACTGCACGGACTTTCTGGGTAATAACGTTCTATTCGCCTAAAGATGGAATCCCCGCCGGTCGTTGCGCTGTCACCCAAGGACCAAAATCGCGTAAATAAAAATAAAAGACGTGAAGTAAAAATTGGAAATTGGAAGGATAAGACCAGGATTGAATATAGAAAAGTTGGATTACCCTATATTTAAAAAAATAAGAAGCCAAGGCCTGGAAATTGCCCCCAAAAGAGGTGGGTAGAATAACGTTTTAAGCACCACATGTGGATAACTTTTAGCAAAATGACGTATCACGTTTTATTAACAACATTACATTTTTGTACTTTTACATCAATAAAATTGTTTTATATTCAGTTTTATTTTTGTTTCTGTTGATATTCCTACTCTCCCTCATGTTTTCTTCCAAAGTAGATAGGCAGTCCGTCAGAAAACGTTCCAAGCGCCAGTCATTTAGAACGTTATAAAAAAAAACACGTAAAATGTTTTAAAATGCTTGATGGCAGGTAAAAATTTAATATAATGCTACATTATGATGTTATAAATAGGGTGTTAAAAAATTATACATGATTATAAGTTCTAACCTTAAAAAAACCGTAAATTTTATAATTCAACTTTCAACCCTTGATTACTCAAAACTAGGTTTTTGTCGTTTAGAACGTTTTACGGGGGACCCCTTCAAATAATGTACTTTGCCCTATAATTAAGAAATATTTTTGTCACTCGACAGCCTACATAAGTAATCTCAATCATGATAAGTGATTTATTCAATTTCATAAAAAATCCTTTTTTATACAGAAACAAACTAATTTATATATTTAATCAATCAATTCATTTTCAGAATATGACTGATCCTGCAAGTGAAGTTTTGAGAGAAGTTTTCACTTATGAACAATATCGGTAAGTTTTAAGTCTTATTTATGTATAAGTGAATCGGGTTTACTTGAGGATTTGCAAAAGCCTTTATTGTTTTTGTAGTAGACTGGATTTTTAAATCCATATTGCAGCCTAAATAAAGTCTTGTGATCCTAGATGGTTAAACTGACCAAACTTCTTTGAAGGTGACAGATGGATTTCCCAGAAGATATCTCCTTATATTTTGGTTATGCCATAATTAATTATAAGTAACGGGGAACTATAGCCTCCTCAAGACAATTGTCTGTGGGTGAATGAAGGGGGATCTGCCGGTAAAGCTAGAGGATGAAGACTCGCCTGTTAGAGAGTTCATAAACTGAATGAATTATCTTTTATGATTTAGAAAAGGTTTAGCTCCAAAATGAGTGCTTAGTGCAATACGACTCAAAATCTTGCTTGTTCTGAGCTTTCAAGAAACTTTGCGGAAGGGTGAGGGCCTCCAATGGGATGCTCACACATACGGAAATGAAATTTGGAGATTTTTAAAAACTTAGTGCAACTCTTGTCAGTGCAGTATTTGGTTGCTCTGCCAGTATCTTCAGATAAAGTAACGGCCCTCTAAAATCAAAATTAATGCCTAATAAGTGAAACTCATCAAACTGCTCAATTTTTAATTTCGGGCCAAGGTATTTTTACCTTTGTTCATTAATGGATTATTCTGTGTTTTAATCAGTCATCTCTTTTTCGTTGTTTGAAAATGCCATGCCATTTAAAAAATGCTCAACAACAATAATTATCTGAGGTCAACAATTTGGGTTTAGTTTTAGGTTGTAAATGATGGATGTGTATGGATAAATGAAAAGCGTTTTAACAAAACTTACTTTAATACAAAAAATTCAACAAAAATACAAAATTTACAGCTCTTAAAATTACATTATGAGAAAATACATGAGAGAAATAAATAAAGATGAGGTAAGCGCTTGTGTTACGGTTTCTTATTTGGCAGATATAAATAAAAGTCACCTGTGACATAATAATATCATTCCAAAATGTAAAAATGAAATATGTGATGTTTTGGTGAAAGTTATGTGTAAAAATTGTACAAGCTATGCAGGTAAAGTAGATAGTAGGAAAAAATGGATAGTCATGTCGTAATAGGATTCAGTTATCAACTTAAACTAAAGCTTAACCTAAATATTGCACTTAACAGTTCAGGCTGTTGAATACTTAAAAAATTAATAAACAGGAAATTAATATATAAGAGAAAAGGCTACAAAATTTCACATTTATAATGTAAATAATAGATTTGATTTAGACAGTTTTAATTAGACTCAAATAAGAGGTAGAGTGAAACATATCAGTTAAAATTGGGAATCAAAGTGTTTATCACTTCTCAAGAGAGTCAACTTCACAATAACATTCAATTTTTACTTAAATAATATTTTTTAAAGAATTTCACTCCCTCGTTCAGTCCCCATCACAGCATTTAACAGCGAAAGAGAAAGATCAGTCACAGCGGATAAATGTACAGTTAGTCTAGTTTTTTGGCCTACTCGTACTGAAATGTTTTCCTCAATGTCCTCCAAAGGTAGTAATGTCTGTTGGACGCGGTGTTGGAGTGTATGGTGTGGTTGAACGGTGATTTCCGCAACACCGGCGTCAGACTTCTCTGACTGCCGCGGATGTCTTCGGCAAGATGTTCACAGAGGATGTCTTGTCTCGCGCGAAGCCTCGCTCGCCTCTGGCGAATTTTACATGACACCAAGACCGCCAGGAATCCGAATATCGCTAGCCCCAAGAGAGCACCGCTGGCTGCGATCGCTGATTTTACACCTTGCGGAACTTTTTTTGTTTCCGGGTAATCCTCGTCCGTCATATCTGCACTCTCCACGTTGTGTTTTCCTCCGAGGATGTGATTTCTGAGATGATGAGCTTCTTCGCCTTCGTCCAAAAGAATAACGTCTTCGAGATCTGAGGGTTTAGGTGTGGACGGGGCGAATAGAGGTATTTCCTTGATTACCCCTGGGAAACCGACGGGTTTCTGGGGTTTAGGAGGAGCGGTTTTTGACTCTGACGATTTACTGACCTCGATCCTCCAGTCTGGGTAAGGTGAAATCTCTAAATTGTCTTTATTTGAGGTTTCAGAACCAAATCTGGGCATACTTTCAAAAACTCTGGGTTCTCTTTTGTCATTAGGTTGGGGTAGTTCTCGCGGAGTGTTGATCGGTTCGTTAAACAAAGGCGTCTTCTCCATGGGCCTTGACTTGCTTCTTTTCCCAGCTATGTCATGCATGTATTTAGGGAAAGCACCGAGTATTCCATCATCTGGGAATTGAATTGCTGACGTGTGGGTCGGTTCGAGAATCGGTACTGGAATGACTGTCCCTTCAACTTTCAATTTTTTTCCAAATTTTTCACTTTCTTTTTGAGAGGATTTCATAATACTCGAGAAGTTATCATCGGTTTTTTTGTACTCGCTCAATAGGTATTTGGCTTTTTCTACAATCATTGTTTCTGTTTTTTCCTCATCATTTGTGTCCTGTGTTGAAAAGTCTTTTTCTTGAGGATCTACTGATATTTCTGTCGTTTTATTTTGTTTGCTATTTTCTTCTGTTGTGGTTATACTTTTGTTTTGATTGATAAATGCGGAAAAGTGCCCAGCTCCTCTTTCTCTATGTGCGATTAGTTCACTCAAAGTCATGTTTCTAAGTTCTAAAATTCTTTTTACCCTCGCTTTGCCCATTTCATCCATTATCAGTTCTAAAATTTCATCATTGATGTTCGACACATCGACTCCATCCAGTTTCAAATCTTCCGATTCAGTCGTGGCTTCTCGGCTGCTCTCACTCGATTCCTTGCCTTCAGTACTCGGGGCGAATGTCTGTGTTGCTGTAGATATTGTTGTTGTTTGTGTGGTGGTTGTTGTTGTGGTAGGTGTTACTTCAGTTGATGATATTGTTGTTTCTTCAAGTTTTGTAATTGATTCTGTTGAACTCGGAAAATCTGTTTGCTCTGCTAATTTTGATTCACTTTTTGGAACTGCTTCATCAGTTAATTGTTTATACTTGGTAGTTTCCAGCAATCCGTTTTCTCTGTAATCAGGATTCCTGATCAGAGTCGATGGAGTAATAATAATCAGGTCGTTACTTGCGTTGTTAAGATTTTCTGATTCAGCAGTATCTGGTGTCTCTTTTAAAATTCCTTCTTCTTCATTAGGTTTTTCTGGATTTTCTTCAACAGGCTTTTGTGAGATTTTCTGAATCAGTTCTGCTGTGGAGAGTATTTCTGGCATTGTCGGGAAGCCAGGTGGTAACAATTTACTTGGTACAATATTGTTAGTCAGTAGTGAACTTAGTCTTTGGTCACAGTCTTCACCCGCACATTGTCTGTCTGTGTTGTTCAGATGCACTGGGTTCGTCGTTGGCACATTGTTGTCGTCATGTTGTAGTGGGTGTGTGTCGGCCGGATCCTGTGTGGTCGATGTATTTTTGTGTTTTCTCGGCCGCAGCCTTCTTCTAATCACAGCTGATGTCGTCGGTAACCTTCTCGTCTTAGAGAGCAAGTTGTTTCTGTTTTCAATTATTTTTTCGATATTCTTTATGTTTGGCTGGGGTTCAGTTTTAGTTTCCACTTTCTTCTCCTCCCTCAGTCCAAACTTGAGTGTGGTCGGTGTCTCTGTGGTCTCCAATGTGGTAGTTCTGGTCGGTCCTTTTGGATTGAACCTATTGATCCAGGCGTAATCTTTCGTTGTCGTTGACGGGTGTATAATATGATTTTCCTCGATGTTTTGAGAAGTCAAATCAACACTCGAAGGTGAAAAAGCACTCAATTCCATACCGGAACTACTAAACTCACCATCGGAGTGCGGAAACTCTGTGAACGGTCCCAACTTGTGGTTTATTTCAGTGATCTCTTTCGGTGTGAAGGCTGAAGCGAATATGGAAGAGGGTGTCGCTTCTTCTTGAGCCCTTGAAGAAGACTCACTCGCTGCTTCTTGCCAAGGTGAGAAATTGTTGGATTGCACCACCACCTCTGACGGTTGAGTGGTAACTTCTTGCAGGCCGTCTTGAGTGTCCTCGCTCGGTTCGGTTGAAATCCTCATTCGTTTCCTACCACCTTTTCTCCTTTTCCTCTGAGGGTTTCTCACTCGGTACTCACTTCCTTCTTCAACATTTTCTCGATACGTCTCCTCAGGTAACCTCTCCCTCGGAACGGTAGGCTCTGGGTTTTCAGCGTCAAACTCGGGTTTTCTCCTGATTGGACGCCTTCGCCTCTTGGACGGCCTGCGTCGCTGGTAGACCACCTCCTCTTCAGCAGGCGAAGTCTCCTCTTCTTTCACCGTCCTCTCGGGGTCGTACTCCTCGATGAACGAAGGGGTTGTCGACCTGGGTCGCTTCCTCAGGCGTCGTCTGCGCTTGCGCCGGGGGCGAGACCTCGGCCTGTCCGCGATGTCGCTGTCATTGTTCGGGTGAAGTCGGGCGTGGCCGATGTCTTGAGATTCTGCCACCGCTATGTCCTCGTACTCCTCTTCATCCTGAAAAAAATGTTTGTTTTTAATTTTTTAAATTATTGAATGTTTTAAAAGTTGTTTATCTTATTTAAACTGTTTAAGCAATGCCTGTAGTCTCCCGAAAGTTCAGTGAAAAAAATTTGAGTGTCGTAGAGAGCATTTGAGTAGTAAATAAAAAAAATTGTCATTAGTAATTTTTTATGAGCAATATTTGAGAAAATATGTGTCTCTGGGCAAAATGAGAAAACTGACAAATGTTTTGAAGTTTTGTTCTGAATGTTTTGACAAATGAAACATTTGACATTTTGGTCCACGGTTTCTTAAAATTCCTGTTTTGATTTTGTAATGTTCAAATCATCTGTCACATTTTTCACCAACCAAAGCTGAATTTCATAATTAGCCTAACAATTAAAAACTGGCATATTCCAATAATTCCCACTTCTCTTTTGACATCACATTTTAGGAATGGATTTAATGGAGGAACAGGTCAACTACCATTTTCTGCCATCATCATTACTCTTGGAGTTGCCAACTTAATTAATTAATAAATGTTAATGTGAAATATTAAATAACCCGACCTCCCAGAATTGAGAAAACACAATCTTATCTTCATTAGTCATGGATACATTCAATTGTAGACCTGCTCATGTGTTTAAAGTATATTTATATAATTATGTAAGGGAAATTTTGGCACAGAAATTGTGGGCTTTTGGGAAGTTGTTGGGTATGGTAGAGGGCTCAAATTGAAGGTATTGATTCCTCAGCCTCGGGAAAAGTACCGAAATTGCTTGAAGTTACTAGAAAATGAGAAATAACGTAAAATATCTGTCATTTATAAAGGATGGTGATTTGAAAACATAGCTTTGTTTACATATAACATGTGAAGCTGATACTTGATCGAAAGCAATGTGCTAGATATTATCTTACGGTGGATCTAAAAACCAGTTTACTATGAAGGTATTTTGTACTATAATATAGAAGAATTGATTTTACAAAAACTTTCTCTTATAATGACTAGGAGCTTTTAGCCCCTTCGATCACAAAAATTCATCCATCCATTCAAACTTTCTCATTTATAATTTTAGTAAGATGTGACACTTGATTGCACCACATGTGCATAAAATCAACAAAGAAAATAACTTAAAAAATTTTTATTTTCCTCAAGTTGAAAAATTTTAGAGACATTATTTAATTCTTAACCTAATGTACCAAATTAGTATGGTTATTTTCAAAACAAAAATAATTTGCTAACATTATTTGTAGATCATTTTAGAAACACGCATTATTAATAATCGATTACAATTTATTTTCATTATTTAACTATAGCATTAGCACAACTTTTTTATTTACGTTTTTTTTGTTTTGTCCGAAATTAACCGAAATTACAGAGCAGGTTTTTATATTATTTAAAAACTTTCCATAGACGTCGGTTCTGGTACCGCACCAGATGTAAAAACCGCTCATCAACAAAGCATTATCCAACGGTGATTAGTTGCCCAATGCCTCAGTGCGACGTGGGTTGTGCAACAACTCGACAGCTGATTGTGTAAGTGTATCGCACATCTACGTGTCTCGGTGTCGCATCGCAGCTTTCACATTCCGAGCTTTCATCCCACCGGCTAATCTACTGACGCTGTGACCGATGGCACATTGCCTCCGATTACTCGCTGCGTCGTCTGGTAACAGCTTTATATATTATTCGCTGCGTTGTCTGTGGTGACAGCTTTATATACAGGGTGTTTTTTTTTAAACACAACCCATTTTTAAGATTGAATAATACGTATATAAATATGTATTGAGTATTGTTTTATTGATCTTTACTTTTATACAAGCTATTATTTAAGTTTGATCACATTTAGTTTACAATACGTGCTCAAACAGTGCGTCATTGGCATTTGTATAAAGTTATGCTCTCCCTATCAAATTTCCGAACATGTGTTGCCAGGTACTCTTTGAATTTCTTGCATTAAATTTTTATGTTTGTTTTGAGGTGCTGAATATCTTGTGAACTGTTTTCATAGAATAATACTACTTTACATGTCTGTGGCAAATTTCATTCAGATCGGACCACTTTTACGCGAGTTATCGTGCTTAAAGACACACATATTAAAAACGCAACCCAAAACTTTATTTTACCAGTGAAGGATTATTTTCCCTAAGATCCCTGGATTTGACCCCACTATATTATTTTATTTGGGGATACATAAAAATTAAGTCCTACGAAAACAATTCACAGAATATTCAGCACCTCGAAACCATCAACAAATTAAATGCAAGAAATTCAAAGAGGTAGGCCTTCCTTGCAACACGTGCTTGGGAATTTGATGGAAAGAGCATAACTTTGTACAAATGCCAATGGCGGACTGTTTGAGCACGTAATGTAAACTAAATGTGATCAAACTTAAATAATAGGTTGTATAAAATGTAAAGATCAATAAAACAATACTTATTCCATATTTATATGTGCATTATTCAATCTTAAAAATGGGCTGCGTTTGAAAAAAACACCCTGTATTACTCGCTGCGTCATCTGTGGTGACAGCTTTATATAAGAGTTTTACTACCCTCTGTACCAGCTGGTGCTGGTGCTTATTGTATGGGTGAAAAGTTAAGAAAAGACCTTTCAGGAAGTTTATAACCATGATGATTGTTTTTTTTTATTACGATTTATAGATGGAAAAAACTAATATGAACAAATTATTAAAGATGCATAACTGGATAGAATGAGGGTATTGATTGGAAAATAGATTAATTTTGGTATTAATTTAAACAGTATTAATTTTGGTAATTTCTAAATATACAAAATTCAGGAAAACACCCTATCCTAAATAGTGTTTATCGAAATATACTATTTTCGGTTGAACGCTTTAACAAGTTTCTCCCAGAAAATAAGTAAACATTTTAGTCACTATAAATTACTAGTATTGTAATTTTTATCAAAACAGAACACCTTGAGGTATTCAGAAGTAAAATGAAACTATGCATTTTTGTACAGATCATTAATTATTCTTTAATGAAATTAAGTTTGGGAGGACAGCTTAAATGAGCTCAGTTAAAATATAATACCTATTATCCTCTGCTCTTATATGAGCAATAATTGATTGCTTGATTGCACGATTTTCCAAAAACTTCTCAGGGGATTTTCTTCAAATTTTGGGAATAAGTTATTTTTGGCTCAAAAATGTGTTTGTGGAGGTTACTTAGCAAGAGAAAATCCAAATAACGTAATAAGATGAATTTTAAAGTCAAACAAAATTTGCTAGCCACGAAACAGCAACAAAACTGTTTGCAAACTATAGCTAATATAGCCATGTATGGAAAATACCGCACCTGGGATGAAGATTGCATGGAGTAATAGAAAAACGATATTTATGAATATTATTGCGCTGAAATGTTTTGTAGCAATTGGATGAACTGGTAAACATAAAATAATAAAGAGTAAGGCCAACATTAAATATTTATGTATCATCCATCATATATCTTCATTCCTATGTGCATGCAATGTCTAGATGCTTCTGTGAAATTTTTCTAAAGTAGGTTTCTGTCGATTTATTCCACATAAATTCTCGAATCGACCATGTCTTCAACCTATCCTCTCCTGTAGGACAATAGAATAGCCGTATGTGGCAACAAGGGGCATAAGGTCAGCGGAGGTGTTGTATAATGCAGGATACAAACAACCCGTGCGGCACTCGACAAAACGGCTCAGCACTCGACACTTCCCTGTGTTGCGCTCGACCAGTCTACCAGCTGTGGTGAAAGGCCCGATTGACGCGTAATTAACAGAGTGGCTCGATAAATGAGAACCATCCTCGCTGCATTCTTGCATCAATTTCTCTTTCCCTGTTTACAGAACATCATCGATTGTAATTTGTCGGGAAATTTATATTGTTGCTCTTAAATGAGTGTTGTTGAAAGTCATGGTCATCCTCTGTTTCACTTAAATCACTTTGCTCTATTTTTTATGAGTGTTTTTAAGATTGCAGATTTTGTAATCAAATTATTTATGAGGTAAAATTGTGTTCAAGATAAAGTCCCTATTGTAAAATTATCTAATAATGTGAAAAAATTACTTAAACTATTAAAAGATTATTGTTAGCCTATTGACATCATAAATTGTTTTATTTGACTGAAAATTAATATTGTACCCAAAGTGATGATATTGCAAATATTTTGGTAAAATTAAATGTTAAAAAAGTTGTGATGCCTCAAGTTTTATTGAATATAATAAGAAACAGTTTGTTTACTTATTGCGAGTTGGTTCCGGGACTAGAGATTGTTCTGCTCTACGAACTCTGAAATAACGATTCATTTAGGAAACTTTTCAACACTTTTCCTGTGAAAAGACTCTGATTTCCCATACATTGGACCACTAAGTATAGGTGGTTAGGTGCATGGTGAATTTTTGCTTGCAAAGAAAAATGTATTGAATAGGTTAAGTGGAAAGCAATTATTTTAGTTTACTTAGTGTACTTATTCTTTAAACGTTGTGTGAATATTACTAGGAAATAAAACATAATCGCCCCATAGAATTTCCATGGATAGAGGAAACCAGTGCTCTTCATTAATTAAAACATATGCGTATGGCTGTGTTTTCTTCCCTTCCTCTGATGAAACCCTTAACTCAAGCATCAACATATTGCTGTTGATGCAAGCATCAACATATTATGTGTAGCGCCATGTAAAATTTAGGAAAGTTTTCTTTTATCCTGTATCTTTTAAACTCCAAAACCAAAAGGAAAAGTACAAAAATTTAAATAATATCCATCCCACAATATTTACATTAAGTTTGCCTTGTTACACAACAAATGTAAAATTAAATTTTGTGACATTAACAAACAAGATACTGATAAATTATAAGAGATAGTTTTGTTTTCCAGTAAAAGTCCCCATGTTGTTGTATTAGTGAGTCACATTGTTTTCTAATTGGCTGTGTGAATAAAGCTCGCGCTGATTAGACTAGGATTTACGGCTTTTCTTTGTTCCTCAACGGGAAATGTAGAAAGGGAATCCTAGGGTTTATTGTCCTACAATTTTAAAGGAACATTTTGTTGGAAGAGAGATCAACAACAATGATTAAGTAATCGGTTTAAATAGAAAATCAGTATATTTACGTTACGGATAAATTATGACTATTATCAACTATTGTCATATACCTATCAACATTTTTACATAACAGCAAAGTGTTTTTCATATAATTTGTTGTAAGAAACATTTCTATAAAAATTTAAGTTAAGACAACATTTTTAATCTTGTGCTGGACACTCATTTAATACTTGAGTAGGCAGAAGGCCCTCCCAGTTTGTGGGATTTAGTCTTATGAAAAGTGTAAAAATGTAATAACTATTGATTATTGTATAAATTAACCTTTGCTGCGAAATCACACTTGTTATAATCACAGTAAAATATCCCATGACTTAAAAATGTCTTTAGGTTTCACTTTATACTAGTACACTAAAAGATTCTCCCAGTTTGTGGAATTACATCTTATGAAAAGTGTAAAAATGTAATAAATATTGATTATTGTATAAATCTTTGCTGCAAAGTCGTGTTTGTTGTTCCACAGTTGCACAGTAACTATTCCATGACTCGGAAAAGTCTTTGAATTTCACTTTAAAGAAGTAAACTAAATTGTTGCTTACTTCCCAGGACTCCCCATCATTTTTCTCAAGTGGTTTTTACCATGGCCTTTACACAGCTCAAAATAATGATCAAATTTTTTTAGTGACTGCTATTAGTACAGTAGCTTTTACTATGTCAACATACCTTCATCAGATCTCCATTATGCCCAGATCACATTAGCTGAAAGGCTCATTATGCCAGAACATGCAGTGCCAGATTTACAGATTTTAAGGACCAGTACGACTTTGAAAACTTTTCAGACTTTGATGCCAAGCTTTCAATTCCAACCTGTCGAACCTGTGATCAGAGTATTTTAAGTTCCTCGATACAATTTAGTTTAAGGTTCACTTGATCACAACAAACTGAAAATAAACTTTTAGGTTAATGGAGGTGATGTGAATTGAAAGTATTAAAATGTACGAAGGAAATATTAATATTAACATTTTGTAATTTGTCTGGCCCTCATCGGCCCATGGCTAATGAATGTTTATGTTGAAAAAGAACACTTTGAGAAATCTATGGCTTAAAAGAACATTTTCGGACACATCACTCAGAACACTGCCAAATTATTTAGGACTCTCACCAGTTCTTTATCAGGAGACTCCTCAGCAGCTTCCTCAGCAAGGACTGCTGATATCAGCAGCAGCATCAGCACGCAACACACCCCTGTCAGCCTCATCTGCAAAATAAATACAGTCGTTACAACTTTTGCAACTCTGCGTTTTGTACAAATTCTATTGCATCGGTCCTTTCCAAAAAGGTATTGATCAAACTACTGTATATGCCAAAGTAAACGGGATTCGAAGGCGAAGAGCACACCGGGGACCCCTTCTTCTTTCCGACCCCTGTGTATGCTCGACACGGCCGGGAAAGTGCTTGAGAAGCTCCTGCGCGTCAGGCTGACCGAGGCCATCGTCTCTGCGGGGGACTTGTCCCCGCAGCAGTACGGCTTCAGATCCGGCCGCTCTACCATCGACGCTATCCAGGAGGTAGTTGAGGCAGTGCGGAGGGCGGAGGATCACAACCATTGGTCGCGCCGCGTGGTCCTTCTCGTCACGCTCGACGTGAAGAACGCTTTTAACTCCGCCAGGTGGAGCGATATGCTGTGGGCGCTTGAGCATACGTTCCAAGTTCCCTCCTACCTCCTGCGTATGATAGAAGCGTATTTGTCAGACCGCGTTCTGTTGTACGACACGACCGAAGGTCAGCGGCGCATTCCCATCACTTCCGGGGCTGCGCAGGGGTCCATTCTCGGACCAGATCTCTGGAACGTGTCCTACGACAGCTTGCTGAGGCTAGACATGCCCGATGAGACCCGCCTCGTTGGCTATGCTGACGATGTCGCTGCCTTGATCGCTGCGAGGAACGTCGAGCAGGCAAAACTGAGGCTCAGCGTAGTGATGGCCAAGGTCAACGGGTGGATGCGAGATCACGGCTTGTCCCTGGCTATCAGTAAGACGGAGATCGTCGTCCTCACCAAAAAGAGGATTAACACCGTGTTCCCCGTGCAGATAGGTGACGTCACACTCGAGACTAAGCCTGCTGCAAAGTACCTGGGAGTCATGGTCGACAGCAGACTGTCTTTCGGCGAGCAGATCCAGCGCGCTGCCGACAAAGCCGCTAAGGGTGTCGCTGCCCTTGGTAGGCTTATGCCCAATGTCGGCGGTCCTCGTTCCTGCAAGCGCCGTCTGCTCATGACTGCCGTCCAGTCAGTCTTGCTGTACGGGGCGGAGGTATGGGCTCACGCACTCGAGAAGCGAGTCTTCCGAGACCGGCTTGCCCGAGTCCAGCGTCGAGGAGCTCTGCGGGTCGCTTCGGCCTACCGCACAGTCTCCGAGCCTGCTGTGATGGTGATCGCCGGAGTCATCCCCGTCCTCTTCCTCGCGAGGGAGAGGCAGGCGATTTACCGGAGGAGGCCTGAAGTGGGCCGGGAAACAGCTGCCAGGGAAGAGCGCGATCGCAGCTTCGACTCTTGGCAGCGCGACTGGGAAGCCGAGCCGAGGGGACGTTGGACCTTCCAGCTCATACCTTCCGTCCGACCATGGCTGGAGCGGCAGCACGGCGAGGTCGATTACTACGTGACCCAGTTTCTTTCTGGACACGGGTACTTCCGAGCCTATCTGCACCGGATGGGCAAAGTCGCCAGCCCGGACTGTCTGTATTGCCCCGGCATCCCAGATACGTCCGAGCACACCTTCTTTCAGTGCGACCGTTGGCACGTCCGCCGAGCCTCACTTTCATCTGAGATCGGCGTGATCGTCAGCCCAAACAACATCGTCGGAGCTATGCTCCAGGGAGAGGGCAACTGGAACTGTGTCCAGCACTACGTCCAGGCCATTCTTCGGGCGAAAAAGGTCGACCTCGATCGGCCTTAATCCTCAGCATTTCCCCACGGAGGTTGCCCTAGCGGCGTAATATCAAAGGCCTAGCCCGAAGTAATGTGTGAAACAGTTCCAGGCTAGTGTCCTCGGTGCCGAGGGAGGTGGTTTAGTCGGTAGTTCACGGGACATCGAGCTCGTGGGAGTCCGACACTACTGAGGGGACAACGAGCCCCTCAGTGTGCGTAAACGCATTCCACCTCCTACCCAAAAAAAAAAAAAAAAAAAAAAAAGTAAACGGGATTGAGTAGTGAACGGATCCCTCTTATCCAGTAACCTTTTAATCAAACCTCGCTTTAACCGAATTAACTCTCTGAAACTGTCTTCTTTGTAGCCGGCTGATTTTTATCAAATCGTCAGTTCAACGGGGATAGTTTGGTTGGAAGTGTACAACACCGACGATTTCTATGGGAAGTATAGGAGGTGAATTGTCATGAAAAAGAATAATTACAGTTTTACACGATTAGTATATACATTATTTCTAAACCTATAATGTAATGAGTTTAAGGGAGTCTCAGTCTATATGCCAATTCCTTATCTAACTGATTCTCGGTCCCAGGGAAGCATGGAACGCATGTTACTTACTGGTTGAAGGTAAGGAATAAAGACAGAGACATCTTTACAATTAAAAAGTATCATACAAAACTTTATGGTAGGCCTATTAATACATTTTACCAAATTAATTAAATCCATTTTTTATGTTTACCAATTTTAATGAAGTTTTATGTATTTGTCTTTTGGCAGTAAGATAAGTTTTTGCATTAAAAAAGAAAAACATGAAGTAAGGCTTTAAAATTGCCACAGTAAAATTACATGCAATGAAATCAATATTGTTTTCGATTTATAGGGAGGGATTAGCTTAAGTGTATTAAGTTAAATTTCAAAACCCGATAGGATATTCATACAATTTAAATATGTTTTTACATAGGAAGAAAATCTGATTTTATTATTTTACGCCCATTGTTTACTTGAAGATAAGTAATGAAATGTAAAAGAAATCTTGAATTAGTTACTTTCCTTCATGGCAAACAATTAATGTACCCGTTAGCAGTTTAAATGGGTAGGAAGCCAATATCTTTATCACTTCAACATTCAAATGAAAGTGAGTGTACTTTCCCATGACTCTTAAAAGGAAAAGAAAGCCTGTTGAGTTTTATGTTAAATGGCTCGTCATAAACTTAAGAGCTTGTGTGGGACATTATGTTGTTATGATTTTTATTCTCATTTCTTGAGTTTAAAGGTATGAGTTAGGGACCTGTTTTCATTTGTTATGCTTGTAGCATTCAGTTTATTAACTAGTTGTTTTTTTACCATTGTCAATCTTATTTTCTCTAATAGTTTAAACTCAAATTATACCGGTCTATTAAAAAGGTCCTTACGTTTTATATAAAGGTACTAAAGGTACTAAAGGTACTTATGTTTATTTACAAAAATACAGCCCATTTGTGAACTTTCTTGTGGTTTTATATTTCCTAATCTTTTTATATATAAAAAAATATCAATCATGCTTGCTATGCTAGCTAAATCTTTTACCCGCGGAAGTAAAAAAAATGTAAGCCAGTACTTTGCAGGCCAATATATAAGTTGTACTCGTCAATGTGTATACAAGTCTCAGAAGCTTTAGTTTATTATTATCAGTTGTTCTCTGAAATTTCTATTTCTATATTAAATATCATAAATTAAGCCCTTTTTATCATATTTTGCCCTTAGGGAAAATTTTATTAAAAACTAATATTTTTCCTCCAATTTGCTAATCAAGACCTTTTATTTAAGTATGGGGTTGTTAGGTGTCACACTCGGAGTTTTCTCAAAACTTCCTGGATTAAGATGGCTTTATATATAGTTTGCACGACTTTGTCTTGATAGGTGCTAGTAGGAAGAAAGGAACTCAATAGGTTTGGAGGCTCGGACCAACTGCAAAGTCGGTGAGCCGTGAAGTGCTCTCGCGTCTGGATACAACTTTCTCCAATATAGGATCTGTCACATTGCTCTTCCGATCCTTCTGTTCGTGTGCAGATCACATATTGAGTGAAATTGTGTGAAGTGTTTTGGGTATTTTGAGGAAAATAAGTCTAGAAGAAATCATTATTTCATTATTCCTATTGCAGCAGACCCATTACTATACTTCGTGAATTCCCAATGATTGGATTTTTGTATTCCAGCATAGTGAATGCAACAAATAACATTAGCTTCATTGCTCATAAAAACTCTTTATATTTTAACACAATTTAATTTATTATTTAAGATTATTAATTTCAATTTAGATAAATTTTAGAAGAATTAACAAAATATGACATTTACATTGTTGTCTCTAGTTTTTGCATTAAATTACAAACACTTAACATTGTTATATTTTTTTGGCTATGAACTTTGATTTTGTACTGAGGACATTATTTTAAATAATTAACTGTATTTTATAATGTTACCTTTCTGCTCTTTACTTGCTTTTGAATAATAAACCAGATTATATGATTATAACATCTTTACCTGTAACCATATGTTCTAAATGTAAGTCAACATTAAATTTACAGATTGTAAACATAACCAAAATTCAAACATAAACATTTACATTTAAGTTTCACTAAACACTTAAGGTAAAAAATAATCATGTCCTGTTTTACGACCGCTATGTCTTCAATTTTTGACCAAATGCAGAAAATGATGTGTTCGCCTCCGTGTACTGAAAACATCATCAATTATTTCGCTTTCGCCCCACCTCCACCATCATACCGCCTGCTATACGGGCCCTTGGGTAAATATCAGTTCGCTTTCGAGAAGAAACCTTCAGATCTTCCGTATTTCTTCAACGAACAACGCATCAACGAGGAATTCGAGTTTACTTTCGCAAAAACAAAATATTATACCGACATCGCCTGTATGTACTATGTCGCCAATCGACATTCAAAACTGACGATTTTATACTCTCACGGGAACTCGTGCGATTTAGGGGACTTGGTCTATCTGGTCGCTTGGATGGCTAAGGAGCTCAATTGTAACGTTTTGGCTTACGACTACTCCGGCTACGGATGCAGCACGGGGAAACCGTCGGAGAAGCAAGTCTACGCCGATGTCGAAGCTGCGGCCTTGCATTTGGTCCAGCACTACGGACTTTCATTCAGGGACTTGGTTCTACACGGCCAGAGTTTGGGGAGTGCTGCCGCGATCGATCTAGCCTCTAAGATGAATGTTTGTGGGGTTGTGGTTCAATCCGGTTTCACGTCAGCCATCGGAGTTCCCTTCCCCAAGATTCAGATGAAGGCGAGGCGCTGGGATCAGTTCAGGAGTATCGATAAAATCAACCGAGTCAACGCACCGACCCTGATCATCCATGGAACGGATGACAGAATCGTAAACTTTTCTCACGGCATCGATCTTTACAACAAGTGTAGAACGGCTGTAGAACCGCTCTGGATCGAGGGGGCAGGTCATGTGAACATCGAGTCTTACGACGTATTCATCGAGCGGATGAAAAGTTTTATAGAAGACCAAGTGAAGCCGCTTTGTAGGAATCCTAGTTTCCAGACGTACCCGTGCACTCCTGTAAGTCGTCATTCAACTCATTCACAAAGAAGTCATTTTAGACACAGTTAAGTCGCACAGCGATTCGGTGAAACTGTTTTGTTTTGTTTAGTTGTTTGTTTTTCATATGAAATAATAAAAACCATGATTGGCCTACAATGAGGATTTTTTATGTTTTTTAAGCTGTGGGGTGCAGGAATGTTGTTGCTTCAAAAGTGGACTTTTATATTTTTTTAGCCAGGGTATGAAGCAGGGACAGATTTTTTGACTGTATGTCACATAAGGCTGGGTCAACCGCAGAGGTGCTCCTACGGGGTGGGGGGGGGGATCAGGTGACCCCCTGATCAAGGTGTAAAACATTAACTAAACCTAAAATTGGAAACACATCATTTGAATGATTTTATCGAAAAACCAAGAATTGAAGTACTGAATACTTTCCCAAACAACACTTGATTTATTTTGGTCTTCTGTATTTGTCTTTGAACTACTAAAACACATTTTAAAGGGCTTCGTGGAAATACTTTATTAATTTTGATAATATAATTTTGGCCTTACCACTGTAACAAGGTTTGCTCTGGGGCCCCCAGAGTAAACATTATGCCCTAGATCTCAGTCACTGCAAATGCTGCAGATAATTGTTTATATTAGCTATTTATTTAAGTTTTTAAATCAGATTATGCCAGCAAACATATATTACCTCCCTGGCACATTACATTATCGAACTGTAATAGTTCAGACCTTACAGCCAAATATTTTGTTGGTAACACGGTAGTACCCGAGGCCTTACACAGGACGTTTCGTCTTTGTCCCTGGTCTTAAGTTAGTCAAGCGACTTAAAATATATTAAACTTAACTTCCTGTACAAAAATGTTAATATTTTTAGGTAATGCAACACAAATAACTGAAAAATTATATTTTTCTTTTGTTATTACAATCAATTTAGGACAGTTTTGCATAGCAACAATGCTTATCTTGACTCCAGGGATAGAGTGATGTTGCTTGGAACAACGGTTGTAGATAAGTTCGTTATCTGTGCTATTGCAATTATCAGTTATTTTACCAAGTTTTTACGTCTCCATCAATACCACTTTAAAACTGACCAATCGACATTGTGACCACCTCGGGTTTTGTAGTCATTACAGTGTTTAGGGGGAAATCGTCGAATGTCCGCGCATTGGGCGACTTCCGGCGATCACGATCACGTGATCACTGACGATCGTCGCGCGGAATCAGCTGTGAAATATCTTAGTTGGCGCCACTTTCGCCGGCTGACTTCCGGTGTCCGGGCAGAAGCTTCCGGTTTGACCTTCGACCTCACCCACGCGATCATCTAGGCACTGGGGGAAGAAGAAGAAGTGCATTAGTGAAATTACATTAGTTTCTTTTAGATTTGTTTATGACGGAGAGAGTTGAGAGAGTTTGCGTTTGTTTGTATTACTTGTGTTGGTAAAAGAACTAAAGTTAATGTTTAGAGAACATTTTGAGAAAAAATATTCTTAACCTCTTGAATGACAATTCGGGAACATTTAAATATTAGACTGTATCATTACTTATGACAGCGTGTTATTTATTTATTGACTCAATTATGTTATATTACTGCGTTATGTCGAATGTACTTAAAAAGCGTAACCTGGAAAAAATGTTTTGAAATTCTTAGACTAACATACATGCCTCTTAGAAATTCTTAGTCTTAGATATACAAAAATGATGTTTTTCTGGTTTGAGTTTTATTGACATAGTAAAAGATTCTATTATTGAATTTGTTGTTTTAACTGGGACAAACCCGAATGAGATTGTACACTGCAATGTACTTGAAAAATAACTGAAACATCACGACTATGAGGGAAGAAGTGCAGAAAATAATATACAAGTATGTTTTATATTTATTTTATTTTGATTTGTAAAATAAATTTCCCCTCAATTTCTTTATTTGTCAAGTTCTCGATTTGTAAATAACATAAAACCCTCCTACTTCTTACACAATAAGCACCCGCAATTATTTTACGATTAAAATAATAATAGTTTCACACTATATTTTAATAAAGCGTGGAGAAACTAATTCATAATAGTTGTAGCGCTATTAAATTTCTTACTCTGCGGTAAAAGTAAAAGTATTCCGTATAAAACTCGGTAAACCAAGCCCGTCTTCATTACAGTGAGGGACCCGCTAATTAACTCATTTCATTATTTAGCCTACGTAACAAACTTTCAAGCTGTGCGCGGCGAAGCGAAGACGCCACTAGCGCCACCTGTGGGCGAAGACGCGCACTACTTCCACTAATTGGTCCGGACAGCAAGTTGCCTCCACTTCCGAATGCCTGGCCTGTTCGCGCATTGTTGTCTTGCTTCCTCGATCCAAGAAGGTGATATAAGAAAACAAAAGACGGAACTGCATTGTTGAATGGTGAATTTGGAAGATTGCATGGGTAAACGGTCAAAGTGGAGATGGTTTGTCGTACGTTTTGTATTGTTTGGGGTGTAAATGGTTGTTTTGCCTTCTGATGGGTTTTTAAGTCGTGAAAATGTTTGCAGTAAATTGGGAAGATCTAAAAAAATTTCAGTTTTTACGGAGATTATCTAGATAATGTAAACTAGCCGGTAATCCCAGCTTTGCACGAGAAATAATAAGAGTTGCAATATTTGGTTAACCTTTTTTTCACTTTGCCCACACATGTTTAGCATTTTTTCTAAGGTTTAAGTCGTAAATAAAAGTTTAGTTTGATCTCGTGTCAACAGATAATGCTGTTCAGAATTTGTTTCATTTTCTTCAAGTTACATGGCGTACACTGGCAAATCTATGTAAAAATACCTGACACACGAAAGTGTTAAAACCTTTCCGTCGTTATTGCAATTTCGTCAATGCTTTTTTAAATTATTGTTTTTGGATCAATGGGGTCTACGTGTTTTGGGTTCAGATTTTGTTTATTTAAAAAAAAGTATCTGCTTCATTCTGATAAGCCTAGGGACACACTTCACTCGAGGAAGCCTTTTACATGCTTTTTGCCCTCAGTTTGGATTTCTTTCAGGGGCGTTATGCTTCTCTTTTTTTATTCATGACAGAATTTTTTTTAGTTATAACATCAATCCATTTAGGCAGTAGTAATGTATTTTATGCTATCTAATTTATGTTTGCCACATTTGGTTTGCATTTTTTTGTAAAATATAATGTTATTTTATTATCCCAAATAACATATTTTACATCTGATGGTTTCAATTTGGACTTCGTCGATGTACATATGTATTGATTGAAGTCGAAGATATTACGAAGGCCGAATTCGAAGAAATCTCCACTATTAAGTATAGCCAGAATCATCAGAATGTTGGAAAGAAAGAAAGAGAGAAACGAAAACTCATATCATTATAATGAAATAATGAGAAAATAGACACACAGGAAAGAGAAACGAATGATTAAATTCATTATAGTTCTAGTTTAAAGGGCGTTTTCCAATTTTGGGTCAGTCTTGCCGCAAGTTTCTCCGCTAACCTGGATCTGATATGTGATGCTGTTCGGGAAAGAGAGAGTGGAAGAATCGATCATCTCTTGATCCCTCTGTCTCTTTCTCTTCGAACATATTGCAGTTAGGGATGGCTAAAGACAATCGATTTATCGGTATTATCGATATTTTAGTTCCGATACAGGTTAAAAATATTACCATTGACTTTAAATCTCTTTGTAAAGACATCTCTACCTATGTAAAGAGATTTAAAGTCAATGATATTACGTTAGCGCTTGCCCTAACGTAATATTAATAAGGTATAAAAATATTGGATTTTTATACCTTAAAATTATTTTATCTACGACCATTGCAATAAGCACCAATTATGGTATTACAATAAACATTATAATGATATACATTAAAACACCAAAAACCAAGCAGTTGCATAATGACGACTTTATGATATTGGAGTCACTTTAGAGTAGGCCTACTGGTTCTAGACCAATGAGAGCTCGGCATTTGACGGAAGTAGTGTCATAATAACAATTACGCAATTCGCACATCAGCTGATTGTTGCATTACGATTCATGTTTGAGTTTACTTATCCCATCAGCTGATTGTTCCACAACGATTCATGGTTCAGTCTGCTTATTTGCCTAACCTGAAATTTGAGTTGACCTATTCCATCATTAGTTAAAAGTCATGAGTTTTGTTTAACTTCGGGGGAAAGTTTGTCGCATATTGTTGGTCGTAGATAAAATATTGTATGCAACGATTGTATTATGCCTTTAAGCCACTCGTGAGATATTTCACTCGTGGCTTAAAGACATTCATAATGTAATTGTTGCATAAACTACTAGTACAGTTTAAGACGTCAAGAAAATTATCAGTTTTTTTGTATCATGCTAAAAGTTGACTATTTTTATAAGTTGAAGAAATATTGTGACTGTGAAAAATTATTTTAATTCACGAATTACACGTATCAAAATGTACCGTCTTAATCTTATTCAATATAATCTCGTACAAGCGGAGAAGAATGAAAGAAAGAAATAAAAGAAAAAAAATTGGTAGTTTTATATAGTACAGTTGTTGAAAATACAAATATGCATTTTGAACAAGAGAATATTTTGGTAGTTTTATATAGTACAGTTGTTGAAAATACAAATATGCATTTTGAACAAGAAAATATTCACTTTTATTGTAATTTACTGATTATAGTTGAGTTTATGGCAGTGTTGCCGTTATTATGTTGATTTATAGACGATTAATTACCATACTATTACGATTTGTTTTGATACCATTTGTTATCCAAACAATTAATAAATTGCGTGTCATAACAATCGTTAGGCAATGAATAGTATTCATTCCATTACGGCTGTGAGGTAAAGTAGGAGCATGAGTTATATGCAGTCTATGAATTCAATGCTCATTCAATACAATATACTTGGCGCCTGTATATTTTAAACTTGCTCCATTGTTTCACACGATGTATTTTATCTTTAAGAACATTCTATTAAATATTGTTTACGAGACCAGACGTGACAGTATTATTCGTTTAAACATGTGCCGAAATAGCTCAGTTGGGAGAGCGTTAGACTGAAGATCTAAAGGTCCCTGGTTCGATCCCGGGTTTCGGCAGTAAACTTTTGCTCTCGCTAGGATTTGCCGACTGTTGATTACCTCACAATTGAGAGGTAAGTCTATAAAAATTCATTCTGTTTTGACCGGCTGATCATATTTTTTGTGTCCTTTAATCAGTTAAAAAATAATGTTTTTCCAATAGAGCAAAATATTTGCTGTGCTGTCACAAACGATTTAGATTTTACCTTTGACTATGATTTTACTTTGCAGATTAGTATATTATTTGAAGTAATTTTTTTAAGTATTTTCCTCAATGAAATAAATTAGCTGCTGTAAATAAAACAATATTACCCTTTACTTCGTATACAAAACGACGAAATTGATATATTTTTACTTCAATTAATTACTATAGGCAGTTACAGATTGTTCCGTATGGTATGTCCATAGAGAAGGACAATGATAACATGTCATTGTTGCGTATCAACGTGATCAATTGGATCTCATAAATCGGTTATCAGTGGGCTAAAACAATTGCATCTTGTAAAATTGATAAATGCATAATTTAAGTTGAATTATTTTTCCTTTCTTTGTGGGCTACAGGGCTACACTCACCTCAATAAAATATCCTTTGGGGGCTTGGGGCTTTGACAGATGATAAACACGGAAATCAGGACACACATACGCACCAAAGTCCTTCCCTATAACCATCCCTAACAGTTAAGTTGAATTGTTCAAGGATTAAATAATTTTATTCCTAACTGTTTAAATAGAAGATAAACTTATCTGTTTTTGAATGAGGCATGAACAAAAAAATCTCCGTGTTATCATCATCACATTTTTTTATTCTTGAATAAATTAGCGCGATTTATTTAATGCCTTTGACTGCAAACTGTACAATTAACTAAACACAATCTTAATGTTTCCTGTAAGAAATATAGGTGTACGACATTTTCATCGGTGCATATTATATGCTGTACACTCAGTATTAAAATAGCATTTTATTTTGCTCAACATTTGGTTTAAAAATTCATTTTATTAATAATATTTATAATTATAAAGCTATTTTATTTATAACATCGCCCAGCCTTCCTCGAAGCAAAGAACTTGTTTGACTTGTTAGTTACGGCTCAAGAAGAAAACATGAACTTATGTATTTCCTACAAACAAAAAAAAGGAAAAACATAGGTGTATTTTACGTTTCTCTCAGTTGCACAAATGAGGTTTCTTTTCCTCCGATTCAATCGTAAGTGAATTCAATTCGATTATAACTTTCACTCTCCTCCCTTTAATCGGGAATCCTTTCACAGAACGGTGTAAAGCACGTTATCCCAGTTTCTTTTCATTTCCTCGCCAACAATCTGTCGACACGGGACATCTCGTTGTATCGACAACGGCACCTTCTCAGCTGTGGGCTCTAAGTCAGGGAAAGTTTCAGTGGACGAAAGAAATAGAATAGGGTGAGTGTATATCAGTGAATGACCGGTTAAGGGTGAGATCTCGTTTCAAATTAAGATTACTCCCACACGAAATAGTTTTCAATGTGCTCTATAATGTTTAAGTCTTGCATAAGATCTATAGATTGGCATAAGATATTAATTAAAAAGCTAAATAGAAAGAAAAAGGTTTTAATAGATTTTTAAGAAAACTATGTCGTGGTTTCAGTGAATGACCGGTCTTGAGTCAGTAAATTACCGGGGTCATGTTTCAGTGAATGACCGGGTTGATACATAGTGAAACATAGTGACTAACATAGTGAAAAAAGTCTGGAAAATAATTTGATCATAAAACTCCAAATAACAATGGAAAAAATAATACAAAATACACTTTAGTGAATTTTCTTTTAATTCAAGTAATGGGTGGATTATCATTTTTTGTTTACAATCATTTTTAGTCTCAGTTTTTTAATATTTTATTATTTTATTGAATCCAACACTTATAACCATCGATTGCTTCTTTTTTCATCTCTGCGTGTTCCTCTTCTTGTTTTATCATCGGCTTTCCTTTTCTAAACTCCCTCTGCTTCCATTTTTATTTAAGTTTTTGCGTAATTTGATGACTTTTCTATTTTTTATAGAGTTTTGTCAGTGTTATCTTCATAAATAGTACATGTATATGTGCTCATCCTCTGACGCATAATACCCCATGGAAAATCAGAATTTTTATTCTTTATTTATATATCTGTCATACCTCCCTTAGCAAAACCAAGGGATTGAACGTGTTCATCTAAAAATAATGCGAGACTTTTACGCCCCGGTCATTACTGAGTAGGACGAAAACCCCCTTAAATGATAACTATTGTGAAGAAACAAAGTTAGTTATCACTATGAGTAGTTTTCTTTCTGATCAATTGAATATTTTATGTCATAAATCAGTAAATGACCGAGTCGGTCATTCACTAGTTTAGGCCAACATTTTGATTCAGTAAATGACCGGTTTGAAAACGTTATTAGTACTATTTAAATATCGTGTGCAGACGACTTAATCACAATCTTTGCTATTAATTTACAGTTTTGAACTGTAAAACTAACACTATAATAATTATTTAGCCATGATTTTGAAAAATAAAAATTGTCTTACATAGAATTACACTTTAGTGATCGAGGCTCTTAGGCCATATTCAAAACAGTAAAAAGTAAAAATGCCTAAAGGTAAATTAAGATGGACAAATTATTCCAAACTATTGTTATTATTATAATAAAGAATAACAGGTAACTTATACACGTGATTTCATTATTTTAACTTAATTGAAACTCTTGTTATGAATTTTTTTCTGCAAACCAGTCATTCACTGAAGGAGGTCATTCACTACTGCACTCACCCTAGTTTGTTTTCAGTTGACTACAAAGTCTGTTATGTACATGTCAATAGCTAACTTCAGTTACCAACTTCGTCCTCTGAAACACCAGTTTTTTATTTTTCTTCCTTGACAAATTAAACAATTATTTTTGGTAAGAAAAATACAGTACTGTATACGATTCCAAGGCGAATTTTAACTCAAATAATATACTTTCAGTTCTAGTCATCGATGTAAATAAGTACACTGGATTGGTAACTCAGGCCCTGCAACGCGAGCCGCATGCAGTGGTTGCGTTTAAGATTTTGCAGGGGCGAAGGGGGAACGCATCATTTGCCGGCCAACTTGTACTGACCGTCTAATTAAATATTAATTGTAATTACTTAATGTTTATATCAATACATCTATCATAGCAAGCTTTACCCGTAAAACTGCTCCCAAATCCGTGCGGTTTCAATACGGTTAACAATACAGTTCCGCGCTTTTTCCCCCATCACCCCTTCAATTCGGCCAGGCTGCAACCCCAACGCACAGCTGTGTTGGCTCGGAAATCACTACACGAACCTTAAGGGGAGCACGCTATCCAGTTGCAATTATTTACATCGATGGTTCTAGTAGACATCAACACGTAGATAGTTATTTGTGTGTTGAGTGAGTAAAGTACAACCTACCCACGACGCAAACAACAAGAAAAAGTAAAGTAAAGTAAATCCCTCCGGACTCCGTCGCTTTAAAAGATTAGTACTACACAAACAGACGGACAGTATGCGGAACGACAACGGCACCTGGCGGGCTGCTGCGGCCGCTGAGGCGTGAAAGTGAGGGAAAGCTCCTTACAGCGGGCCAGCCGGTCACTCCGGGACCATTCGTGTTCTAATGGAGACGAAAGTGAAACGTAACTCGTAACTCGTAACCCGCCCGGTGGCTGTGGAACTGTAGATCATCCCGGGGATCAAGGTCGAATAGTGTTGGAAACATCGACTACTTTATCGATTGGTGACCAGGGGCCCTGTTTTTGAAACGGTTGAGAATTGAGTTGTGAGTCAATCGTCAAGTCACGTAACAGCTGATGGTAGCATTGTTTAAACCACCACGTGGGATTTCAACGTTTCAAACGATACATCTGTCAAACTAGAAAGCCAAATGTAAACATTGACCAATTTAAGGAATTACCTCATTTTTCATGGCTTTAAGTAAACTATATTGGTATATTTATAGGTCAATTTGGTTGTAAGGTATTTTATAGATAGTTCAAAGGCTATCCAAACGCATTTAAATATTTAGTATCAAAAAGTAAACATAACCTAATTGGAAAGGCTTTCCATGATTACTGTTTTTACTCAACAGCCTATTGCTTGTTGAGTAAAATTGGTTGGATTTGTGAAATACTCATATGATGTCTATGTTAAAATTATGATTTTTTAAGAATAAATGCCTATTGAAATGATATACACAGATATCGTGGGGCTGAATTCATAAAGTTAGTCAGGAATATTTTTATTTTATCTGTTAATTCGTTTTATAATTATAAACAAATAACTTGAGGGATGAGTGACTCACTCAATCGTCAACTCACCTATTTCAAAAATAGGGTCCCAATTTATTGGCCCCGAACTTCGATCGCCTTGTCGTTCACACTGGTCGATTAGCCGCCGCATCAAACATAGACTACTTTATCGAGTACCTATATATATCGGTGGTAAACGGCAATAATTATCGCATTCACCGCCGGTCACAGCCGTGATCAAGCAGCTCTTGTTGTTTGTTTGAAATTCATTGTTGGTGATGGTGATTTTATATTTTGATTAGGATTTTTGCGGACATTTGCCATCACTGATTAGTAAAAAACAAGTTTCACGACGTTTCGGGATCTGGAATCTGATCCCGTCTTCAGGTGGAAGAAAACCTAGAACATAACAAGATTAGTAACACATAGCCAGGAAAACCTGGAAAAAACACAGCTAAAACAGAGAACTGTAAAAGCAGTCACGAAAACAATAAGCTGAAAAGAAAAACAATACACAAAATAACACAGGAATCACAAGTATCAAGAATCACCAGACAGGAGAGAGCACGTCCACACCCAATCAGAGCTGAGCTGAGAGCTGAGCTGTGTTATTTTGTGTATTGTTTTTCTTTTCAGCTTATTGTTTTCGTGACTGCTTTTACAGTTCTCTGTTTTAGCTGTGTTTTTTTCCAGGTTTTCCTGGCTATGTGTTACTAATCTTGTTATGTTCTAGGTTTTCTTCCACCTGAAGACGGGATCAGATTCCAGATCCCGAAACGTCGTGAAACTTGTTTTTTACTAATCAGTGATGGCAAATGTCCGCAAAAATCCTAATCAAAATAGCTCTTGTTGATTGAAAGAACAGCGGGCCGAGACGCGAACCTTGAGGAACCCCAATATCATAGGTTAGATAATTGGTCAACGTGAAGATTTCTTCTTGAAAAGCATCGTAAACCGGCTGTGTTGTAGGGGATGCCGTGCTCGATCAAAGTCCGTATGAATATTAACACAAATTTGGGTTCTTTCGGAAATCAGAAAACATATAAATTGTAAAAATTGTAAAGTTGTACGTTACCAACATCCCATTACGCAACGTTGCTCTGAAAATTAGTTGACCCATGCTAAAAGAGCTTTGAGCTTTAGCTTTTGAGTGGCAATGGGTATAGAAAAAGCCACTTACATGCTGTAAACAATGCAGTGTGTTAACAGTCTACACACAAAAACAGAAATTATGTTGTTATTAAATTAAGAAAACAGGGGACCGTCTCGTTATTAACCACGCACTGTTGCTGGAGACTGAATAATTATCGTGTGCGTACCGTACCATGTATTTCCCTTATCCGTTCTCTTAATTGTACGACCGGGAGCCGAAATGTGAATTTCGAGGCACCGCAGACGTAACTCTAGAAACTATAAATTTTAACCGCTATAGTTCTTTGGAAAGGTTAATTTGGAAAGTTATATTTATTTTGGTGTTTACATGCAAAACTAAAGTGTTTTCCAAACCTAAAGGCGCTTCTAGCTCAAAAAGAACAATTCTATAATGTTGTTCTTGTTAAAGAATTTGCCGATTCACCATAGTTTAAATTAGGCGCTTGAAGGTCCTTTGTACACAAAAACACCTATGAAAATTGAAATAAATTTTCTGAAGAATCTGTAAAAAGGTAACAGTGATTTACATGGTTGGCACTCAGATTTCACATAGTACTGTTTTTTTACGGCTGCTGTAATCAAGCTTTCAATTGTGGGCGATGTATTAAAACAACCGTGCGCGAAAATTGTTCCACGAAAAAAATATTAGTGAACGCAACAACGCAACAAATCTTACCGAAAGAAAGGGAAATCTCATCCACCGACCCACTTCGTATGCTACAGGACAGAAGCCGCCCACGAAAACGTAAAACGAGTCGGAATCATTTTTATGGGGGGCGATCTGCAAATCGGTTCGGTCCGGTCGTTTTCACCGATAAAACTTTCACCGGTGGGTGGAGTCTGCGCGTGCGTGAGCTGCGTGAGAAGCCGATCTGCGTGTGTGTGAGACAGTGAGACTGCACAGTCAGACTCCATACTGAGACTGCCGTTTCTGCAAGTGACAGTTTCGGTTTTGCTTTCGCCGTTTCGCCGAACGTCCCTTTCTTCGATTGGCACGTTTGGCGACAAGTCAAAGAGGAGGTGGACTTTCGTTTGTAGGGGGCTTGCGACTTCGTGATGAACTTGTTGTAATATATCTTTATGTTTAGATTATTCTTTTGCAGCCTCGCTTGTAAACACGTTATATAATTTTCTATGTAAAATTGCCGAAATCTGTGGTTAATATTTGGAACTATTTAAAACGTGTTCAGATTAAAGCATACATTGGAATGAAGTGAATTGAATTTTATCGAATGTCGATGGATAGCGCCAATGTTGCAGATGTTGAATGTTGCCAATGTCATCCATTTACCGCACTTAAGGGGTGCCCTAGCTCTTAAAATCTGAGAAGTAACTATGAATATAGAAAAAATACCTTTAATTTGATGCCTCAAACGTTAACAATCCGTCCAGCCGTTTATGACTCCGAAAAGAAAAACACTCGCTTATTACTATATGGATTTAGTACGCTTGGAGTTTTTTGAGATCAAGATTCCTCCCACAGGGCCACAGTCCTGACCGATTTTGGTTACGTTGGATAGAGCTCAGCTTAAAAGTTTTCCAGAAAGTACAATTTCTTAAAGTAAGACCGAAGGGAGAGGCCCCTAGGCGTCCTTGAAGTCTTGTGTTTGTGCGAAATGTTTCACATGGGAACATAAATTTAATGGAATAGCTAATCATAAATAACAAACATAGTTTTGTCACAAGACTAAAGGAAACTTATAGCTATTTAGCAGCGTGTGTACACCACTATAATATATAGAAAGGAAAAGGTAATTTGTTTACAGAAGATTTTGGACATGATTTGTTTGGCACCTTTACCATCTATAAGGGTCTCAAGAACAAATTAGGGTAGACGTTACAATTTGCCCCATTTAAATAACATAGCACAGAAATTTTCCATAAAAGAAAGAAGAGTCTCTTTTAAGGGTTTTATAAATGGTACATTTTCAAGGGGTCATTATGTGCCTTTAAAAAATGCAACCCCTCTTCCGCCCCTCCCTCCTCCAAAAAAAACAACAATGCAACCAAGCTTCAAGCTTAATGTTTATCATTGAACCCCAATTTCATCATCGAGTCTCTCAAGAACAAACCACGTCTTCATAATTAAATCCGTTTTGTCTGGGTCGAGCACTATGGGATTATCTCCCACATTAATAAACGCTAAAGGAAACAGAATGGCGACAGAAGTCTTTGGGGGTCGATTTAATTAGTCAGTTAGTTTAATTGACTGCTAATTGTTAATCGGCTAGTTATGTATTTGTTTCCCAGCGCTCGATCCTCCAGCGCACATTTCCCTTACTATTCCCAATTTTTTGTGGCTGAAGGCCGACATTCATGGTTATTTTCATGGGTATTTCACAGGGAAGCTAACTGAAGGCCAGAATGTTTTTAAGATGTAATTCTTTACAAATTCTTCTTAAAGGTAAGAGAAGCTTTTTTTGCTTGTCTTCAGCATCAAGCCGGTGCATTTTACGATGAACTTACTCTTCAAATTAATTGTGCAACCCGCATGTCAAATAAACAATAGGTGTGATGTAATGGGTTGAAGTCAAGAATTCTTGAATTCAACTTGGGTTGAATTCAATAATTGGACCTTCTCGCAGCGTGTTCTCAGATCCTGGTAACCGCGGACTTAGCGATTTTTATATTTTTATCATTAAGCACATGAATAGTACAGCACGCTTCTAATTTAGTCATTGTTTCTTCTGTCATGTACCTTTGCTAATCCTGAACATAAGAAATCCTTTAAACAAAATCTAAGCATTTTTTTCTTAATTTCAATCTCTCTTTCCAGATAAAATTCCCCAAAATTGCATGTTAACGGTCCGATTAGTTTTCCCGCATTTCTCTCTCGTGGACCTTCTTCGAATATTTCTTCCACTCGTTTCACGCATAACCCCGTCTAAACTACTGTCACGGTCAGCCCGCCTAAATCTACAACGACCGTGAAGCTGGTTTTGCGTCTGCTTTTACCGGATTGCCGCGACGTCATTCGCCAAATCGATCAAGACAAATCGCCAGATCCTGCGGACCAACGGAGCGGAGAGGTAAACAAAACACCGTGACAGGAGCAGAATCGTTCCCTATACAGGAGGTAAAGAATCGCTGCGAATCCAAGTACACAAAACATTGAGGCAGGAGGTAAACCCAAGTAAACAAAACATTGTGGCAGGAGGTAAACAATCGCTGCCAATCCAAGTAAACAAAACATTGAGGCAGGAGGTAAAGCCAAGTAAACAAAACACAATGACAGGAGGTAAACAATCGCTGCGAACCGGCTGGGCCGGGCCAGAGGTTGGGGAAAGTGCCGGCAAGGTCGGGGAAAAGTGGTAATCGCCTTCACAGTGTCACCGGCAGCTACCTCAATCAGAGGATATCCGTGCTTTCTGTCTCTCCTGCGATTGATTACAACCCGTCTGGTTGTGCATTAGCACATTAACCATTTGCAAAGAACATTAGTTATTTTGCTTTCTTCTGGATTTCCTTCTCTTCTCTTTTAGGGAATTGGTTACTTTTCTTTCTTCTCTATAATTTTTCTCTTTCTCGTACCACTCAAATATCTAATGACTGTAATTGCCCCCTACCTGTAATGTTTACCGTTGAAGCAAACCGATGAAACTCGAATCAACGGGATTTGAATCGTGTGGAATGCAGGAATACGACGATCATCTGCTTGTATGCAGTCATTAAAGATCTTTCTTGAAGCAGAAGGTGATGTTATAAACGGAGAAGTTTGCCGGTTTTACGGGTACGGAAAGTTAGTATCATGACTTCGATCTTTTCTGCTAAATCGGGACGATTAGGGGATAGTTCTTGAAATCGTGGGTTCGAGTCTCGTCTCAATTGGTGGTGTCAGTGTGCTAGTCATGACTTATCGCCAGATTATGGTTAAAGGGAATGGTTGACTTCAAGCAAACTGATGTAGACGGTTGGGGTTGAAATGTTGACAGGACTGAAGAGCGAAGGAATCTCTTTGAGTTGACCCTGTGTGAATCGTTTTAGAGTTGATCCCGAGCCAAAGGAAGGGGAAAGTAGCCGCAAGGTCGGGGAAAAGTGATAATGACGCCTGCAGTGTCACCGGCAACCGCCACAATCACGGGATGTCCGTGACTCTGTCTCTCCTGCGGTTGATTACAACCCGCCTGGTTGTGCATTAGCACATTAGCCATTTGCAAAGGACATTACTTGTTTTGCTTTCTTCTTTCTTCCTTCTAAATTTTCTTTTCTTTTAAAGGGCATTAGTTACTTTTCTTCTCTATAAGTTTTCTTCTTTTCACGTTTACGAACTGACTGTAATACAATCACGTGAAATGTTTACCGTTTATAATCCTGAGACTAACGACGAAACTCCAATAATACGGGACTTGAATCGTGTGGAATGCAGGAATACGACGATCATCTGCGTGTTTACAGACAATAAGGCCTTTATTGAATCAGAAGGCGATGTTATAAACGAAGAAGATTGCCGGAAATGCCTAATTAGTGGGTGTTACGGGTACGGAAAGTGAATATCTGGGTTTGGATAGTTTCTGTTAAATCTGGGCGTTTAGGGCATTGTTCTTGAAATCATGGGTTCAAGTCCTGTTTCAATTTGTGTTGTCAGTGTGCACGTCATGACTAATTGGTAGTTATGGCATTACCATGACTCTTTTTTTCATGAGTCTTGACTCTTCATGGGTCATGACTCTTTATAGTCATGACCAGTCTATGGCAAAGATAAAGGGAATGGTTGACGTCAAGCAAACTGATGTAGACGGTTTGGGTCGATATGCCGACGGGACTGAAGATCGTAGGAATCTTTTTGAGTTGCCCGTGTGTGAATCGTTTGAGAGTTGATCCCGAGCCAAAGGAAGGGGAAAGTAGCCGCAAGGTCGGGGAAAAGTGACAATGACGCCTGCAGTGTCACCGGCAACCGCCACAATCACGAGATATCCGCGACTCATAGTCTCTCCTACGATTGATTACAACCCGTCTGGTTGTGCATTAGCACATTAACCATTTGCAAAGGACATTAGTTATTTCGCTTTCTTCTTTCTTCCTTCTAAATTTCCTTCTCTTCTTTTAAATGGAATTAGTTACTTTTCTTTCTTCTTTATTCTTTTTCTTCTTTCCACGTATACCGTCATGGCCATCTAGAGTAATAATGCCGTGGCCTTCGTCCTGGCATCGCGCTTCTCGAGTTATTTTTGCATTGTAAAAACCCTTACAGAGTCAGCTGGTTTCAAGTAAAAAAAAATAGTCCCATAAGAGAGTATGGATTAACATATCAGCTGAACCCTTAGGCGCGATGCTGACATTTACTAGTGCCGCGGTCTTCTTGCTAGAGATGGCTATGCTAGTAGTAATAAACCGCGGCCTTCGACTTGACAACGCCGCTTTCAAAGGGGTGTTTGCAAAGTAAAAAAAAACCCTTACAGAGCCAGCTGCTTTCAAGTTAACAATAAATAGTGCCATAAGAGAGTACGGATAAACAAATCAGCTGAACCCCCTGAGGCGCGTTGTTGCCATTTACTAGCGCCGCGCCCTTGTACTAGAGATCAGCAAACTGATGTAGACGGTTGTGATCGATGTGCTGACGCGACTGAAGATTGAAAGAATCTTTTTGAGTAGCCCGTGTGTGAATTGTTTTGATGTAAACGGTTTGGGTCGATATGCCGACGGGACTGAAGATCGTAGGAATCTTTTTGAGTTGCCCGTGTGTGAATTGTTTTGATGTAAACGGTTTGGGTCGATATGCCGACGGGACTGAAGATCGTAGGAATCTTTTTGAGTTGCCCGTGTGTGAATCGTTTTAGAGTTGATCGCGAGCCAAAGGAAGGGGAAAGTAGCCGCAAGGTCGGGAAAAAGTGATAATGACGCCCGCAGTGTCACCGGCAACCGCCACAATCACGGGATGTCCGTGACTCTGTCTCTCCTACGACTGATTACCACCACTTAGCCACCTCAATGAGCTTTCTTGCTCTTCTTCTGAAACAAGGTTAAGTGAAGCTCGGCCTTCCGACTGTTTGCGAGGGGTCAACGTTTTATTTGAACCCAATGCGTTTTCTCTGCAGTGAGAGTGATTTCGGTCTCTGTAATCTGTTAACGACTATCTTGAAGTAATATCATCCGGAATTAATTATTTATTGGCTGATATTACTTTATATCCTTACTTTAAACAAAGTGAGGCTTCTGAAAGGATTTTATTTTTTTAAAACCTATTCAGGTTTGCGTTCTTTGCAAATATACGAATTTTAACACATTTCTTTCAATTCCAAACACATTTTTAGTTGCCGTTGTCTTCTATTTAATGTTTTTTCCTCCTTAAGACCAAAGAGGAGAGAGGATTTTTTCTGTTGAAATTGAGTGAAAGACCTCGCTTTTTTAATACTTCCGTTTGTGCCAAAGAAAATGTAACATTAGCCCTTAAGTTTTGAGGATTAGGAAAGGTCATATACTTGCTAAAACATTCTAAACAACGTCTAAACGCCAAAAATTGAGACAGTTTTTTGTGCCGATCAAGTGTAATGCCCTATGAATCAAGGGGCATGGGCCTATGAGTAATTTCTAACGAACCCCGCCTGAAAGTCAAGGGTCGTTGACTAGATGAGGAAGAGTCGTTCACGTTGACCATATCGAGTGCTGTACCGCCTTTCACACGACGCCGATGCAAGCCTGGACTTTCTCCGTTAGGTAAATGCATTCTGCCGATACTGGCTGCTGTCTCCGTTCCCGCGCCTTGTTACGCGGTCGTGGTGATTTACCGATCTCATAGTGAGTTACCGAGCGCGTAGTGAGTTACCGATCACTGAGTAAGTTACCGAGAGCGAGGTGAGTTACCGATTTCTTAGAGAGTTATCGATCTCATCGTAAGTTACCGAGCGCGTAGTGAGTTATCGATCTCTTAGAGAGTTACCGATCTTGTAGTGAGTTACCGATCTCGTAGTGAGTTACCGATCATGTAGCGCCCTACCGATCGCATATTGAGTCGCACAGTTGCTCACGTCACCGAGCGTAGCTACCGTTTATAGAAATAGTAAAGTAGATAGTAGACAGTAAACAAAACAGTGGCATAAACACAACTTGTTAAGTGGCTCCCATTGAAAGTTAACTTGTCTGATAACTCCTGACTTTCTTTGTTTGAAAAGCCTTAAGCTTTACCGTATTTTTGTAGCCAGAACATGGTTTCATAGAAAAATTTCCACAATCATCGAAAAAAGTGCCAAATATTTCCTCTACACAGACAAAGGACTATAAAGCCGAATCTCTCCTTAAACTTTCAGTGAAGTGTCTTTAGAACTTGGGTAACCCAATTTATTTGTGCATGGTTTGAATATATCGAGGGCCTCGTTTAATTAGATTTAAGTTTGTTTGAAGTTATGCATGTGGAGGTAGTGCAGTAACATGTCATTAATTCCATTCCACCTCGGTGTTCTCTTAGAGAAAGTAATGGATACCCAACCCACTCCTTTCTCTGTGATGTAATGTAAATAAATAAGTTTAGATATGGGGGTCCAGAGACTCTTGAACCATCCGTTACATCACATACTCACTACCGACACTCACCAAGCTCGTTTGCTATTCCTTCACCAAAGCTGAAAGTTATCATTCTCTCGCTCAAATTTTAAATTTACCCTCTCTGAAATCTTTTCTGTAGAAATATTCACCCAGAAGTATTCAAAGATAATTTATTTTCTCTTGCGATTTGCCACCAGTAATACAGCAATAAAGTAAAGCGCGTGAGCGATACGTGTACCGGCCTCTCCATGAGCACATGCTGTGGTTCATATTACTTTCGCGGACGGACTACTCACGCATCTTGTAACGCACTGTACACTGTACATACCTCACGCTATCAGCTATCAGCGACATCTGGTGTCATGAGCGGCAATTAATTATCACTCGGCGAAAGCTGTCAGGTCACCTCTACCCCCTCCAAAAAACCAGATCAGATGTTCTGATACCCTATATAATTTCATAAGGGTTATAAGTTACTGTGGAGTTTGCTTGACATCCCTGCCAACACATCAGTGCAAGCCTAGGTTTCACACCGGCCAAAACAGTGAAAAATTTGAGAATTATATTTGACAGTTGGTCAAGCGGTAACCGATGCTCCCGCGGGGGCGGCGGTAAAGCGAATAATCGAAGATTATAGTCCCCACAAATGACGTGGCCCAGATTAAAATTAATGTTAGTCTTACACACGGATGGGGCCGTGTTATTTGATTTAGACGATGTAAAGATGTGTGGCTGAGTTGAGGAATAGTTCAGCTCCATGGTTGTCAGTTGTCTCCAGAGCAAAAATCAGTGTCTCCAGGGGCCCTATTTTTGAAACGGTTGAGAGTTGAGTAGTGAGTCACTCGTCAAGTCACCTGCCTGCTGATGGTAGCATTGTTTAAACCAACACGTGGGATGTCAACGTTTCAGACGATACATCTGTCAAACTAGAAAGCCAAATGTAAACAATGACCAATTTAAGGAATTGCCTAATTTTTCATGGCTTTAACTAAACTATTTTGGTATATTTATAGATCAATTTAGTTTTAAGGCATTTTATAAATAGTTCAAAGGCTATCCGAATGCATTTAACTATTTAGTATCAAAAAGTAAACATAACCTAATTGGAAAGGCTTTCCATGATTAATATTATTACTTCCTTCAAAAGAGAAGAAGAAGAAGAAGAAGCTTGTTTCCTGTCAACTCAAAAGTTTTTATTCATCAACGTATTGCCATAGATAAAGGGATACAAAGTATCCCTTTATCTATGGTATTGCTTGGTGAGTAAAAATGGTTGGATTGGTGAGATACTCAATGTATATCACGACTATATTTAAATTATGAATTTTTAAGAGTAAATGCCTATTCAAATGATATACACAGATGTTGTGGGGCTGAATTCATTAAGTTAGTTAGAAATATTTTTATTTCTAACTGTGAATTAATTTTATGATTAGAAACAAATAGCTGGAGGGTTGAGTGACTCAATCACTCGCCAACTCAACCATTTCAAAAATAGGGTCCCAGGTGTAGTGATTTTCGCCACGTACGTACTGTAGACGATTTTAGGCCCGAAAATAGTGGTTGGATATTGCGTTGGGATTTATAATTTTTGGGAGAAATATGGGGAATTTTCAATCTTGCAATAATTTGGGTGTTATCACTGTTGCTTGGAGCACAGTCTAAAGAATTTTTTTCCCTAGACTATGCTTAGAGCTTGGAACATTGAAACTTGAAACGATGGTTACCCTGCAACTGCCATTTCCATTGGGTCATGTGCATTATCTATCATTGTGTATGTCATTAATTTAGTACTAGAGATCGCCAGTGGTCGAAAATTCGACCAATTTTTTAATCAAGATCAAGAAATAGGGATAGCTAATTTTGAACTTTGCATACACCAATGCGTTTCACAATACATTTCAAATAGTACACATTTTCCACGTAAACACATAATAGAACCAAATGGGAACCAAAAGCAAAAGAGAAAGACTCAATTTTTGACTAATTATTTTGCCTCGCCACTTGGCTTATATATATATATATATATATGACATGGTTTTTAGTAATTAGTATTGTACAATATTAAGATTCCATGTTTATTTCTTTAGCACTGAGCTGGTTATTGATTCAGAGGACGGTAAAAATGCAGTCATCAAATCAGTTTATCCCATACACCCCTTACTACAGTTCTCTCCCTCACTCCCTTCATTAATTCCTTCCCTCACTCTCTATGTACTTCCTTCCTTTCGACCTTCTTTCTACTTTTCACCCCTTTTATCCTTCATCCTCTTCTTACCATCCCTCACCCCTCCTTTCTTACCTTTTAGGTCTGAAATAATAACACCTAACATTTACGTGCCTAATTATTATTTGAGACCTAAACCTCCCCTTCAAAACTTTTTCTCTCCTTCCTTACCCTTAGGACACTTTCCTCTCCTTCCCTCTCTCCCTATCATTATCACTAAAATATTACGCATTTTTTACCCAAATTAAACACACAATTTGAATGTATCTGTACTGCAGTTGCACGACTGTACATCGGATGGTAGAGACTCAACTTCATGTTCCTTTTTCTTCCCTTTTTATTAGCTATTTTTTATCTCTTAATCTTATTGAAGTGAGCAAACTTTATTTGAAACACATTCAATCTTCTCTAAATGGCCCTGGATTTCAATCAAATAAAATATATTTTTACTCCATGCCCCAATAAAACATGTGGCTTGAAATTGTTTAAAAATATTAATTTGTTTGGATTTTTTACTGGACAAATATCGTGTCATTAATGAATTCCTTACATTTGTTTATTGCTTGATAAAACTTATTATTGTTTGGGTTTTATATCTCATCAGATGACAGAAAAAACAGCGTAAATTTTTGCCCACTTTTCGCCCTCACATAATATTTCTACATCTAATCTTTACTCAACGAAAAATATATAGCATGTGCTAACAGCTACATATGATGACAAAAGCACAGTTCTGTTTTGTTCTTCTATCACCAAAACAGCAACTCATAAGACCAATGTTAATTTTTTTGAAATTTTAAATTAAATTTTCTTCTTGTCTAAAAGACTAATATACATTTCAATGGGATTCTGCAAATCTACAGGAAAATACAATTCTATCGGTGTGCTTAGATTTTTGCTACGATGCACCCTGGCTGAGAAAAAAGGAGTACAAAAACCTTATGGAAAAAATGCTTGCCTATTAATATAAAGATAGTTCTGTTGTTGTCTTGTACTGATCCCTGACACGTCGGACAATTAATTCAGTCAATTGTATGAAAGTGCAAAGATTACTGACATATAGACAACAGGACTTTAAAAAAATCTCCACTTGACTGGCTGCTGCAGAGGGAGTTCTACTATATCGAAGAATACCTGGAGTAAAGAAGTCAACCTCACTGATGAAACTTAGATGACGCCATTACTGTACTCTATGTACCAGTCTATGTAAATAAAGATTATTTTGTCTTGTCTTGTCTACTAAATAATGGCGCAATACAATAAACCAAGTGCGAGAAAAGAGGAAATTCGAGGTTGCTCTCGGAGAATTAAATATACAGCGGGAAATTTCGTTGAGATTTTTCTTGGTATTTTTTGGGGATGTTTTTGTGCTGCCGAGTGGAAAATTTCAATTTTCGTCCCGGAGACACCGAGAGTGATGACCACGTACGTTATCAGCATTATCAGCGACATCTGGTGTGATGGCTGACAATTACCAGAGTCACGGGGAAAGCTGTCAAGTCGGTCGGTAGAAAGCTCATCCCGCCCGCAGTCCGGCAGCCCCGGGTCGCCGGATCGCTCTTCTTCTTCTTCTGCCGCTAATCGCCGGAAGACCCGGCCGGGGCCAGCGGTCGCCGGATGTCGGGGCAAAAAGCTAAGGAGGAAATCGGGGTGAAGCGGAGTGGTTTTTGCTAGTGGATGTGCTGCAGGTTGGTTGAAGAGGTTTTCTGTTCTGACGTGGACAGTTAGGTGACACTATGCTGTTGCTTGTGCTTTAGGGGCCTGTATATGGTTGTTTTAGAAAATTTCATACTGTCGTGGACCGTTTATGATCACAGAGAAGATACGAGGATGGGTACAAGCTAAATATTAAGTCGTTAGAATCACAGCATCTGGAACATATGTACGTATCGATGTGCAGTATAGACCAGCCAATCACGAAACATTGCTCAAGAGACGTTGCCAAATGACGTCGACTTCATTTCTACATATTCTGATTGGCTTAAACTGCTGCGAAACAATATTTGCTTTGTTGGAACAGTTGACATTATTTGTGAGACATGCGTAAGACACCACCGAATGATACTTTTAGCCAGCGTTAAATTCATCTTAAATCGTAAATTGATGGCACCTTCTATAAATAGCTGTGTGCAAATCATTATTAACCAATATTTAAACTTTTATAACTCAGTACTTTACTGACCGGGAAATTTAGGATTTGGATATTGTATAAGCGTTGATGTTTCATGTTTGTTTACTTAAAATTCTAGATAAAGGATTCATCTGAAATATTTAATGATCATTGGTATTATGATCTATTATCAAGCTCAAAACATCGAACCTGAACGTAACTGATCCATCAACGAAACTGATCCTGAACGTAAGTTTTATTCAATATAAATTCAGTCACAGGTAAAGAACCATACAGATTAACGGCCTATCGCATGGTGGAACTCCTTCCACCATGGGCCTATCGCATATTTTCGTGCCCGTTTTTCTAGCGGGGCTAAGTTTGTGGGTCTGAGTTTGCCATCGAAATTGTACTGGTATCAGAGTTATTATCAGCTATATCAGAGATCTAAAGATTTGCTATTGACGAAACCTCCTTTCCAATAGCAACCTCCGTACCAATGCATTACGGATGATAAAGCAGCCCAAGAAACGCCAGGCCGCGCGAAAAAAGTGCATTTGGTTGCCCATCCGTGCTACTATTTCATCTATAACTCAGCTAACATAACCGAAGTAAGTACTCAGGCAGAGTCCACGAACATCACCGAAACACAAACAGTACAACATAAATCTCCAGTTTCGCAGCGTGGTTTCCCAACACCGGCGTATAGCGCTACGGGTCGGCAGTTGCATCTGTCTATGATGCAACCCTTTTAATTAATCGCCTTCTCAACAACGTGATAATGAGAGGAAAGCGATATCATCGCGTTTAGCCGCTGCTATCTGCCGTCTGTTCTGTTGCGGTTGTTATTCTATTAGCGGGTTCGCGGTGCGCGGCGATGGGACGGGGGAGGGTATAGGTCGAATAAAATATCAGGTGAAATGGCTACCAAGGAATGCTGAATCAAATTTGTAGACTCACCGTCATAAGCAATCCTGTTGTTTTTTTGCTTTCAATATCTCGGCAAGCAATGGACATAGAGCAATGATTCAAAATACAAAACTGTTTTTTTTTTCGAGCTGAATTCAATGGTGTCAACTAAAATTTGATTATTTTAATTTTTTTATGTTAAAACCCGAAAAACACCATTTTTAAGGGGTAAAACCCCCCTAACCCCCCCTTCCGATGGTCCGATCGGGCTGGTTTTCGAACTCGTCCGAATAATTGCCACTTTACACCCCCATACCAAATTTCATTATGATCGGACCATTTTTGTTACCGCTATCATGCTTAAAGATACATAGATATATAGATAAATATATATGTAGAAAGATGTATATATTTATATCCAAAAATTCAAACGAATGGTGTTTGTGGCTTCTGGGGGCCCCAAAATGAAAAGTTATGATGGTCCTGGTCTTAAGTCTTACCATGAGACCTATGGTAATAGCTTAATTTCCCTATAGGGAAATTCGCTAAAAAGGCAGATTTTAATTAATTACGTTTCGGCAAATGGCGGCCATACCATACGTCAGACAGACAAAATATATTATGAAAACTGATCGGCATTAAAAGAGCTACATTTTTGCTAGAATAAAGATTTTTGATAAAACTAACCGTTTTCGAGATATATGCCAAAATATATATTTTGGCAGTAATCTTGGCGGCCATTTTGAATTTTTTGGCATGTTGCCAAGGTGTGATTGATGGAGATTTTTGAGGGGTTATTAAGGGTACTCTTAGCTATCATTAAAAAAAATTGCTCGTGTTGCAATTTTTGGGGTTAGGCCATTTTTTCTCATAAAATGATTGCACTAAAGGTCAGTGTTAATATTTTAAAACTTTAAAATTCAATTTATTTTATTATTAGATTTTCTCTGGCCAAGTAATCTACATAGAACACGGTTTTGAGTCATAAATTACTGTATTACTTACTTCTAGGCTTTGAAGGAAATCCTCGGAGCCATTTTTGAGATAATTATGCAAACAAGCAAGGACGCACGCACGCAAGATAACATTGCTCATATTAAGAGTATAGGATAATCCTTTTATGCGTTTGCTCATTAAAATTAACACATTGAGGATTTCAACGTCAGCTTTTAGCAGGTTCTATTCTGTAGTCCTGAGACTTTAGCGTCACTTTCATTTAGTCTCACTAAAATCGACGGTAGCAATTAAAACTTGTTATTTCACGTTTGTAACTTCCGCAGACTAGTTGCGCGTAACTGTTTCCTGACGAATCGGTTACAAAACAAGCAAGGATAACGTTTGTTGACGGCCAACACAGCGGTCTCTCAGAAGTGCAATTATTCTTCCAGTGTTTGGTATCGATATCCGATATATCGAAAATATCGATATTTTGGTTCCGATATATCGATATTTTTGATCCGATATTATCAGAATATCGATATTAAGGGTCCGATATTATCGTCGATATAAATACAGTATCGATATTTTCTTTCGATATCCAAACACTACTAAGTTCTTCCCTCCAATACTTAACTGTCCGATTTATTCGTCACGGTTTCCGTTTCCGGCTGTTTATTGGGTTTACTGATTTCTTCGTAATTCTTATCAGCGCTATGCGGTCCCTTTCTTCTGCGTCTGTTTACCCTGAAATGTCAATTGTTTATTTTTAACAAAACTTCCGCAAGCTAATTCAAATTTTCCATGTTTTCGAATATTTACATTTAATGTCACTAATCTTCAATTTACAGATATTTATCAGGGTAACGATGTATGGTATACTTATATGAACTATCCCTGAATAAATAATTAGGAAATAAATCACGTAGGCTTATTGTTAAATTACAATACGGACAAATCTACCCTTTGTGATTATTGTGTAGCAAATTAGTTTATGCCTAATCTACATCTTATTTTTACGGCTGGAAAACCCACTACATCTAAATAAATCTATGTAATTTCGGAATAGAAATATAATTCCTATTGACGCGTATCAGTTTTTGACGAAAACAGAGTCCTCTTTATTGTTAACAATTAATTATTTAGGTTTCGGCTGTAAGAACTTTCAATTTGCGACTAATAAATAAACTATCCTATACTTTTATATGAGCAGTGTTTGTGCATGTGTGTGTTTGCACAATTATGTAAAAAAACGGCTCTGAGGATTTTTTTCAAATTTTGGCAGTAGCTAATTTCTGACGTAAAAAGGCGATCTGTGCAGGCTTCTCAGCCAAAATATCTAATAACTTAATAAAATAAATTTTAAAGTCGACAAAATTTAACATTTAGTCTTATGAGTTGCCATGCCAGAACGAAAAAAACTAACGAAAATGTAAATAAATAAATTGATCAGTATATAATCATAACAGCTTTTTGCAAACTTAAGATATCTAGGAGAAATGCAGCATGTGGGATGAAGATTGCATGGAGTCATAAAAAAAATGAATAAATACAAAGACAGTGAATAGTTTTATAGTAACTGGATGAACAGGTAAGCACAAAATAATACCGAGCAAGGCTCAGTTCACTAGTATATCAGTTTTTTTCATAAGCTCAAGCGAAATCACAGAATGACAGCCCGTGTGTAATCAGAAAGTTAGATCGGTCTTAGTAGAAACAAAGTACGCGACACCGCCCCCCCCTTCTTGTACTGACAAATGTAACCTGTTGCCTGTCGCCCACGACAATGCACGTGTAAGTGTGCCGACACGTCACGCTGGATGCGCGGGACCCTGGCCCTCCAGCCACTACCATCACTGGTCAGGATGTACGCATGCGCGGGGAGACCTTGTCACCGCTTCCTCCTCCGAACGAGAGACTTGACCGGGCGAGGGGCGAAGGGTGAAGGTTGAAAAGGATAAGGGGCGAAAACGTGGCAAAGCTCAGGGGTAACCAGGACATTTTTAGCTTCAGGTCAAAACAAAAATACAATAAATGTAGATTTTAATGATCGGTATTTTTAGATTTGGAGGCAGCAGCGTCAGTGTCCATCGCTACAGTAAATGTAGTATTACAAAGTTCAAAAAATGTTGGTTTGAAGCATTGGTTAACATCAAATTAACCCAAAATGGGTTAAAAATTCAATTTTATGGTTTTAACAACCCAATAAAAGAAAAATATAATAATGGGGTCCAATAATGGCTGAAAGCGATGACGTGATTCATGGACGGCCCTTTTCTATTCTGTTGTTTTGGAGAAGGGAAGCGTGATCCCCAAGCCATCCGTCGTTTGCCAGAGTATAGTGAAGGAACCGTGGCGCAATATTATACTGTAAACTTTACATCTCTACAGGCACTTTAGTTATTGCCAAGAGATCTAATGTGCATTCGTAAGTAATTTAAGAGGTTAATGAACACTCTCACAAAGAATTAACCAGTCATAATGAAGATAAATTATTAAAGTTATGTTACAAATGTTGCTGAGGAATAACAAGAAATAAGTAAACTCAATATTTAGCCACGCATTTAGAATAATATTACCATTATTTAATTTGAGTGTTTTATTTGTATGTTTTATATACCGTAATAAACTGGTTTTAAAATGTGTGTCATTATCAAATTAATCGGATGGAACTTTTTTTTTAAATTTTTGGCTCAATGTCGGTGACGGTCCTTGTGCTCCTGGGGGCGCAATGCGGCGGCATCCAGGCCGCCCAGCTGGGTGGCGTTGGGCTCTGGAGGATATTAATGTCTTTTTTTGTTCTTTTATAATTACTGAGTGTAAATTTTCACTATATGCTATATGTATATTGTTGACCTTTGCTACACAATTGTTAAACTGTTTATGGCAATAAAAGAATTATTAAATGACCACTAATACTAAAATACATTTTGTTATTGCTTCGATCTATATTGGAGTTTTAACTACCATAAAAATGAACCGAATAATTTGTAGAGGTATCCCTTAAGATCGGTTTGATGAACGAAAATAATGTGTATTCCGTGTTACAGAAGTTAAAATCAAATTACAGTATTTGCGGATCAGAATTTAAATATGAATTTTAATTAACTTGCCAAATTGAGGTTTTGACATACTAACAGCTTTGCGTTTAAGGGAACTTGTTTCGATTGCTTCAAGTGAAATGCAATATTTCTTCACGAACATAGAAGAGTTAAATTACTGTTAATTATAGTAGCTAAGATTTTGCCTCCAGCCTCAATCCAACATCATGTGCGGCGGAAATTACTTCAAATCAATTCATCCGCGGTTTCTCTTTGACCAACTTTTCTAACTGATTAATGCCGCTTTGACCCAAAATGTTCTGTTTTTAAAACACTAGAACTATTATAAAACCTTCTTATTTACTTAAAATAAAACTCCATAGCAGCGGGGAGAGGCAGGGTAGGATATTGTCCCCTTTTTTGATACGTACAAAATAATTGGTTTGAAAAGAAATTGGTGATTACGATTATGATGTCCTTGTTAAATAACTGTTACGGATAATTATCCAGCACCGATTTATATGTTCTATTATCGTAGTAGCTTATATAAGCTAATCGAGGCTAGGTAGTTTGTTTGTCGCATTATTGTTATAATTATTGAATGAAGTGTAATAGTAATCGTAAATGACTTTATTACAGTACACCTCGGATTATCCGGATTAATGTGGGGGACCACCGATCCGGATAACAAAAAATCCGGATAATCCGAGGTCATTACAACATCGCCTAAATAGCGATCGCCTACCTTATTCCCTGCTTAATTGATGCTGCGTATCAAGGCTATACAACATAGTAGTATTTCAAATTTTACGGGGGTTTAATTTTTAAAGACATTTAAGAACTAAACTTCATTATTAATCATACGAATATAATGTTAACTTTTACCGTACGTTCACGGAAATCCTGTAATTTACTTTTGAGGCAATGCGATTCCTACAATTAGGCTACTGTAATTCCAAATGCGTACAGTAATGTATTACATTTGCATTTTACTTTTAGAAGGCGCATTCCACCATTAAACTCGTTAAAATAATGTTTTTGCCGTGATTTTAATAATTTAACTTATTGGATACCGGTCTAGATAATCCGGGATCCGGATAATCCGAGGTGTACTGTATTAACCACACCGCGCCGCGGTTTTGAAAAGGTTTGCATTTGTGTGGATTAACATTTGCTTGTGTGTTGTGAAGTTAATTTTATTTGGTTTTAATTCTAAAAGCTGTTTCATCATTAAGCGGGTGTATTTCCTATTGGATGAATCATTTGGTTTTTTATACCTTTCCCTAAAAGTTTATTGAATGTATACTAGACAGTAACACCTAGACTATAAGTTTCGGATATTTCGACACTACTTGTGTGTTTTCGTCCGCCTTCGAGGGGTTGGCCTATCGCTGGCGAATGATAAGTAAATAATTTCCCTCCCCCTCGCGCTTCATAGTTGTATTAATTCAAGTAATAATATGATTTAACTTCATGGGCGGATTGTAGGGGTGCCAGGGGGTGTCTGGCTCCCAATATTTGGTGGATTTATCAGCAGTGACGGGGGAAAATGTTCTCAACATAACTTTGATTGTGGTATTTGCATAAATTACAAAAGGTTGTTAAATAAAATAGGTAACTACTTGTTATAGGCCTTGAAACGGACCATTTAAATAGGAGGTTGATTTTCTAATTCGAGCATACAATGTCTTATAGCTTCAAAAGTTAGGTGAGCTGGCACCTCCAAATATTATGGCAACCCCTCTAAATCCGCCCAATGTTTAACATGGAAATAGAAAATAAAAGGGACAGATGATTATAAACTAAAGCTGCTGAGCAACAATAATTATTAAAATAACAACTTACACTTGGCGCATTATATCTTGACCCTTGGCCTAGTCCAAGGCCACACTTAGTGTGGCCTTGCCTAGTCCATTGCTGGAGTTGTCAGATATTGTTTACTGTGGATGATTTTGGACAACAAAAAATGAAAAAACTAATTTCTACAAACATCAACTGTATTTTGTTTACAAATGACAATTAAGATTTACACTGTCAGCTGTTGGAAAATGCTAACATGTCAGGCTAGTACAACTTTACGTATCAGCTGTGGTCTCCTAATGAATTTCACTCAACTCCAATTCCTTCAGGTGTAAAGTTTTCCCAAGGGTCAAGATATAATGCGCCATAATGTACTCATAACTAATTAAAAATAAATAAAATCACAGTTCTAACCTCGGCAGTGGGCCGCTCCGCGCTGCTGTATACCGCAGGTCGGTCCGGACTCCAGCGTTGTACACTCGCACCTCGAACTCCCCGCACCGACTGACTACCGCCTACCGCCACTGACTGCTCTCTTCACTCTCTCCGGTCCACACGCGGAGAAACCGATCCCTCAGATCATCGGCTGCGGCTGTCGGGGACTTGCGCAATTATAATTGGTCGTTTTACTTTCGTTTCGTGTCTTTCTCTCCCGTTCGTTATCCGCTGTGATGGAGGAAGTAACGTTTGGTGGGAGGAGGGGGGGTAGTTCCGTTGTGGGTGCTGTTTTTTGGTTGGTCGCGTTGGGATGGTGATGTAGGAGGATGCTATGAAGGGGGGTTTTTAGTGGGGTTTTGTAATGGAGGCACATTTTTATGGTGTAGTGGTCTATGGTTTTGTGGACTATTCGATCAAATTTTGATTCTAAGTGCGGATGGTTTTATTTTTAGGTTACTCTACATTTTCCCAGCCAACCAGTAGGTTTTCTTGTAGTTTTCAAGCCCATAGTAGGAAACCAAGAAGGTGATCAGTCTATTAGAATCCTCTGTTCTCAAAGTCATGATTGAAAAACAAGGTAGATTAAGGCCTGGGCGCGAATGCTGCTACTAAATTACAACAACATGCTCCCTTGTTAGAGGATTGTATTGAGGGAAAATTATAAAATCTATACATTTGTACATTTATCAATCTGAATGTACCTATAGTAAATATAGGATGATGATTTATTGAGACTTAATCCTTTGCCGCTCCGTTTACGACTGTTTGTTGGAAAAATTTCTCAATTTAACATTTCTATGTCAGCAAACCTGCATACACACTTCCCATGTTATATTTATTGAGAAAATTGCTTATGCTAATTCAATTCCTTGATTACGTTAATCCACGATATCTGTTTCTAGTTACCGTGCGTAAATCTGTAATGGAAAGGTGAAATACATTACAAAACTTCATGTATGGTTTTCCACACAATTCGTCGTTCTACCCAACTGAAAGTACAGCTTTCTTGTTGCATGAAATTCTTATAACGCCCTGGAATGTTTACACGACAAGATAAAGAAACGGGGGTGATTATCTATAAGCACCTTCATATTCATTAACTGTGAGCTGAAGCCAAACACAATCCAAACATGGGTTATTGCAATCGGAAGAAAATGTTAACATACCTAAAAGTTGAAACTGTATCGCGACTCAATTGAGATTTTTTTACCTATGTAAATAAATAATAATATATAAATAGGGTAAATAGGTATCCACCTATTTAACTCTGAAAATATATGCACATAGATTGGTTGGGAGTCACCCGATCTCGATCTTTTGTTAACTGAGGTGAAAACCATCAGCATGTCCTACTACAAAAATTGAATAGTGAATCCAACTGTATCGTATAGGCAGCGTCAACTGTTGTGGCCCAGGCCAACTGTAAGCCTAATGGTAAATTTACATCAGACTTCGGGGTGGGCAGCTATGTCATTCGGCTCGACTTATACCGTATACTGATATTGCAGTGTGTCTTTGAGTCTTGCTTACTCTATGACACACTGAATTACGCAGAATTACGATTGAGTAGCGTGAACAAACAGAACAAAAACAACAAAAAAGAACAAACAGCAAGCCTTCCGAGAGCTCGACGTCCAACTGGCGTCATTAGTAATAATTGGTACAAAACAAATCAGTATAGCCTAGTTTGATATTTTACGTTATTTCAAGAGTGTAAAACAGTTTCAGGCCAATCATGAGTTTTAGACTATACCTTACAAAGGTGAAAAATTATACAGTTAATTTAAGAATACAAATTAATATCCGGAGTCAGGCTAAAGTTATCAAAGTTCAAAATGAATTTCTCCTCTTTCCTGTCTAGGGATTGGCGACAAGGCAGGCTCTGAATTTACCAAGGCCGTTAAGGTTTATCAGCCCTTTACACTCATCAGGGCCTTGTAAGACTATAAATTGTTCAGTGCAACAACAGTTGCCCAGACGATGCAAGCTTGACGTCATGAAGGGAATTCGGCATATGTATTTTCAAGCGTCCAAGACTATCATAGAAGTTTCTTGGATCATTTTCGCCCTTCGTCCGTCAAGTTCTTAAGCTGAATCTCTCCCATTTCAACATAAACATGTAGCCGTCATTGTAGTGATGGGATATTGGACTAGTCAATTGTTTTGACTAGTTCGAGCTGATCATTTTGACTAGTCAGCCTCTTATCATTTTACAGACTAGTTAGCAACCTAACCGATTATAGATTCAATTGTTTACTATTTTTCGTTACACCAATGCGAAAATGGCAGTTTTCATTACATGTGTTGCGGTACTAAAGGAGCTCCTTTTCATTAGGAGGAGAAGAATCAGGTGATGTCGATGACGTCATCTGTTCGTTAATATAATGTTCTAAAACTACAATGTGGACTTAAGCGTCGTTGGCGAGCCATCGATTGCATCGATAGTGGTTAGTTGTTATTACTATCAATTGTAATTTCTTTGTTGCATTTAATCAATTTAATCAATTTAATCGATTTGTGAAACTCGCTCATTTCACCAATCGATAGTTCAATGCGTTCGATACATCGTTGCCATTCTAACACAAATGAAGCAGACAATCAGCTGATTCTTTTTAATAGCTGGACCAAGATGAAAGCCTCTTTAGGAGATATCTTTAACGGTAATCAAGTTGTAACATTTTGGTTTTCTTAAGTAGCTAGCGTGTTGTTTTGAGCGATATAACAAAAAATACAGTTCATCACACGGGCCTAAAATTGTTTTTCGTTATTCGATCATTTTTCGACCTTAGCCATAGCCATATCTAGTTAGCTTACAGCTCCGATCAGAGAAGAGACAAATAGGCCTTAGCTTTGAGCACGAAAAGCGTCACTTAAGTCCCTAGTAATGAACTATATTATTTTTCTTTTTTGACCAGATTGAACGACTTTAATCGAAGTTTGATGAACTAGTCGATCAGTGTGAACCACATAAGTCACATGTGAATCACATGTGAATCGACTTAAGTCGATATTCGAAACTAGTCGACGATTCTGAAATTTATTGAGAGTCATTAAGACAAGAATCAAGAACTTTATTTTCAACAAGACAGTATACTTACAGTCACTAGGAAAACGTCATATTAATTAAGTCCAAAATCTGTCCAAATCTAAGGCTAAAACACCATGCAGAGAAAGAAAAATTTCACTCGGCACTCAAATAAAATAAAATGGCTACTTACAGCTTCTTCATTTAAAAGAAACAACTCATGGATGGAGTAGAATGGGTTTGCCAATAGGAGCCCCTCCACCTCCTTTTTGAATTCGAAAAATGACAGGTTCCGAGCTGTTCATGAAAGTTTACTAAAGAGATCTTAATACTAAGAACATTGTTGTTTATAATTGTACTTTCTTTGAACTAACAAAAGTTATATTCACATAATTTTATGTCTGTGATATACCATATCGCTTTTTTGCATGACTTGTTAGCATTTTGTTTTGTAATTTAATTCCTAGCCTAAAAGCCTGCTATGTACTTGATGTATTGTATTGACCTTTGTATTTGACGAGATCTATTGCTCGTATGTTGTTTAACGATCATCAAATGTATCTATCTATCTATCTATCCATCTATCTATCTGTCTGTCTGTCTGTCTGCCTGTCTGTTTGTCTGTCTGTCTGTCTGTCTGTCTGTCTGTCTGTCTGTCTGTCCGTCCGTCCGTCCGTCCGTCCGTCCGTCCGTCCGTCCGTCCGTCCGTCCGTCCGTCCGTCCATCCATCCATCCAACCATCTATCCATCTATCCATCCATCCATCCATCCATCCATCCTTCTATCCATCTTTTTCCTTCTTGTGCTGTAAGGGTGGATATCGCTCCTGAGCTCGAGAGTGTCTACCTCTTTCTTTGTTTTAAGAAGTGACTGAAAAATGTAAAGATCATAAACTGTCATGATTGACTCTGCCACAAAAATAGGCTTGCAATGATCGAAGTACTTCGCTCCAGCAATGATTCTCACCGTTTTTTCTGGAGAAGGACACTCTCAATCCCAGCAGCGGCACCCCAATGCCTTAAACCGTAAAAATGATGACACTCTGGAAAAAGCAATATAGGCAGTCCTCAGCCAGTCTTTAGAAACAAAATCTCTGAGCTTCCTGAGCAAGTAAATTGGGATCATTTCCGTTAATTCACCACCACTATTTTCTTTTGTTTTCCGTTAGTTCACCACCATTCAGAATCTAAAATACAGTAAAGAAAGTCGTTCTGAGTAATTAGGAATATTGAATTCGGGGTTTCCTTTACCTGCAGTATTCGTGACCGCGCTCAGGGCCAGTCTAGACAGTAATTAGCGAGCGGCAACAATGAATTTTTCAAGTGTCGCAAGTGAATGTAACAGTGAGGAGAGTTCTGTGCGTTTTTCACGTTCATTGAGCGCCGGCTGTTATAGTATTGGTTATGAGTCGATGTTAGGACCTAACATAACCTAACCAACTCATCAAATACATTCTGGCTACCAAAGTAACTTTAAAGTGTAACAACGTAATTAATATGTGTATTGTTTTTGTGTTTGCGTGTCAAGAATAATGTTAAAAAGTTGTTATAATACTCTTACTTCGAACAATTAAACGTTTAAATGGTGAGTAAATATATTATTTCGCAGTATTAGGTCCATCCCGATTAATTCTCAGTCTATGGATATTAGTTTGTAAATGCGAGGTATAACAGAAAATACACTTAAATAGCTACTTACGCGAGTACATGTGGCGTAAAAAATACGGACCGTAAAATCTGTTTGAAAAATGCTTAAACATATTTCACAGTTCAGCCACCACAGTAAAGAGGGACGTCGTCAATTAAAAATCCGTGTCAGTTTTCAATTTCGTTATTTATTTTCCTTTTTTTCTTGTTTTTAAATAGGAAATATTGTAAAATGTTGTAAACTAAACCTACTTTAATTTAAAATAGAATTGGTGGTGAATTAACGGAATCATGAGCAAAAAAATAGTGGTGGTGAATTAACGGAAAAGATCCGTAAATTGCCCTAGAGACGGGCGTGAGTCGCAATAACGAACTCCAGCCTTCATCCTCCAGTCACTTTCCATGATTCCATGTTTCCGCGCAATGAGCGACGCAGCGAAAGTGACTGCCCGCGCCTGGCTGGCCACTGCCGTCCATCGTCCAGGCATTCCACCGCGCGTCCCGGCCAATTAGCCAAGGAATGAAGAGATTTGCCGGTGAAAAACGATCGGCCGTTAGGTGAACTGGAAGATTCTCCGTAATTTCTGGATATTTCCTACGAATTTTGAAATCTTGCTCTGAAAGTATCTGTTTACCCGGTTTGGTTTTGCAACTCTTTCCGTCAGAGAGACATAGTTCGTTTTGTTTGGTAGACATATGTTTTGTTTGGTAGCCATATGTTCCGTTATTCCGAGGTAATATAATGATTTTAAATTACTACACAGGAATCGTTGTTCAAAGTTCAGATATGTGGTCCTTTAAGTTTTAGCATAGAAGAATATAAATATTTCTATTGTGAAAGCCTTGTACAGGGTGTTTTTTAAACGCAACCCATTTTTAAGATTGAATAATGCACATATCAATTTGAAATGAGTTTGGTTCTATTGATCTTTACATTTTATACAACCTATTGTTTAAGTTTTATCACACTTAGTTTACATTATGTGCACAAACAATCTGCCATTGGCATTTGTATAAAATTTTGCTTTCACCATCAAATTCCCTAACACGTGTTGCAAGGTTCTTCTTTGAATTTCTTGCATTAAATTTTTTATGTTTGTTTTGAGGTGCTGAATATCCCGTGAATTGTTTTCGTAGGCCTTACTTTATATGTATCCCCAAAGAAAACAATATATCCTTCACTGATAAAATAAAGTTTTGGGTTGCGTTTGAAAAAACACCCTCTACTTGGGATTTATAGCATGTTAATGAATTCTAAGTCAAATATTGAGGTATTGCAATTGAAAGCGGTGCTACAAATCGATCATTTGTAATTTTGATTTGAAATACTTGTACAAACTTACAAACTATTATTTGTAATCAGTCGAGTAGCGAGTGACAATTTCATCTCAGTTTTTAAAAGACTTTGAAAACATTAAATATATTTAATACGCTGCAAGGGAAATCTTTCACTGATTCATGCAGTGTTTGTTGTCTTTCGTGCATTAATCATTATCAGGAGCGCATTATATATAAACTTCCAGTGTAAACGAACCCGTCTTAACGATGACAAGAGATGGGAAAGTCGAGCAGTTACGTTTCCCCGAATTCCTGACTCTGTAATTTCTTCTTGGCATTCACCTATTCCCAGCTTCTTATTACTTACCGCTTTACAATGTCTGTACGTCTATAAATTGTTTGAGATAAAAGTATTTACATTAAATACTGTACCGAAACATCTGCTTTCTGTGCCTTAATGGCTGGAAAGTTACTCTTTGCTGATAACTGCACAGTAAATCTACCAAACAATCAATTAAACAATCAAAACGAACAGCTGATTGGAGCAAATTATTTTTAATGCATTTTTATTGGTTAATTCAGTGGAAAGTAGAGGCAACACTGGTAGCAGTACAAAATATTTGTTTGTTTATTGTTTATTACAGGATAGGTATGAAGAATTGCGAAACGTAATGGTTTACGCAAGTAATACAATATTATTAAAAGACAAGTATTTTCTGAGCTACATGATGTAAAATATCGTACATCACTCGCCTGGTAAGTTTCCCCTTACATGAAAATCCCGCACTCGCCTCTGGCTTGCGCGGGAACTATCATGCTCGTCCGGTAAATCACCACTTACCGGCCTGGTAACGTAATATACTATTCTATGTAGGTGAACCGGTGAACCCAACAACTATCATGGTAGAAGTCAAACATCACATTGTTTACATATTTCCGCTATCATCCACGAAAACGCGGAAGCACGCTAGATCTCCCAAGGCTACCAGAACGTCAGAGGCGTGTCATTCCTCGAAAAGTAGCCTACGAACATGCAGAGTGCAGAGTTTTTGCGGCGTTTTCACCGCGTTTACGCAGGAACGCTCGTAGAGTGTCATTACGGGTTGTTTACGCCGGGGAAGAAAGGAGAAGAAACGCGGGATTGCGAGTTGCGAGATGTGTGTCACTTTCTGCGGCTCGGACTGTCCACTGCCCCACATTGTACAGCATCCCTTTCCCGCAAGTAGTTAGGATCAATACCTAGGTTTTGGTCGTTTTTTTAAATTTTAATTCTTTAATTTATTTAGTTTGACTTAATTGTTCAAATTACAATTGTTTAAAAAGATAACGGTATTCCCTCTTGTAGAGATCTAGAGTAAATACTGTGGCTCTTTAGTTAACTAGTTGTACAGGTGGAATAGTTTTGGGGGAACACATACGAAAACATAGATTGTAAAATACTAAGTTTGAAAGTGCAATGTACGATTTCACAATAATAGGCTAAAACGAATAACTTCCTTGGCTAAAAATGATAATATGTAGGAATTTTAAAATGTTTTGTAACTTTTTTCGCGATACGAAATACTTTAGAGGCCCGCTTTTACTTAATATTATTGAAAGTAAATTTTAATTGTAGAACAAATTAGTAATTAATACTATATAATTTAGACACACTCAGTCATTTTAGTAAAATTTCTTATATACGATTTAATATTTTGGATTTTAAATTTTTTTGTAACTTAACTCAGTTTTACAGCATACAACCCCTCCACACAAAAATAAGTTAGGTAAGATTCACGATTTCTTTTCGTATAAAATTTAATATGATATTCTGATGACGAGATAAGTTCTCTTCCCTCCCGAAACGTCGTTGTGTGTCACATACACATTTGTGTGTTTAACAATAAATTCCTTGCGGTTGCTTGTGTTTCGTGTTTGTTCGGGACATTTTAGGCTTGCGTCAACACGGAAGCTCCGATGTCAATAGTATAGTTACGTGACTAAGTCACATGTCACATGCAGCGGATTCTTGTATGTGAGAACGGGAACTATTTATAGCTCATTAAATGAATGTGTTAGAGCCGTATTTTTTTTATTTTTTGTTTTCGTGTCGTCTTTGACGCATTGGTGGCTCCTTTTGCGATCGTATTTTCATGTTTCCGTATACTTTTAAGTACAATTTAAATTGGAAAAAAACTTTTAATATGTGCTTGTTTTAGAGACTCCAAGATTAGTCATATAAATTTAAATTAATGCTTTTTAATCCTATTAAGAAATTAGGCGAATTGACACTCACGTGTGTTAAATACTGGTATTATGCTAAAACCGTAAAACTACAACAAAACTATAAAACTACTGTAATATAAAACATACTGAAGTAATAGACACTCCATTATCTGCATTTTTGCCCGGTTAAACAGTACGTCAACTTGGTCGCGTTAACTCGTGGCACGATGCATGTTAACTGTTGCCAGTTTATTGCATAGGATGCACCGCACGATTGAAAACTCGCGATGTATCGCCTTCACGTACAAGCCCCACAGCGTAATTAATTAGTACGGTGGTTGGTGAAGACCACTCTTAAAATCTGACATGTGATCAGAATGTGCGAAGGAGTGAAGCTATCTCAAGTTAGTTGTGAATGTTTTAAATTTCAAAAATCCTAATAATTAATGTAAATGGGTGGCAAGAGGAGTACTAATTTTGGGCGTCATAATACGCAATTTACGAGTATGGCTAATGGTTACGGAGGAGGTACAATTATGATTCCATCTTTGATACTATTAATTGTACCTCCTTTGCGGCCATCATTCCATCTTAAATACTATTGTCTTAAGCATTATTGAACGGTAATTTCATATAAACATCAGAGACAATTCCGCAGTTCAACAGGCCAAAACGGACTCAAAGTTGCGGTTATCAGCTGTAACGGAGACATCGGCCTTGGCCGCAGTCACTGTTATCAGCTGTAACAAGTAAGGGTGACATCGGCCTTGGCTGCAGTCTCTGTTATCAGCTGTAACAAGTAACGGTGACATCGGCCTTGGCCGCAGTCGTTGTTATCAGCTGTAACAAGTAACGGTGACATCGGCCTTGGCCGCAGTCGCTGTTATCAGATGTAACAAGTAACGGTGACATCGGCCTTGGCCGCAGTCGCTGTTATCGGCTGTAACAAGTAACGGGACAACGGCCTCGGCTGCAGACGTTGTCATCAGCTGTAACAAGTAACGGTGACATCGGCCTCGGCTGCAGTCGCTGTTATCAGCTGTAACAGGTAACGGTGACATCGGCCTCGGCCGCAGTCGCTGTTATCAGCTGCAACAAGTAACGGTGACATCGGCCTCGGCCGCAGTCGCTGTTATCAGCTGTAACAAGTAACGGTGACATCGGCCTCGGCCGCAGTCGCTGTTATCAGCTGTAACAAGTAACGGTGACATCGGCCTTGGCTGCAATCGCTGTTATCAGCTGTAACAAGTAACGGTGACATCGGCCTTGGCTGCAGTCACTGTTATCAGCTGTAACAAGTAACGGTGACATCGGCCTTGGCCGCAGTCGCTGTTATCAGCGGTAACAGCTGTGGCGGTGACAGTGACCTTGGCCGCAGTCGCTGTTATCAGCGGTAACAGCTGTGGCGGTGACAGTGACCTTGGCTGCAGTCGCTGTTATCAGCGGTAACAGCTGTGGCGGTGACAGTGACCTTGGCTGCAGTCGCGGTATCAGCTGTGGCGGTGACAGTGACCTTGGCTCAGTCGCGGTATCAGCTGTGGCGGTGACAGTGACCTTGGCTGCAGTCGCGGTATCAGCTGTGCGGTGACAGTGACCTTGGCTCAGTCGCGGTATCAGCTGTGGCGGTGACAGTGACCTTGGCTGCAGTCGCGGTATCAGCTGTGGCGGTGACAGTGACCTTGGCTCAGTCGCGGTATCAGCTGTGGCGGTGACAGTGACCTTGGCTGCAGTCGCGGTATCAGCTGTGCGGTGACAGTGACCTTGGCTCAGTCGCGGTTCACACCCGGGACTTTCCCTGCGACCGTGGAGCCGAGTTCAAGGTGGCCCACAGCCCGAGGCTCACTTTCCCTGCCACTGCGGCCGCAGCTGATTGGAAACGCACATGAATTAACGCGTCACTCCTGCTTTCTTTCGTGGTCGGACTGAACTCCTCTGGTTTCTGGTTTGGCGGGATGTTTTGATCTTGTGATAACGGGTTGGGCGCACCTGATGGTTTTGGTTTGGTTGTAAATTCAGCTAATCTGTCACTTATTCACCGGAAATATTTTCCCGGAGTTACATAAAAATATGCCCTTTAAGTATCCATCTGCACACTTTTACGTTGCAAAACAATAGGATCAAAATCGTTATACACCTCGTAAACCCTCTTCCAGTCAATGAAGAATGTACAATTAATTATCATGAAATTAGAGTCAATAACAAAATGGCATCTGAATACAATAGGCTTATTGTTTTTTCATGAATAACAGTGGCGGCTCGTGAGTTTATGTACTGGGGGTTCAGAGCTAATAACATATACATTATACCAATGTATTATATTAGAGTTATTGTCTTAAGCCAATCAGCCAATCAGTATTTAAAAACGTTAATTGCTTACAAGATCGTAGTGCCTGCATTTCTTGACATACCTGCTTTTATACACGAGTGTAATGCTTATAGTCTATAGGATTAAGGCACTATACCATTGATGATAAATTGTATTTTACTACTATGTACATTAAAATGTTAAATCCAAAATTAATTAAATCAATAGCGTTATTACCGTTGCATGAGAGCTTAATTACTGTTCTTACAGAAAGCTATGGTGCGGCCGCTACGCCAATTGTTTTCTTTCAATAATCAGAGCTAAAAATAAAACGCATAATCGCATAACTGAAATAAACGTATTTATAACTAAAAACAACATAGAAATCACACAATACTTAAATAAATAAACTTAAACATTGCCTGAACCATTAAAACAACATTATCAAGGTTTACAGCTCGCGTTCCGTAGGGTGCTGCTGAAACAGAAGTGGTTAGGAAAGAAACTACTCTTTCGGAATTGATCGGCCAATGTCGTCAGCGCTCGGCTCGCCGCTAGCCGAGAGCATTAGCGATAAGTCCATTGCTTTCAAGCAAGCCCCCCTCCGCTCCCCTCACACCCCTCGCCAGCCAGCTGGGTTCACTCGGCGAACTGAACCTCGCTCTACCGGCGTTGCGTGAGAGCTTCGCCCGGACGTAACAATAGTTTTTTTGCCATGTTGTTTATGAAAGTAAGTTTAACAATGGGGTTTTCTGCTATTTACTTAAAAAATTTATTGTTTTTGATTATTTTAGGGGGTTCACTGAACCATTGAACCTACACACGAGCCGCCACTGTTGAATAACATTTTTATACTGTAGTGTAGAGTGATGATATTTTTTAACTATTAACTTTGTATTCATTATGTTGTTGTGATGTAGCTTACAAGACTTTTATAGAGACAGCTACAAAAATTGTTCCATCAAACATTCTTAGAGTTATTGGTACTGTGCTTCAAACGGTATAACTGTGTGTTTCAGCAATCCTATCCAATACAATTGCAGATAAAATTTTATCTAGTATATAACTCTTGAATGATTGTGTTTCATTGGGTGATCAAGATTTACTTACAACTCCCTCGGAAAGTCTGGTGGTGGTGGTCTAACCTTTCAACCTTTTGCTCTTTCATATACTGAACCTTTTTATTTTATTTATTTTTTTTATTAGGATTTTTGCGGACATTTGCCATTACTGATTAGTAAAAAAAAGTTTCACACTAATCAGTCCACTTTTTTTACTAATCAGTGATGGCAAATGTCCGCAAAAATCCTAATCAAAATATAAAATCACCATCACCAACAATGAATTTCAAACAAAGTACTGAACCTTCATAACCTTTTCACTACTCGCATACGAAGTGTGTTCATATTGTATGATGTTGACAACTGGATTCTGCCTGATAATAGACTACAGCTTGGACACTTGATCAAAAGCCTGTATGACTAAAAGAATCAGCTAATCATAATTGCAAAATAAAAATGAATTAACCCACTGTAATAAAACAGGGCTTCTCATTAAGGGCACTCATTATTTCATCTCTCACTAACTTTTGGTTTAAAATACCTGTGTTCGCGTCTCAGCTAAAGCGCCATCAGGAAAACATCACCAACAATTAGTATGGTCAACAATTAATTTAGTATGGTCAACAAGGTTTCTGCCTTCTGCCTCACTTTGCAAGCGAGTTATAGTAATGTCATTCTGTGTTCAGTCTTAATATTTTTTTTGTGCCTGTAAAAGATGGAAGTAAATCACCATTGCACCATCCAAGGGTCCATCCATAAATTACATAACGCTAAAATCGGCCTTTTCAAACCCCCCTCCCCCCCTTGTAACAGACTTGATACGCTGGCTCTAACCCCCCTCAAAAATGACGTAACTCTGCACTATTACCCCCCCCCCAAAAAAAAAGTCAAAAACTTTGTATTTTGAAGATAATTTAACATATTTAAAGAAATTAAGGAATTAATCATTTTTACATAATGTTGCGGTGAACCCCTCCTCCCTCCCTTGTAACGGTGCATATAATGCTGCCAAACACCCCCCTTTTCCCCTAGGGGCGTTGCGTAATTTATGGACGACACACAATCCGCAATCCAAGAATTCCAATCTGCACAAATCCATGCCGCACCTTTATTTTTATTTTTGATTAATTATTCTTTTATGTTGACAGGTGGGCGGTGTCAACAGTGATGACCCGCCAGAACTTCATCCCCTCAGCGGACGGATCTTCCATGGTCAACGCCCTCATACCACTGTGGGACTTGGCCAACCACTCCAATGGCAAGGTAGGCCTAAGCATCAAGCGCAGCTGCAGCTGTCCATGTATTATTTATTACGCCCCTATGCTAGCTAGGTGGCTTGACATTGAGTAGGCCACAATGGACATAGAGTAATGATTTAAGATACTGATTTGTGTTTTTTTTAGCTGAATTTAATGGTGCTAAAAAAATTGGATTATTTTTATTTTTCTATGTTAACAACTCAAAAAACTCATTTTTGGGGGGTTTACCCCTCTTTACCCCCCCCCCCCCCTTCTGGTAATCCGATTGTCCTGGTTTACGAATTCATCCGAGTGATTACCTCTTTACATGTCTGTACCAAATTTCATTAAGATCAGACCATATATACGGCCGCTATCGTGTATATGTATAAATTCGAACGAATAGTGGTTTTTACTTCTGGGGGCCCCAATATGAAAAGTTAACATGGTCTCGGGCTTAGATCTTACTACAGTATGAGACGTACGTTAATAGCTTATTCCTTTAAGGAAATTAACTAAAAATTCAAACGAATGGTGTTTTTTGCTTCTGGTGGCCCCAAAACAAAAAAGTTATCATGGTGTCGTGCTTATGTCTTACCATGAGACCTACAGTAATAGATTCTTCACTTTAGGGGAAATTCGCTAAAACCTGTTTCTCTATTTAAATCTTTAAAATGGGCAATCATAAAAATAATCCATTAAAAACATTGAAAATCTGAGATGGAAAAAAAGTTGGTGATAGTGGTGGTGGATCCTTCCAATCCGCCACTATACTCAATTGCATCACTTCTTTAATGGACAAAAGAATGAAGAATAATTCAGTTGATTTACTTAAAACATTATTACTATGTAGAGATTTTCACACTCTATAATTTAAACTATTCATTAAAAAATCAAAACTATGATTAATTTTTTACTGTCTACAAAAATTGCAATTAAAAATAGTTTAGATTAGGTACATTACAATTAAGATGGGTACCAATTAATCTAGCAGATTCAATTTTGCATTCCTTAATGCCTAAAAGCAATTAAAAATAAGGCACTAAGCACAATAACTTCTACCCTCGATGGTGTTCCCAGATCTCCACAGACTACAGCCTGGGCTCCGATCGCAGCGAGTGTCTGGCTTGGCGAGACTTCAACGCTGGAGAGCAGGTGAGCATTTTGAATATTCAATTTACATTGATTAAATATTAGGATGACATTTATTAAATATTTGGAGCTTATTTTTATATATTTGGAGCTCAGTTTTATATATTCGGATTATATTTACTATTCAATCAGCCCTGTAAGCCAAATTATAAATTGAAAAGGTAACTGGGGCCTTTTAATTTGTATAATATGAGAACAATGTTTGTTACAAATTTATTACAAGTGAACAAAATTTTTATTTGTAACTCTCAGATCACTTTGGTACGGATTCTTTTGTCAGGATCAAATTTTTTGAAAACATTTTTAAACTTTTAAATAACTTAAGCATTTTCACATCAGTAATAATATTGTTCAATAATATTGTTTTCACTTCTCAATATAAATATCAGAAACCAGTATTTTTGGCTATGCATATTTATAAAACATCTAAACCTCTTTTAGCAAGGGTAGCCTGTAGCTCTACATGACTTCCAATGCAATTGCTGTCTTATAATGGTATAGAACTCAAGTAAAAAAATTCAAACAATCCTAATTGTAAAATTATGGAAACAGAATCTTCCTCCCCTTCCTAATAGAAGATATTTTGTTGGCCAGGTATTCATCTTCTACGGGGCTCGCAACAATGCAGATCTGCTCGTCCACAACGGCTTTGTCTACCCGGACAACATCCACGACAGCTTTCGCATCCGACTGGGGGTGGCCAAGTAAGCATTACTTTTGTCTTCTCTCTTAAAGCTTATTTGATGAGAGAGACCTTGAAACTGTTGAAAGATCAGATTGTGGGAGATCTCATTTGAGTCAAAATGAGTGTGGTAATTATTTTGGTGTTAATTTGGCAGTGAAATTCATTTTGTTTGTTGAGTGCCTGATTTCTCAAAGTTATAAAGGAGATGCACTCTGATACTAAAATAATAATGAAAAAATAGTAAAACACTTGATAGGATTTGATTAATACAAAGAATCCTTACATTTCTGACAGCTACGGATCCAAGCGATTGTCTTGCTTTTTCACCCTTACATGTAGGCAGATTAAATCTTAACTAGTTTCACATGGAAAAAATTGACTAATAAGTTACACAATTCTCGTGGAGGGTTTTATGGTGCATAGAACCACACAACTTTTTCCCAGTTAATCCTGGTGCCATACCAGAATAGGAATAGGGGTTTGGGGCTGCCCAAAAATTGTTATGTCATCATATGACAAAATCTATCAGTAGCTCTAAACCTATAGCTCATATTAGCAGAAGTGCCTTAATGAAATATAATAATGTTCTTTAGAAGGGGGAATAAGCTTTCAGCTGATTTAAATTAAAACTAGATTACACTTTTGCAGCTTCGCTTGCAAATACTACGATCTGTGGTTGACCTTAAACTATGTTCAAACTATGTCTATTTGTCTAGTTGTAAACAAAGTGAATCGAGTTTGGTCTAGTATCAACGAATAGTGCCATTGTTCCAAAAATTCAGACATTTACTGTAGTTAAGTGATGGCCGTTTCTTAAAATTCTGAGACGTATTGGCAAATCTAATTGAAATACCTTTAAATTTATATCTCAAGCTTTAAAATCTGTCCAGCCGATATCAAGTTATGACCCCAATAATAAAACCCTCTGTGTTATGAAATCAAACAACTAAAAATTCAAGCAGAATCTGCACATTCTTTTTCAGGACCACTCATCAAAAAATTTTACTCTACACAAATAAATTCAGGATAATTGATGGAAGTTGAGACCAACCTGAATAGCTTGGGCCATTTGGACCAGTTATAATTACCTAGCTTTAAAAAAAATCAACAAATCACATATTAATATATCACTAAGTACCAAGTCCCGCTAGTGGGATCCTATCTGGCTTTTACTAGTTTAGGTACTAGTACTGGGTACAGTAACGGAAGTTGTCACAATTGGAGGTAGTGTTGTAGCTGCCTTTTAGTAAAGAACTTTGGTTCCCCACCATGGGAGGCTGGGCTTGAAAGCAGGGTTGGCGGGGGTATATTGGTAACCAAGAGAGGGCCAATATGAGGGCCACCTTATCACTTGAGGCCCTATTCTTCACCTATTTGATATATCCCAAGTTATATCTTTGCCCACTCATTCTAAGCTTGGCCGAAGCTATTCTTCTCATTCCTGTTTCCTTTTGCTTCCCCTTTATTATCTGTTAAAGGCTAAGGGCCTAAGGGATATTACAGGGGAAGCTTCCTTTCCTTTCCAGTAGCCGTACAAAAAGACAAAATAATGGCTGAAGTACACTTACAGGATTATCCTGTGGGAGACCAACCCAGACTACCAAATCCCCCTTACTAGAAAGTACTGAGTCATTCATTTTGTTGCCATACGCCAGGTCGGATCCACTGTCAGCTCAGAGAGCCAAGGTGTTGAGCAGGCTGGGGCTGCCGACTGCTGCTGACTTCGTGCTGCTGAGGGGACCTCAGCCTGTGGAGGGGCAGCTGCTGGCGTTCCTCAGGGTCTTCAGCATGAACCAAGGTGAGTCTGTGTCTGTGTCGGTAAAGGGGTTCTCTTACTGGGTTACTTTCTGGCTTTAAACACTCTTAATGCCTTTGAGTTGCTTGTGGTAGTAATACTGGCTCCAGAATTGAAGTTGTACTGATCCCATTGGGTACCTTTCTACCTTTGAACACTCCTAATGCCTTTTGAGTTGCTTGTGGTAGTAATACTGGCTCCAAAATTGAAGTTGTACTGATCCCATTGGGTACCTTTCTACTTTTGAACACTCCTAATGCCTTTGAGTTGCTTGTGGTAGTAATACTGGCTCCAAAATTGAAGTTGTACTGATCCCATTGGGTACCTTTCTACCTTTGAACACTCCTAATGCCGTTTGAGTTGCTTGTGGTAGTAATACTGGCTCCAAAATTGAAGTTGTACTGATCCCATTGGGTACCTTTCTACTTTTGAACACTCCTAATGCCTTTGAGTTGCTTGTGGTAGTAATACTGGCTCCAAAATTGAAGTTGTACTGATCCCATTGGGTACCTTTCTACTTTTGAACACTCCTAATGCCTTTGAGTTGCTTGTGGTAGTAATACTGGCTCCAAAATTGAAGTTGTACTGATCCCATTGGGTACCTTTCTACTTTTGAACACTCCTAATGCCTTTGAGTTGCTTGTGGTAGTAATACTGGCTCCAAAATTGAAGTTGTACTGATCCCATTGGGTACCTTTCTACCTTTGAACACTCCTAATGCCGTTTGAGTTGCTTGTGGTAGTAATACTGGCTCCAAAATTGAAGTTGTACTGATCCCATTGGGTACCTTTCTACTTTTGAACACTCCTAATGCCTTTGAGTTGCTTGTGGTAGTAATACTGGCTCCAAAATTGAAGTTGTACTGATCCCATTGGGTACCTTTCTACTTTTGAACACTCCTAATGCCTTTGAGTTGCTTGTGGTAGTAATACTGGCTCCAAAATTGAAGTTGTACTGATCCCATTGGGTACCTTTCTACCTTTGAACACTCCTAATGCCTTTTGAGTTGCTTGTGGTAGTAATACTGGCTCCAAAATTGAAGTTGTACTGATCCCATTGGGTACCTTTCTACCTTTGAACACTCCTAATGCCGTTTGAGTTGCTTGTGGTAGTAATACTGGCTCCAAAATTGAAGTTGTACTGATCCCATTGGGTACCTTTCTACTTTTGAACACTCCTAATGCCTTTGAGTTGCTTGTGGTAGTAATACTGGCTCCAAAATTGAAGTTGTACTGATCCCATTGGGTACCTTTCTACTTTTGAACACTCCTAATGCCTTTGAGTTGCTTGTGGTAGTAATACTGGCTCCAAAATTGAAGTTGTACTGATCCCATTGGGTACCTTTCTACTTTTGAACACTCCTAATGCCTTTGAGTTGCTTGTGGTAGTAATACTGGCTCCAAAATTGAAGTTGTACTGATCCCGTTGGGTACCTCTCTACCTTTGAACACTCCTAATGCCTTTGAGTTGCTTGTGGTAGTAATACTGGCTCCAAAATTGAAGTTGTACTGATCCCATTGGGTACCTTTCTACTTTTGAACACTCCTAATGCCTTTGAGTTGCTTGTGGTAGTAATACTGGCTCCAAAATTGAAGTTGTACTGATCCCATTGGGTACCTTTCTACTTTTGAACACTCCTAATGCCTTTGAGTTGCTTGTGGTAGTAATACTGGCTCCAAAATTGAAGTTGTACTGATCCCATTGGGTACCTTTCTACTTTTGAACACTCCTAATGCCTTTGAGTTGCTTGTGGTAGTAATACTGGCTCCAAAATTGAAGTTGTACTGATCCCATTGGGTACCTTTCTACTTTTGAACACTCCTAATGCCTTTGAGTTGCTTGTGGTAGTAATACTGGCTCCAAAATTGAAGTTGTACTGATCCCATTGGGTACCTTTCTACTTTTGAACACTCCTAATGCCTTTGAGTTGCTTGCAGTAGTAATACTGGGTCCGAAATTGAAGTTAGACTGATTGAAAGTAATGTTGTAAATGACTTCCAATAAGCAACTGTTGTGCTTCACCAGGGGAGGCTAGGTTCAATAATGGATGGGCCTATGTGTAGTGGATGACTATATTTAGGGCAAACCTTGTCTGTAAACATCCTCTTAGGCGAGGTACATTTTCTGTATGTTCTCTGTAAGTTTGGCTAAACCTACTTTGTATACTTTATAATTTTTCCCTTCTTTTTCCCTCTTTTCTCAAACAGTAGACACCGGCACCAAGTGTTCAAATAATACGGGGAAGCTTCGAAGCTCTCTTTCTTGTAACCAATATAACAAGACTAAAGAAGGCTAAGGTGCATTCACAGCATTTTTGTACAGAGTGGAGTAAGCCCATTACTGAAAATCCCCCATTTAAAAAATAATTGTAGTAGAAAATGTGAGAGCTTGGCACTAAGTTGTTCATTTTTGCCTGGTGTTTACTGTAACAGCAAATAGAAATATTGACGTGACAAGAATAATATTAAAGCTTAAGTATCTGTAAACAAACACAATTTGAATACAATTTTATGATTTGAAAGGATAAAAATCCCAAAGAATTCATGTTTAAACTGCTTTTTTCACCGAAGTTTCAACCATCGATGTAAATAAATACAACTGGATAGCGCGCTCAACTTAAGGCTCATGTAGTGATTTCCGAGCCAACACCGTTGTACATTGGGGTTGCAACCGGGCTGAATTGAAGGGGTGTTGGGGGAAGAAAACTTTAAACTTTATTGTTAACCGTATTGAAATCACACAGATTTGAAGGCAGTTTTACGGGTGAAGCTTGCTATAATAGATGTATTGCTATAACTATTAAGTGATTACAATTAATATTTAACTAGACGGTCAGTAAAAGTTGGCTGGCAAAAGGTATGTTCTCCCATCGCCCCTGCAAAATTTAAACGCAACCACTGCTGGCGGATCGCGTCGCAGGGCCTGAGTTACCAATCCAGTGTACTTATTTACATTGATGGTTTCAACTTTATTACTTTAAACTCATGTTATTCTACTAATAAATTGGTTCGGTAGTGTTAGTGGTCTAACAATAATATTCTATAATAATATTCTAAATTTCCTTTCTTCCTTCAGCCAATCACAGGGACTCCAGTTGGGGGTTCCTCCAATCCCAGTTGGGGTTCCTCCAGTCCCAGTTTGGGATTCCTAAGTGCATCCACAAGTCCATCCATCCCAGGGGAATATCTATGAATAGCTGGTAGAACCTGGAACCAACGAGAATAACAAGCTAACATTTCAACCTGTTGCCCACAGAACACCTAGACCAGTGGATAGACAGTGAACGAGTCACAGACCTGACTTACCCCGAGTGTTCCCTGGACACTACAGTGGAGGCCAAGGCTTGGAACTTCTTGTTGGCCAGGATCAAACTGCTGCAGAGCCTCTACCCCACCACTCTGGAGGTGAGGACTCTAGTGTCTAGTAGTAGACTGTACACAGACCTGACTTACCCCGAGTGCTCCCTGGATACTACAGTGGAGGCCAAGGCTTGGAACTTCTTGTTGGCCAGGATCAAACTGCTGCAGAGCCTCTACCCCACCACTCTGGAGGTGAGGACTCTAGTGTCTAGTAGTAGACTGTACAGTGACCTGACTTACCCCGAGTGTTCCCTGGACACTACAGTGGAGGCCAAGGCTTGGAACTTCTTGTTGGCCAGGATCAAACTGCTGCAGAGCCTGTACCCCACCACTCTGGAGGTGAGGACACTAGTGTCTAGTAGTAGACTGTACACTGACCTGACTTACCCCGAGTGTTCCCTGGACACTACAGTGGAGACCAAGGCTTGGAACTTCTTGTTGGCCAGGATCAAACTCCTGCAGAGCCTGTACCCCACCACACTGGAGGTGAGGACACTAGTGTCTAGTAGTAGACTGTACACTGACCTGACTTACCCCGAGTGTTCCCTGGACACTACAGTGGAGACCAAGGCTTGGAACTTCTTGTTGGCCAGGATCAAACTGCTGCAGAGCCTGTACCCCACCACACTGGAGGTGAGGACACTAGTGTCTAGTAGTAGACTGTACACTGACCTGACTTACCCCGAGTGTTCCCTGGACACTACAGTGGAGGCCAAGGCTTGGAACTTCTTGTTGGCCAGGATCAAACTCCTGCAGAGCCTGTACCCCACCACACTGGAGGTGAGGACACTATTGTCTAGTAGTAGACTGTACACTGACCTGACTTACCCCGAGTGTTCCCTGGACACTACAATGGAGACCAAGGCTTGGAACTTCTTGTTGGCCAGGATCAAACTGCTGCAGAGCCTCTATCCTACCACACTAGAGGTGAGGACACTAGTGTCTAGTAGTAGACTGTACACTGACCTGACTTACCCCGAGTGTTCCCTGGACACTACAGTGGAGGCCAAGGCTTGGAACTTCTTGTTGGCCAGGATCAAACTGCTGCAGAGCCTCTAACCCACCACTCTGGAGGTGAGGACACTAGTGTCTAGTAGTAGACTGTACACTGACCTGACTTATCCCGAGTGCTCCCTGAACACTACAGTGGAGGCCACGGCTTGGAACTTCTTGTTGGCCAGGATCAAACTGCTGCAGAGCCTCTACCCCACCACTTTGGAGGTGAAGTTACTAGTGTTATGTTTATTTTGTTTATGGATTTCATGGTCATTTTAATTAACAGTCCTGCCTAAGGAACATGCCGGCCTTGGTCAGTAACAAAAGGTCAAGATCGCGCCACAGTCATCTCTCTTTCATAATTGGCTTAAGGGTCAAAATCTGAAAAGGGTACAATTGCAAAGTAGGAAAAAACTAAAAAGTTACTACTTGGTATCTAAATGACAGTTACATTTTTTAATACTTTGAACCCTATAGAATATGAGAAAATATAAAGAAAGCACCATTACCCATGTATGTCAATGAGAGAGGCAGTTTTATATCGGAAACTCCCATTTTTCGTAATAGAGGTCACACCCAGATAAATCAATATTACATAATGAAATAAAAGGGAAAACCCATGGTATTTCATATTTTTTGTTGCTCACATATACTGTTTTTAAATATATTACAGCCCTCTTACTTTTGATTGACCTATATCTTAATAATAGCTTAGAAAAGATGTAATTCACCTAAAAATACAAGTTTTGGTCAGGTTTTTTAACCTCACAATGTGTTTACTCCATTCCATTGTCATGAAAATTATTGTGTACCAACTTGAAACTGTACTTAATTGAAAAAATATAACCATTTATATTTTTTTTGACCATACATATTTTTAAATAAAAAATTTTAAATGTGACATTCTGCTACAACGCGTGACCTCAGTTACATGGATATGACTTCCATTACATGTTTGTTGTTTAATTTTTTTAAATATAAAATCTTCATCTGTTCCATTCATAGTCTGAAATAGGAAGAATTTGATTTCTAATATAGGCCTTTTTCATTAATTACAAGACAATACAATAGTGTTAAAATAACCTTAACTGAATCATTAGGTGCATAATACAAAATTTTTAATGACTTATGATGTATAGGATGTTCTATTTCCAAAATCATTCATTGTTATTACTTAGTCATGAAAAATTATTTTGAAATTCTTCAAAATTTCATTTAAATGATCACAGTATGTTTAATGTGGTTACGTATCAAAACGTTTCAACGATTAAATGAAGGCTTCATTACAAATTTCTAAAAATAGGCTTAGGCCTGAATAAGTTATAGTTTAGAGCATAAAAATAAAATTAAAAAAGAAAGAAAACCCGTTTAGCTATTCTTTGAGTAAGTTCAAACACATTAAAATCATTATATTTTTCAAAATGTATTAAATTGCTTTTTAAACTGCAGCAAAAACAGATGACCAAACGGAATTAAAAATCTTTTCATTAAAAAATTATTTGTCATAATTAAAAAATGCTACTCAAAAGTTAAATTTCAAAATATATTATTAAGACATGCTGTATTTTAATTAATTAACTTAATTAAAAAATGTTTAGAAGCATTTAAAAAAAATTTTGTTTCAATGTTGGACATGTTACATTTTTTATGTATCCAACATTTTAAACAAAGGTTAGGCCTAGGTGACAAACGTCAAAAAAGCTATGGAACTTAATAAATTAATCTAAAGCATATATAGGCCTAATACAAACTTAAAAACAATCAATCAAAAACTTTCACCCAAATTCGATTTTAAATATAGGCTACATTAAAATACCTTTATCATTATTTTGAAAATTTATACCGTAAAATCAGAAACAAGGGCAAATACTCCTAAAAAGAATAAGCTATGAAAAGAATATAAAGAATTTCTATCAGCTAATTTCATTTTCAGATTAAATAAAAGAATGTATAACAGTTGTAAAAAATTGCTTCTGGAACTAAAAATGCCCGCACAATTAGATTTTCCCTGTTGGTGGCAACCCTGCATCATTATTTTCATAATTAACACATTGTTTACTAATTCATTTTACTCTATTAAGTATTAAAATCGGCCGTAATATATAAAATACATCACCATTAAGAATATAAGGTATATATCAGTCAAATGGAAAAACCGGTCACAAAATGTAGCGGATCTCACGTTAAATTAACCAAAATTCGCGACCGTCGCTTCCCAGACCGACGCTACAATTTCGCTTGTTGTGTCTGCTAACCTCAAAATGGCGAACGCTATCGCTAGTGACGAATCGGCATTTGAAACCGGGCCGTATTACGCACGAATTAAACTATTACGATGGACTGCGATTTACTTTTGATTAAGAATAAATCATGTACCGATGCTACCAAAAAAAATGAGACACGGCAATTTTCATGAACAAAACTATTTTCCTCCACGTCCAAATTCATTTAACACGACGAACTCCGACATCCGTCGTTGTTTGCCGCCATGATACTCCTGAATTAAACTCGTTGTTGGCTGCTACTAGCGCTAGTGTCGCTGTACGATGAGAAACAGACGACACTACCGACGCTACTGCTTAAGGTGGGGACACGACTTTTAACCTAGCTCGGCGTCGTAATAACATAGTTTCATCCGCAATAAGCGCTATTTGTTGATCTCCCTGTATCCGACAATATAAACGTGGGTTTTATATTCACTTATTTGATTGGTGAACTTGTTCAAATCGTATCTATAGCGGTAAAACTGGGATTGGGGACACGTGACCGTCACTACTTTGGCCAGTTTTTCTCAGAATTTTGCCCCAACCTCTTCTTAATTCATGATTTAAACAGTATAGACAAAACGATTAAGACCTAAACTTCAAAAATAAAACATTTTTAGCAATAATTACAGTAGGCAACATTATTTTTTTATGAAGGGACAGTGATTGTACCCTTTTCAGATTTTGACCCTTAAAATTTCTACCTGGTAGGTCGCAATTCCAAGTAAATTATAAAGTATTAAGTATTGCTTTCTCGCCAAATTCACATCACCATTGGTGAGAATGATCTATATTCAAAAAAATGTTGTTATGAGTGGATTGACAAAACTCCATGTCGTATTGCCTATGGTTGCCTTACGGTGCAAGCTGTAACGTTTTCCTGGCTAATCTCAGAGATGGGCGTGGTTCAAAACTTGACTGGGCAATTAAATTTATTCATAAGTGGTAGGCTACTATGATTGGTCTTGGTCTTGAGGGCGCCACCTCGCAGAAAGGAGAATTCTTGGAGTCGGTGCGAGGGCAAACTCCACCTAATATGGTTGTGCCGGCAGCTGATAGCCAGGGATATTAAATCAATAATTTATTTAAACCTCGACCATTCAAGTATACACACCTTAACATTACTATAAGTTTTCATTAAATCAATAGGTTCATTGCACTGTAACTTTTCAATAAATCAGTAATTATTTATTTCAGAGCAAGGAAAAAAACCAGATTTAATTTGATTATTTACCCCACTAGGTTGAAAGAAAACACTTATCTGAACAGTAATCAATTGTATTCAAAAATTTGCATTATTCAAGAGCAAGTACAATAACTGTTCAATTCGCTAAAAATTCAATAAAGTTTCAAACAAACTCAAAACATCATTATATCTGTGAAAATATTCTAACTTTAGATTATTTCATTTCCTGTAATTCAAGTTTTTCATATCTGACAATTATATTCCAAAATTATTTTGTTTGTTATCAACCTAACCCAATAACTGATATCAAGTGAGCTCATGAGCAAAATAATTCTAACCCAGATAAGATATCATGATATGGTGGCCACCAGAGAGATAAGTATCTCCCACAAAATATTCAATATTTATCAGAAAAATTTATAACAAAAGTAAATATACAAATAGACACACACATATATCAACACTTAAACTAAGAACATATATTTATATATCACTCCTATATCTTGAGGCGAGATAAATGTCCCATCTAAATGGTACTAAAGTCTTTCGTGGTGGTTGTGATTTTTAATATATCTCAAAATGAATCACAACGCATTATCCTTTGATACGAGAAGGTCCAAATCCGCATTAACTTTCCTCAGTTCAGAATTTATTGCTTCAAAACCAACAGTATAATAAGGAAAGATCTTACTTTTGGTACGATTGCCCCAAAGACACAGGGAAGTGGGTCGACCCAAACAGTCACAAGTCCTCGCGCAGAGTCGAAAGCGCGCGCACGAAATGCTGAAGGTAGGGCGAGACGAACGGTCACTGAAGCCTCTGGTAGTCGATGCCACCCAAAGTTGATCCACCGCATGTGTAGGCCACAGGAGCAATAAGGCATAAAACCTCAAACCCTAGAATAGTTCACACTATAATAATACTAAGTCTTAATTAACCTCTTTAATTGTTTTTTCAAAGTTTTCATTTAAATATTGGACCATATTATAAGCTATATATTTATTTTTTTGTAAGATACAAAGGTCAAATTAACTCTGAATTTCAAAACAAATAATTACAATAAAACAGTAAAACAATAAAGAAAATGAACATCTATGTTATTTGCTTGAAACGTATTTAAATATTTCCTAAAAAAAATCAATAGCTTCAAAAGTCATTATTTGTCTACTCTCGAGCAAAACATTTATGTGTACTCTCAAGGTGTTGACATTTTACAATATTGTGAGACAAGAATATTTTATGAGCTTAAATTTGTACCAGTTATTTTAATAGTGAAATTTTATCTAGAATCTATTACGAGACAAAATATACAAAGACATAAACATCAAAAATATACATAGCTGTAAAAAAAATTAAACAGTGATATTCACACCTATTTGTTAGCATGGACATACTGTAGAATAAAATACGGACATTGAAAAACAAATTTACCTTAGTATCACCTTAATTGAAAATGAATAATATTTTAATTCAACTATTCATTTCTTAGTTGACTTCTAAGTAATATAATTTTCCTACACATTAGATTTTTTTTATTTCATAAACAGTTATTTTTTTCAGGTGACAGCAAAATATATATATATATATTTTTTTAAGACAACATGAAATCTTCCCATAAAAACACAAGAACAATTTAATTGATTTAAGCGTAAGAAGGTTTATGATTCTCTGACAGGATAAAACAATACTAAACAGGTTATATAAATTGACCGCATTTTCACAAGAAATACAATTTAACTGTTGAGTATAATATAAAATATGATCTGTATTTAAATAATAAGATCACATGATAGAATAATATTATACACAGCAAGGGGTTATTTAAATATATTTTTCTAATAAATACCCAAAACCCTTCGGGCATGTGCTTTTTGCTCTCACTGATTTCCTACTCATTCCTGAACTTTTACAACTAAAATCTCAGTTCACATTTAAAATACTTTAATTTTTCACAAAGTCAATATTTCTTTTATATACCTAGTTTTGAATGGTGGAGGTTTATGATCAAATTTTAAAATAAAACTTTACATAATAATTATGAAACATTTAAAATCTTACCTTTATTAAATCCAAGTACTGAAAGGGTGAACAATTCGCTGAAACTCCAACAAATGACTGAACAAAAATCTTAAACCCAAAACCACCAGTTATCAGCTGTCAGGCTAGTGCAGGCTCTGATGACTCATGCTGGACTTTCACTTGTTGCTTGAAGTCAATACCTTGCAGTGGGAATAGACCTATTGTTCCTTCAGTTTCAGGGAGGCAAAGTGCAAACACTACTGTAATTCAGTGGAGTATCACAAGCAGTCTGTAGGCTAGCACTACAGCTGATTTAATTCTATTTAGAGGGGGCCAACCTCTAAACTTGTTCAAGGCAACTAAATAAACAGAATGTTACACCACCCCCTTCGCCAAAAGAAAATTTCCCAAATTTTCAACGGGTCTACTGCACGTAGGGTTTTAAATCTTTGACGTGCCAGGTCCCAATGTCTTTACCCTCAAGGCTTTGAAGGCAATATGTCACAGGTGATGACTTTTTGACAATTCTGTAAGGTCCGACAAACCGTGGAGCTAACTTGGATGTGAAGTAAGAGGCAGCATTGGATTGCACAAAATTGCGCTTCAAGACTAAGTCATTTTCTTTGAAAGAGACATTTCTTCTTCGCAGATTATATCTCTCAGCATTCTTGTTGTGAGCCACATCCAATCTAGTTTTCACTAAAGGAATGATCTCTTAACTGCTTTAAGTTTCTGGAGTCTTGTCACATGAGCTTCACAGTTTTCTTCAACATCAGGCAATTGGCTTTGACCATTCAGTAGAGCATATCCCTCAGAGGTAGCATCAAGCTCTCTACCAAATGTCAAAAAGGCTGGAGAAAATCCGGTTGTTTCATGCACAGCACTATGCAGTGCAAATCCAATTTGGGGAAGATCCCTATCCCAATGCCGATGGTTATCACCGATGTATGCACGAATCATAGATACGATGGTCTTGTTGGTCCTTTCAACAGGATTTGCTTGTGGATGGCGACTAGCATTCAGATACAATTTCACCTTGTATTCCTGCATCAATTTCTTCAAAGCACTTCCCACATACTCTGAACCATTATCACACAGAACATATTTAGGGATTCCAAACACCATGAAAACATCATCCTCTAAATGTCTTGCAACAGCAGATGCGGTAGCCGCTCTCAAGGGAAACATTAAGGTAAATTTTGTAAAGGTATCAATGATAACAAGCAAAAATTTAAATCCTCTGGTTGACCGAGGAAAAGGTCCAATGAGATCTGTGCTGAGCATTACCCAGGGTTTATCAACACTTCTTCTTTGACCTAACATTCCTGCTGGTTTGTTCTGATCATACTTTGTTGTCTGACATACTTCACATGTCCTGATATATTTTGCAATATCTTGACGCATCTTCGGCCAGTAGTGATGCCTCTTGACTCGATGATAAGTTTTGGAGACACCCAAATGCCCTGCTTTGTTTGAGTCATGCATTTCTTTAAGAAGATCGGATCTTTTATCTTTTGGAACAACTATCTTCCATTCATCAGAGTCATCTTCAGTCTTGTCCTTGTCAACAACTAGCTTCAATAATTTTTCATCTTCCACCCGCCACATTGGGTAATCTTCACTCTTCTCAGTAACAAGACGTTTCATCTTTCGGTACCACTTATCAGTGGACTCTTCTGATTGACGCACATCCTCTTCTTTGATTGCATCTACTTGTTCAACTTCAGTCATCGGAATCCGAGAAAGCATATCAGGTACTACATGTTCTTTCCCCTTTCTATGAATTAAGGTATAGTTATATGGTTGCAACCGGAGTGCCCATCTTGCTAGTCTCCCTTGGGGGTCTTTTAGATTATGTAGCCATAAAAGACTATAGTGGTCCGTTATTATAGTAAACTGAGTTCCTTCTATGTAAGGCCTAAATTTTTCCACAGCCCAGATTGTTGCCAAACATTCTCGTTCTGTGGCTGAATATTTCTGTTCTGCCTTTGTGAGGGTTCGGCTAGCATATGCCACTACAACTTCTCCTAAGCCTGTGGGACTCTCTTGAGTTAGAACAGCTCCAATACCAACTGCGGATGCATCACATGAAATGGAGAAAGGTTTTTCAAAATTCGGGCATGTAAGTATAGGCGACTTTATGAGACAGCTCTTTATATCTTCAAACGCTTTTTGTGCTTCAGGAGTCCAAGTGAATTTACTCTTCCTTTTCAGCAGAGTGGTGATGGGGTACATGCGAGTAGCAAAGTCTTCAATGAAACGCCTGTACCATGAGGCGGTGCCACAAAATCTTCTTACTTCCTTGACGGTTCTTGGAGTAGGTATCTTCACAATTGCTTCAATCTTTTCTGGATCCACTCTGAGACCATGTTTGTCAACAATATATCCTAAGTAACGGAGTTCAGGTCTGCAGAACTTGCACTTGTCCTTATTGAGGGTAAGTTTGGCTTTGTATAATCTGTTTAACACTTCTTTCAGAACTCTTAAGTGCTCATCGAATGTTGGTGTCAATATGACAATATCATCGAGATATACGAACACATACGGTTCAAGGTCAGCTCCAAGGACGTTGTCAATGAACCTCTACCAAGTGACAGGTGCATTACTGAGCCCGAAAGGCATGGTATTGAAGTGAAATAATCCACGGCCAGGTATTGTGAATGCTGTCTTTTCTTTGCTATTGGGATGAAGAGGTATTTGCCAATAGGCATGTTTGATGTCCAGTGAAGAAAGATAACGTGCATCTCTTAAACGATCTAATATCATGGTCACTTTCGGCAAAGGGTAAGCATCTTTCTTTGTAACTTCATTAAGTTTTCTAAAGTCGACTACAAAACGATGTGTTCCATCAGGTTTGTCCAATAAAAGGATGGGTGAAGACCAAGGGCTTTTAGATGGCTCAACCACTTTCCACTCTAACATACGGTTTAGTTCCTCATCAACAAGTTTTTGTCTAGCTGGAGAGATCTGATAGTAGCGCTGCTTGACGGGCAATGCAGAACCAGTGTCAATAATATGTTCAACCTGATCGGTCCTCCCAAGAACATCAGTGGTTTTAGAAAAATGTTCATCAACTAAGCGGTTAAGTTGTTCCTTCTCCTTATCTGTTAAGTTTTCATCAGACATTATGCCTTGAACTTCTTTGATGCTGCCTAATTCAACCTTAGGGGAGAATTCCCAAGTCTTATTCGACATATCAGTTATAATCTGCATTCGATTCCAAAAGTCAATTCCAAGAATTAATTTCTGATTTAATGAAGGGACGACCAACACATTTATATCCCTTGTTCTAGCCTCTAGGCCAATGGGTATAGTCACATATCCTTGCACCTTATGTTTGCTTGAATCCGCAGTTTCAATAAAACTGTTCGATGTTTTTGACAATCTAGCGGGAAATTGATCTAGAATCCAGAGACCTTCTTTTCCAAGAATAGTTCGAGATGCACCTGAGTCCAAAAGAGCTCTAATTTTTCTTCCGAAAACCCTCACATCTAAGTACGGTCTGCAGTCATTATCTACCGATTCCAATAAATAATAAACATTGGTATTTTCTTGCCAAGTCTCTGCAGGAAGTTCTTCAACAATGCTTTTCTGGGAGTCAGCTTGATTCAAGATGACCCCCAAACCTACGCGTTTTTTGGTTGATTGCATTTTGGGCAAGTAGACTTCTTCGTATCACGAGTTCCACATCCATAGCAGAATAAGACCCTGGGTTCAGGACATGATGTGAAACGATGGCCTTGATTGTTGCAGTTCCAACAGGTGATAGCATTGCGGGGTGATGTTCCTGACTGAATACTTGCTAATTTTCCATGTTGATTTCGCCTTGGCTGGTTTGGATCATGGCAAAGCAGATCAGGTTCTAGGCTTGTCGTAGTAGAGTACATTGGGCGTAGGGTGGTAGCTCTGCGGCGGCCCATCTCTGCCTTCCTTCCCAATAAGCGAAGTTCTTCAATGGTTTTGACTTCAAACAAGGCAAGTCGGTCTTGAAGTTGAGGGTGGAGATTATGTAATATCTGTTTCAAGCGAGTTTCTTCTGGAACCTTGTTGGCCAATCTTGCATATAGACCTTCCATACATGCGATGAATAAATCAATCGACTCATTATCTCCTTGTGTTCTATTAAATATTTCTTGTTGTAATATAACATCATGATCTGCCGCTTGAAAAACAATCTTCATCTCGGTGCAGAGTGCTTCCCATGAAGTTATCCTTCCAATTGTTGATCTATACCAAACTAATGCTGGTCCCATAAAAAGATCCACTGCTGAGTTGAACAGTTCTGTTTCCGTAACTCCTCTGGCTCTTCTTAATTCCTCGGCCCGTTGCAAGAATGCAGCTACGCTTTGACCAGGTTCATTGCTGAAGCGAAGTCCCTACTTGTAGACTGGAATAGCTTTTGATCTGCTGTTGTCCTGAGAAGGTGTACTTGAAGGTGTCTTCATCTTCAATTGAGCTAAGTGTTGATTTTCTGAAGCAGGTTGCATCACGTTGCAGTTCAAGGTTGATCGAAAGGTAGGTCTCGGCTGTTCGATGCTTTTTGGTTCCACATTCATGGTTGTAGAAGTTCTTGAGGTAGATGCAGCATTGCCAGTAGAAGGAGGAAGTTCTTCAGTCTCAATTTTCTGCTCGGCTTTAGGGGCAACTTCTTCTTTCTTCTTATCTTCTCCATCATCACTTGCTCGACTCTTGTCTTGAGATTCATCACCTTTCTTTGTAACCAAGTCTAGAAGGGCCTTGATCTTATCTGACAGTGATATTCTTCTATCTCCAAACTCATCCTCATTTAAGTTATTAATCGGAATTCTATCAACTCGCATATTTAGATGTCCTAATCTAGTGAGTATTCGCTGACCTTCGGGATCCTTTCCATTTCCACTGTATACTTTAATCATTGAAGATAACTCATCACATTTTTCATCACATTCTTCAAGTTCGGTTTCAGGTTCCAAATTCTGCACAATATCTTCATTAATACCAATATTTGACGAAAAACACTGTGTCAGTCTTCTCCTTAATTCATTAGCAATTCCTTTAGTTGGCTGACCCCTTATCATCAGCTCATATTCAATTTCTGATTTCCTTAGATGATGAGAATTCATGTTTATAGTCAATCAGAATTCAACAACAAAGACAACAGCATACAATATTACCTTTTTTTTTTGTTAAAAAAAAGGATCATCAGACAAAATAAATAATTTCACAAAATTGTTTAACTCAAAAAGCAAAATTTCTTAACCATCAAATATCTCAGGAACTCATAAAACACAAAAATAATCAGTCACTAATATTCTATGTGTGACACAACAATTAACTATACCAGTCTGTTACTAAGAATTCAAGAATGGATAGTCCATGTACTCAATCAACTGCAAATACCTAAGTAAGCAACCAAAGTGACCGCTCAAATTTTTTTTCTAAGTGCTAAGTAAGGGCAGGCCCCACGTTGAGCGCCATTGTAACGTTTTCCTGGCTAATCTCAGAGATGGGCGTGGTTCAAAACTTGACTGGGCAATTAAATTTATTCATAAGTGGTAGGCTACTATGATTGGTCTTGGTCTTGAGGGCGCCACCTCGCAGAAAGGAGAATTCTTGGAGTCGGTGCGAGGGCAAACTCCACCTAATATGGTTGTGCCGGCAGCTGATAGCCAGGGATATTAAATCAATAATTTATTTAAACCTCGACCATTCAAGTATACACACCTTAACATTACTATAAGTTTTCATTAAATCAATAGGTTCATTGCACTGTAACTTTTCAATAAATCAGTAATTATTTATTTCAGAGCAAGGAAAAAAACCAGATTTAATTTGATTATTTACCCCACTAGGTTGAAAGAAAACACTTATCTGAACAGTAATCAATTGTATTCAAAAATTTGCATTATTCAAGAGCAAGTACAATAACTGTTCAATTCGCTAAAAATTCAATAAAGTTTCAAACAAACTCAAAACATCATTATATCTGTGAAAATATTCTAACTTTAGATTATTTCATTTCCTGTAATTCAAGTTTTTCATATCTGACAATTATATTCCAAAATTATTTTGTTTGTTATCAACCTAACCCAATAACTGATATCAAGTGAGCTCATGAGCAAAATAATTCTAACCCAGATAAGATATCATGATATGGTGGCCACCAGAGAGATAAGTATCTCCCACAAAATATTCAATATTTATCAGAAAAATTTATAACAAAAGTAAATATACAAATAGACACACACATATATCAACACTTAAACTAAGAACATATATTTATATATCACTCCTATATCTTGAGGCGAGATGAAATCTATACAGTACCGCAGAGCAGATAAATGTCCCATCTAAATGGTACTAAAGTCTTTCGTGGTGGTTGTGATTTTTAATATATCTCAAAATGAATCACAACGCATTATCCTTTGATACGAGAAGGTCCAAATCCGCATTAACTTTCCTCAGTTCAGAATTTATTGCTTCAAAACCAACAGTATAATAAGGAAAGATCTTACTTTTGGTACGATTGCCCCAAAGACACAGGGAAGTGGGTCGACCCAAACAGTCACAAGTCCTCGCGCAGAGTCGAAGAATTCTCCTTTCTGCGAGGTGGCGCCCTCAAGACCAAGACCAATCATAGTAGCCTACCACTTATGAATAAATTTAATTGCCCAGTCAAGTTTTGAACCACGCCCATCTCTGAGATTAGCCAGGAAAACGTTACAATGCTAAACAGGTTATATAAATTGACCGCATTTTCACAAGAAATACAATTTAACTGTTGAGTAAAATATAAAATATGATCCGTATTTAAATAATAAGATCACATGATAGAATAATATTATACACAGCAAGGGGTTATTTAAATATATTTTTCTAATAAATACCCAAAACCCTTCGGGCATGTGCTTTTTGCTCTCACTGATTTCCTACTCATTCCTGAACTTTTACAACTAAAATCTCAGTTCACATTTAAAATACTTTAATTTTTCACAAAGTCAATATTTCTTTTATATACCTAGTTTTGAATGGTGGAGGTTTATGATCAAATTTTAAAATAAAACTTTACATAATAATTATGAAACATTTAAAATCTTACCTTTATTAAATCCAAGTACTGAAAGGGTGAACAATTCGCTGAAACTCCAACAAATGACTGAACAAAAATCTTAAACCCAAAACCACCAGTTATCAGCTGTCAGGCTAGTGCAGGCTCTGATGACTCATGCTGGACTTTCACTTGTTGCTTGAAGTCAATACCTTGCAGTGGGAATAGACCTATTGTTCCTTCAGTTTCAGGGAGGCAAAGTGCAAACACTACTGTAATTCAGTGGAGTATCACAAGCAGTCTGTAGGCTAGCACTACAGCTGATTTAATTCTATTTAGAGGGGGCCAACCTCTAAACTTGTTCAAGGCAACTAAATAAACAGAATGTTACAAAGCTCTCGGTTGCAAAATCCAAAGTTTGAGGTATACTTCCTCATTGTCTGTTGGTCACTTCAGAGGAAATCAAGAATGATTGTGTATAATCTTTTTTAAATACACTATATTAACCCATTGACTCCCAAGTTTTTTTTTTATTTCTGAAGTTTTAATTGAAATGTTTTTATTTTGCCTGTATTTGCTCTAATTTTTTGATTATGACCTTTCTGATTGTCCATATGTATTGACCATAAACTGAATTAAATAATAAAAAATAAAAAAAAGTGACCTCCTCCTCTATACAAGGGTAAAAAGAAGCAAAACTGGTGTTCACTGCAATCCCTATTAAATGTACAAATGCCGTCAACTTCCACCCAAGCCGGTCACCGTTTATTTTAGGTGGGCCCTCCCACCAACTACACCACACATTTGCAAGCCTAATAGGGATTGGGCATGAGAGGGATTCGAACCCGCGACGCTCCGAAGGTCTGCGACTTTAACTTGTCAGTCAACGCCTCAGACCCCTCGGCCACATACACACAGTCGGACGGACGCTCGTTTGACTCACAAAGCCTACGGCTCTAGCGCAGCCTGGTGGCAAATCATTGAACTAGGTGAGTATAACTCCATTAAGCAACACCAGAGGCTGCAGACGCATCGGCGCACCCGTGGGATCTGAGAGGTTAAAAATGTATGAATGATGTTTACATAGCTAGTTATACAACGATTTTATCATGCTAAAATTACATATAAAAGGAAAACAAAATCATCTATTTTTTTCACCAAGGGGTCCTGGTGGTGTCTAAAAGACCCAGGCCCCATAATTTTTCTTTAGAGCATCTTAATAACAATATTTTACTTATAATATATAACCAACTATGTTTGCTGTAGCTAATTCAGGTTAAAAACGTGTAAATTGTAACATCCCTCTTAACCCCCTTACTAATGTTATGTTGAAATAAAAAATATCTCGGTAATGTTTCAGGATGATTTAAAGCTAGTTGAAGAGAAAATGCCAGATTGTCGAAAGCTTGCAATCCAACTGAGGATCGCTGAGAAGAGAATTTTGCAGTCCGCTCTTGAATATATTCAGCAGAGGGATAAGCCTTAATGTCATTGCTCACAATCCGAATGACCTAACTGCATTTTTTAGCTTTCAAAAATTTGTACTCTGTCGCTTTACCAGCTATCATCAGACTATGTCTTTTGAAAAGTGGGAGTGGTAATCTTAAAAGTTTATACCTAAAACATGACAAGTAGTTTTTTAAAGAACAATAGCAGGATTGCCAATCCTACTTTTGCCTAACCCATTCGGTAACAGAGAACTGGGTTTAGGTTATTTAAATGAAATGAAGGTCAGTTGTTATGCCTTTCAATACGGTTTTTATTATGATATTTTATCAATAGGATATTTTGATAGCTGGTATGGTAAAAAAACAAACATAAACCCTATTTCTATATAGACATTAGCTTACGGATCTGTTGTAATTTTGGCAACCTTCGCTTATTTATTTTTTAGTTTTTTTCATGTGTGATATGATTAGTCTATTTAAATATCGATCAATAATGTTACAATCAGAGCTCAAACATTTTAAATTTATTATTTTTGTACTTTCAATTTCAGTTCAGCTTGTTTATTTCTCGCAAGCACAGTTTGGTTACAATGCAGTGCCATTGGTTTTCTCTCTCTAACCGCAAACTATTTGAGAGGGACTTTGAAATTAGTTTTGTAAATTTTCAGGTTCAGATTCTAAATATTTTAGTGTCAGTATACTTTTTACTTAACTTTAAATTTTTTTGTAATTACTGTTATTATTCATCATTTTCTCCGTGTTTCCTTCAGAATCAAACAATAGGAACTTAGTATTGATTTTGGTGTTGTTTTCCTATTATTGGGATTATTATGTTGTTGAGCTTTATATTTTTATCATGTTTATTTTTTGTGGTTTTCCATCAATAAAGTATATTTATTGTTGTTACTTTGCAGTTTATTTAAACCAAGTGTTCACACTTTATATTGCACAATTAATGTCACTTTTAATGTTTTAAAGAATATATATTTCATTATTTCCATCTTAATTTGTGAAAATATTGCTGGAGTAAGATATTTTAATCTGGTCAGTAACTGTACTTTGTATTCATAATAATGTATTAATTGAGGAATTATTTTAATAGCTGCATGTAAATAAATATATTGCTGAAAGAGCACTAATGTAGTTCTTGTTATTAGAAAACACCCGTTACAACGTCCTGTTTTTTTCACTCCAAAAGCATAGAAACATGTAATGTCGTAAAAAGGTTTAAACTGATAAGCTACATAATAAAGTAGTACATGGGCGGATTTAGGTCTTAATTTTTGGGGTGCCAGGTCGCTTCACTTATTAAGTATTGCATGCTCAAATTGAAAATATGAAACTCCTATTAAAATAGTCGGTTTGCAGGCATACTCCAAAAAATATCTGTTTATTTTACTTGACAACAACCCTGTTGTAATTGATGTAATAGCTTATTAAAAGTTATGTTGAAAATTGATTCCCTCTTTTCTGTCAAACAAACCAGCAAAAATAAGGGGGTGCCGGGCACCCCCTGGCACTCCCAGAAATCCGCCCATGAAGTGGTACAGGGTGTACTGGTCCTTCAAGTCCTCCATTTGACCAGAAGAATCTCCAACTTTTCCAATCCAATAAAAGATTGTGTTTGTTTTTTTTACTCAATCTTAACCATGTTTTTGTTTAGCTAACTATGCATTGCTGCATTATAAAAATCTTGGCACCACTACTTCTTGTTAACTCATCAACCAGTTTAAAGCGATCTTGAGAGCTATTTCCCGATAGATAAAACTACTCAGTTTGGCTCGACTATGTCTTGTAGTAGGGTCACGTAGACCCCTCTAGTATAGCCCAAGGACAATTATTCCCCTCTAGGTATTTCAAAAGCAGAAGAGCGCAGTCCGTCAGGGAATATTTCAAACGCCAGTCAGTCAGAACGTTATAACAACCCCAAAAAAACTACGTAAAACGTTTGATAGTGCTTAATGGCAAGTAAAAATTAAATATAAGGCTACATCATGATGTTATAAATAGGGTATTAAAAATTTTCCATGATTATAAATCATTCTAACCTTGAAAAAAAACCTAAATTTTAGAATTCAACTTTCGACGCTTGATTTCTCAATACTAGGTTTTGTCGCTTAGAACGTTTTACGGGGGACCCCTTCAATTATTTCCCTCTAGGTACAGCCAGAGGAGAAGGAGAACCCCTCTATGTGCAGCCAAAATCCTACTGACTCAGGGCAGTCCAACCTTTTCCATCTGGTCCATCCTTAATAAAATGTTATCCATCTACTCAACGTATTTTTCTAAAAATCTCTATATTTTACCCTGCCTTGGTCTGCTTTATCTCAAAAAGGTGTATAGTAGTGGAAGTTTCCCTTTTTTCCAATTAAAAGTGCAGAATTATAAATTTTATAAAAAGTCAGGTCAAAGTGCACTTTTATACTTCTCTGTGTGGGTATGTGGAAGCTCCTTAATCCCTCATTTAATAATTTTTGTTATTATAATATTTTTTTCTGTTCAAAAATAGCATTGACTCCTTTTAAAAATAAACAACATTGAAAAAATATTTATTTTTCTTTGGAAACACACAATATGTTTTGAGGTGTAGCAAGGAGGTAAAACTTATACATGATTTGAGGGTGGGGTATGCCCAGTATGTGTAAGGTGATCAGATTTTGGGATAGCCAAAACGGGATTCTAAACTCTAGTTGTTGGGAGGGGGGGTTCCATACCCCCACAATGAGAGGGGGGTCCGGGGATACACCCTTGGTAGTGGGTTTGTAGACACTTTCAGAGTGTTCATTTATGCGATATTGCTGTTGTCATTAATTTTTTACTTGACTGTTTTAAAACCTGCAGTTGATGAGTTGTTACTCTCGCACAAATTTCTGGAACAGTGCATTAATACATCTATAGATTACGATATGAAGGTATTATTAAATTGTTATGAAAATCATTTCTAGGAAATATAACAATCATAAAATCCATGCCAATATAATATTTTACCAATCAAATTGATTTACAAAAAATCAATTCTGAAACATACAAAAAACTGACTCAGGAAAAACAGAATAACATGATATTGACAATTAATTGAAATTAGAAAGTTTTTTTAATGTGTATTTTTGTATGAATACAGTATCGCCAAAACGGACAAATGGGCATCCTGAGAGAGTTTGTTGGGACAACGAGATACATCGCTAAAAAAGCGGGACAGTCCCGTTCAAAACGGGACGTCTGGTCACCTTATGTATATTTATGTGGCATTGGATGGCAGGGCATGAAGGGATGGAAAGTTTAGGAAACAGAGGAATAAAACTGACTGGTCTGATAATGAAGAATATTAGGAATGTATAGCTTTTCCACTTAGTTGTCAAACCAATATTTACTGATTTACTCAACGGCTATTGAGCTTGTTCCACCCTTCCAGAGGGGGCCAGGAGTCCATATAATATGAAAATGGAAATTTTTCACGGAATAACTTGTGTGTCGCTTGAAAACATAAAGTTTTTAAGTTTGGATTTCAGTTGTTAGATTTTTCTTTTGGTTATATTAGCGAATTTCCTTAAAGGAATAAGCTATTACGGTAGTACTCATGGTAAGACCTAAGTCCGAGACCATGTTAATTTTTCATTTTGGGGTCCCCAGAAGCAAAAAAGACCATTCGTTTGAATTTATATATATATATATATATATATATCTGTATATATATATGTCTGTTAACACGATAGCGGCCGTAAACATGGTCCGATCTTAATGAAATTTGGTACAGAAGTGTAAAGTGGTAATCACTCGGACGAGTTCGTGAACCAGCCCGATCGGACCACTGGAAGGGGGGGGTAAAGGGGGGTAAACCCCCCAAAAATGGGTTTTTTGAGTTTTTTCATATAGAAAAATTAAATTTATCAAATTTTTGTTGGCACCATTGAATTCAGCTCAAAAAAAAACAAACAATTTAGTATTTTGAATCATTGCTCTATGTCCATTGGCTTCCGAGATATTGAAAGTGGTAAACACAGTACGTTGTCTCAATGTTAACCTTATGGGAAATAAGTAAAATTCTATATCTCGCTTATTTTTCAACATATCTTGATAAAACTTGGCAAATGGCTTCTTCTAGTTCAGATCTACTAAATATTGAATTAAAACCAACCAGTTTAAACATCCCTGTAGCAGCAAACCTGCATACTCATTCCCCATGTTATTCTTATGGAGCTTACAAAAAACATGTCAAATCTCACTATGTTGGATTAACATATGTTGTTTTGCATTTGAAATTCGCTGAGTATGCAGGTCTGCTGCAATGGGGGTATTTTGTTATTGAATTATAGTTTAGTGTGAGGATAAGTTGAACAATGCTCTTTTACTAAATCTTATTAAACAATTATATCCAATATTTAGCTTTTAAATTTACATAGCTTTTCATGTTTTCCCCTTTATTACTATTAATTTAAAAAAAATTTACGTCAAAAATGATGAGTCCCTTCTTGGACCTGAACATATATTGGACAGGTTTCCTTTTCTCTGCCACAGGACATGGACAAGACAAGTTTTTTAAGTTGCTTGCTTGATGAACTGTTAATTATTTTTCTTTTTTCTTCTTCAGCCCGATCAATAGTCAATTAGCAATTGATTTATTTGATCCTTATAAATAATAACCTTGAAAGCAAGGTGACGTAAGGAGCTGACCAGTAGTTGCACTGTGTGGTTTAGCTGCCTTTGACAGACCTAGCTTGTATGTATTATATGCAAGTGTAGAATCCAAAAGGTATTGATTAGGCCTATGTATAATTTTTATTTTATTATTGATCTAAACCATGGGATTCCTTACAAATATAACATCAAAAGCCTTACCTGCGAGCAATCACATTAAAACTTGTGAAAGAATTCCTTTGGATGGATATAATTAAAACTTAAATTATTTGTTCTACCCCTAAAAAATAATAAAATGTTAGATTAAAATTCCTTCTAGTTCTCACAATATTTATCTATTAACTCCATACCGAACTGCCTAAAAAATTAAGGATATAAACAAATTTTATACAAACGCTTAAAATTGCCTAATATTTGAGTATGGTAGTTCAAAAACGTTACTTTCTTTAAGCAACATACTTACCAATGGCTTGTTTTACATGTAGCACGGACATGGTTTAGTGTTAGACGTACTTCAAATTCACCAACTCCGTCTTGGTTCTCCCCTCCGCTACCAGAGCGCACCAGCGCTCGAACATGAAAACACGTTCTTTTTATCGCATAACGTAGCTCAGCTGTCAGCTGCCGCCGCGCGCGGCCAAACCAGTGTCCGACCGAATGTGAGATAATGGTTTCACTCGTTTTGCGCCAAATGGATTTGAACAGAAACAGAAAACACTGTGAGACGATGAGAGATGGGACCCACGACCAATGTATGCAGAACCACAACGGACGAACAACTCATCCGAGGGAAGAGCAGCTGAAGTTTTTAATCATCGGAGATTTTGGTGTAGGTGAGTGAAAACTTTGTATTACCGTAATCTTGTTATCTTAAGCGATGTCAGAGTTCGTGTTTTGGCTCTGTCACTGATTATTTGTCAAGTGGGCCATTGAATGATACGACAATTCTAAAAATATTAAATGTTACTGATTAATTTGGCAGTTTGATGACCTTTTCAAATTTATCTAAAACGTGTTTTTAAGAAGAACGCGGATAAATTCATTTATCAGCGAGAGTAATAAATAATTTTGAATATACTCATTAGTCAAATAGTTTTTATGGATAAAATTGTTATTGAATAAATCAAATAAGTGAGCAACGTTTCTGTGAATTAAAACACTGCTTCCTATATGTTATTAAAATTTTGATCAGATATCTATAAATCTGTGTGTTTTACATTTCAGGTAAAACTGCCATTGTACGTCGTTATGTTGACGGTAAGTTCGTTCTTTTGTTTTTAGATTGTAAATTAATAAAATAGAATTTGTTAAGCTTGCTTGTATCTTAGGGAAATTAATAACCTGCGATTATTTTAATTGCCTACTTTCTTTTTCTGCTTATATTTTTTAGTTTTATTGCAAATTTATTCTTAAAGTCGAGCTGAAAAAATATACAACAAAATGATTATATTCACGCTGTTAATTTTGCAAATAAACTAAAGGGCCATTTGCAATGTACAAGTAATGTACGCTTTTTAATTTTAGTTTAACAGTGCTCCACCCCAACGTAAACAACTAAAAAACGTTCTACTTTGCTTTGGTTCACTAAATAATTGATAAGAAAAATAAACATGTGCCCAACGTGCGCTAAGAGCAGTTGTTTGTCTAAATAGCTTTTGTTTGCTCTCATTACACAATTAATAAACTTTGTTGTTGATCGTATATGCTGTAAGATTTGGTTCAGTACTGATTAGTTAAGATGACACATGTTCCGTAACAATTTGAACGGATTTTAGTGTTTTTAGGTTCGTCACGTTTAAATAAAAACGACAGTCTTGTAACGTTAAGGATACATTCAATTAATACCTACGTTGACAATTTGATAATATTCTTCATACTTTGCCGATTTCTTAGGCGTTTTCTCTTCCCATGACATTAAAGATGTAAATTTTATCAACTAATCATGACAACGTTGTGTTAAAGGTAGGTTAGCAGACCAAGAATCTGATTGCCTAATTATTTTAGGTAAAAACTAATCATGCGAGGCTATTTTTTATCCTTGGAAAATAATTTAAAAAATATTTAAAAAACCTAAAACCTATATTAGTTCGTTCGTTTGTAAATTAGTAAAATTTCTTTTTGGAGCATATAGTATTTTTTTAAATCAGGCAGCAATTGAAACAATACATTAAATTCCTCTGATTTTTCTTTCAGCTCTAAGCTGAGCGGTCAGGAATGAACGTGTGGATGAAACTTATCAAAATATTGCTTGTTCATAATTTAGTTGATAAAGCTTACGTGCCTCGTCCGTGAAACTTCAGCTTGGAGGTACTTTTAACTCAACACAAAATATTTTTTCAGTGTTAAGAAGATTAGTTTTTGTTAAAATAAATAAATTCTCTTACATAGAACACAGCCCGTTTGCGATAGAAAGTTTCAATTATTGTCTTGCTAGGTTTTTAATCACCTTTCAATCACAATTCGGTGCTTTTCGATTCATGCTTAGTCTCTCGGTGGAGATCGACGATAACTTAGAATTCCTGGAGGGTGAGTCACCATCACCTATCGACCTGCCGGCACGCGCCCATTCACGGGGGTCGGGGGTGCCGAAAACATAAGATCCGCCGTTGATCTAGGCGAAGGGAGGGATTTCTGGTAAATTGTTTTACCTACAAATAATATTCATTAAAAATTGTCATCTAAATATACTGTATGAACAAAATAAAATACTTCATGAAAGTCATTTAATCAAGCTCGCGTGTGAAAGACGTTGATCCAGCAATATTTTAGCTTAACAACAGCTTCAAAAATCCAATTCGAAAACTTTCGTTAAAACATTTTCTCTTGATTGTTTCGCCGTTATGTTGGCTACTCGGTTTCAAACTAAATAACTGTAGTTCAATCTTTAAAAACAAATATAGTCAACAATTCAAATAAATTTCTTACATAAAACTTCTATACGTTTTTAATAAAGTCAAAATAGATACTGCAAAATAGATATTGCTTTAAAAACATTCATTACATGTATTTGCAAGCATCTAGCTAAGTCCTGTCAAACGGGAGTTAGTGTTGTCTGTTGTAAGATGGACCTTAGTCTGTCCATAACAGCATAGACGCGTTTTGCTAATTTCCCATCACAAAAGCTAAAAATACGATAAACCTCCATTTTTCTATATTCAATTTTACCTAAATGTTACGTCGTCGTGCGGTCAGAAGGACCGCAACAGTAACCACGTGAGATACCCGGGGTTCGCTCTCACTCAGGACCGAGACCGCGTGCGGTAGTGACCGCAGGCCGCAATAACTCGTTACCGCATTACCGCACAAAAACTGGCCCCCACGTGTGACAACGACTACGGACTACGGACGTTCCGATACCGTCGGTCCGATATGTGGTTTCGAATCAGTATTGAAAGAAAAGTATCGATACCCTGATATTATCGGTTTTAAAGTGCCTTATCGATACCGTGCGAGTATCGGTATCGAATTAAATGCATGGTACTGGGAAAAAACTAAAAATACCCCCGTTGCAGCAGACCTGCATACTCAGCGAATTGCAAGTGCAAAACAACATATTTCAATCCAACATAGCGAGATTTGACATGTTTTTGTAAGCTCCATAAGAGTAACATGGGGAATGAGTATGCAGGTTTGCTGCTACAGGTATATTAAAACTGGGTGGTTTTAATTCAATATTTAGTAGATCTGAACTAGAAGAAGCCATTTATTAAGTTTTATCAAGATATGTTGAGAAATAAGCGAAATATAGAATTTTACTTATTTCCCATAAGGTTAACATTGAGACAACGTACTGTGTTTACCACTTTCAATATCTCGGTAACCAATGGACATAGAGCAGTAATTCAAAATACTAAATTGTTTGTTTTTTTGAGCTGAATTCAATGGTGCCAACAAAAATTTGATAAATTTTATTTTTCTATGTGAAAAACTTAAAAAACCCACTTTTGGGGGGGTTTATCCCCCTTTACCCCCCCTTCCGGTGGTCCGATTGGGCTGGTTCACGAACTCGTCCGAGTAATTACCACTTTACACGTCTGTACCAAATTTCATTAGGATCGGACCATATTTACGGCCGCTATCGTGTTAACAGACACATATATAGATATATATATATAAATTCGAACGAATGGTATTTTTTGCTTCTGGGGACCCCAAAATGAAAAGTTAACATAGTCTCGGACTTAGGTCTTACCATGAGTACTACCGTAATAGCTTATTCCTTTAAGGAAATTCGCTAAAATCATTAAGTTCATATTAAGTAAGGATGTTTTGAACTGTTGATAGGAATGTTTCATGTTCTTTTCCATGGTTTGTTTTCTGACTTTCATGAGGTTGGTTGTATTTCCTGAGAACTTAACGTCTCTCAACCCTCAAACCCATCAGCTTTACACGTTGCGTCATTCTTGTCCTTCTTTTTAAAATGATTCAAAATTTTACTTGCTCTGGGAGCCATTTCACAATCAATAAACTATTCTTAATATCTGATCAATCACGAAACACCGAACTTGCGTACTAAAGTCACGAAACAAAACGCTGGCCGGCCTATAGCAGACGAAACAAACAAATTAATAACAGCGGAGGAGCTATGGTATACGGAGTAGAAATAAAAGCTGCAGTAAGAAATGCAATAAAGTAAAGGACAACAAAACACAATGTGGAAGATTAGTTAAATTTCTATAATTTTTGGGCAGATTATCTTATAAATTTTTTCCCCTGACGCCTTTAATATTGATTCGATAATTTTGATCCGATACTCCAGACTTTCTTTCGATACCACGATAGTATCGAGTGATTCGATACGATACCGATAACGTGAATATCGAAAGAAAAGTATCGATATGTACTAGTCGGAAGTATATCGGAATGTTTCCACTCTCTGGCTCCAGCGAGAGGGTTCAGACCTCTTAATCCTCTTAAACCAAACCGGCCAACGTTTTAACCGGTCCACGCTCCTTTTTTTCTGTCCTTTTCTTCGTCACCCTCTTTTTCGACAAAATTACGCCCGTCCTCCGTCGATCATACTCCATTGATTCACTCGCGATCGTTTTTCGGCAAGGTTAAATTTTTACGCGCTCCGAAAAAATAGGCCTAATTCAAAAGATCTCGATCTTCTTTTCATATTTTACAAGGACATTTTCTTCAACTTTACGTCATATTTTATCTTTGTCAACGGTTCTTTATCTGATCATTTACTGCGATTTTCGTGGGGTTTATTTTTACTTCCAAACCTCTACTTCGGATTAACTGTAAAAATCTGAATCACCGGGGTTCGGATTAGCGAGGTTCTGTACATTTCTTTTTACTTTTCTTGAAATAGCAACCAACCCAGGTAGGTATTTTAAGCCAAGAATGAATGACAGATGAGTGAAGGATGATTGTGACGCGATCTTCTAGTCTTGTTACTGACTACGAGGCCGACATGTTCCTTAGGACTGTTAAATTCATTAATAGCCCAACAGCCAATGGCAACTAAGGGACCTCCACTTTAACGTGGGATTCGAACCACAATTTTGCCTGGTCTACAAATTACGAACTGGTCTAATTATGAATCCAATGAATGTAGGTCCTATGAATGTAATATTAAATATTGCATACGTTAATCCCCACTAAGGAACACCGCGACCACAAGCTATCGCTCACAGCTAACCACAATTCGGAAAGCAACACCGCAATCAACAATCAAAATTGTGAACGATTTTGGAATTTTTGAACAGAAAATTAGATTGCAGAGCTAAGAGTCCAAGAACTTTTATTTCAATTGCAAAACAGTTATTTTTGGGATAACTTGATTTTTTGTGGAAAACTCTTCCTTGCACTAAGCTTTTGAATGCAAACAATATTAATCTTTTACTCAGGTTTTTGTATTTGAGCACAGAGGAGAATCAAACAGAGGTATCTTCTAATGTTGCGCTTAGGTGGTATCGAGCGCTGGTGCCGAGGGCTTATAAAAAAATAGTTCACCATTAACGTCGCGATAGAGCAGCACCATCGCTACCCCCTACTAATTTAACTTATATAACTGTAGCTAGTTAGTGGATGTAACTTAACTGTAGCTGGATTTAACTGTAATTAGCAAGCACTTGGGCGCAACAGAAGACCCATTTAAAAGCGACCTCTGTTAGATTCTTCTCTGTGGTTGCGGTCAGGTGGTGTCGAGCCCTGGTGTCGAGGACTCATAAAAAAATAGTTCACCATTAATGCCGCAAGAGAACAGCACGGTCGCTTCCCTCTCCTAATTTAACTTAATTGTAGCTAGTAACTGGATGTGAATAGTAGCTAGTAACTTAACTGTAGCTGGATTTAACTGTAACTAGCAAACACTTCGGCGAACAGAATATCCATTTAAAAGCGACGTCTGTTAGATTCTTCTCTGTGATTTGAGCGTATATCTTCTCGATCACCTTGAGATGAAGGCAAACTTCAGATCCCCATAATGTGGCAAAACTTGTTGAAATGTCTTCTTCAATACAATGTTTATATTAATAGGTGTGATACATGTTAAGCAAATTGTACAATTACTTCTTATGTCATATTTTAACAAAACATTGAGGCATAGGCAATACAGTGTATGCTGAGGAATACTCGATACTAATCGAGCTAAGTATATTGCCCTACTCACAACTGTTCTTTCTAAATATTTTTATACCTAGCCCCTATTATTATTAAGTTGTTAAATTGAATTCTCCACTATGGCCATCTAAATTGTTTACAGGAAGGTTTTCTTCAAACTATAAAATTACGATCGGGGCAGATTTTACTCTGAAAAATATAATATGGGATGACAAAACAAGAATAAATGTCCAACTATGGTGAGTAGATGTCTCTGTGTGCATGCCTTTAGTTATTTGGTTTAAATTTTCTCTCTCTTAACAGCACTCATGTTTATTGTGCCACTCATTTTGTAACTATTAACCAGAAAACTACAGTAATTAAAAAATGTAAAATTGAAAAAGTATTAAAATAATATTTATGTAATAGTCGGGTTAAGAGTATATAAGCTATTTCTGAAATATCTATGTCTAGTAAACTATTGAGGGTAAACTACAGCAATTATAAATGTAAAATAAATATCGCAATATTAAAATGTACCAGCCAAAATTGGATTAGAATAAATTTAAGATATTTCTGAGAAAACCATGTTCAGTAAAATAAGACTGAATGTTTTTTAGGGACATAGCTGGCCATGAAAGGTTTGGGTACATGACAAGAGTCTACTACAAATATGCGTAAGTAACAATTTTTTAAACTAATAGTTTTGACTTTGATTTTTGCAGACATTTGCCATCAGTGATTACTAAAAACAAATCAGACCACTGGCCATCTCCTCTTCCACTGCCATTTTCTTCTCCTCCCACCAGTCTTTGCTCTGCTCTGATTGGGTGAGGACATGTCCCTGTTCTAATTGGTGACTTTGTGATTTCTGTTGATTATTGTTTAATTTTTGTTTTGATTTCAGTATTTAGTGTTTACTGCTTTTATAATTTTTTTTATATATTTTGTTCACATCCTCCTGGCTGTGTTTTATAGAACTTGTTGTGTTCTAGGTTCCTTTCCAGATACAGAGTCTGGTTTCAAGGCGTTGTGAAACTTATTTTTACCAATTAATGATGGTAAATGTCCACAAATATGAAAATCAAAACATAAACTCACCAACAATAACAATGAATTTCAAACGAAAAACTTTTAGTTAGTTGGAAAGAATCTATATATTATGCTTATCACATTGAGAAGTTATTGTGAAACCAACAAATCTATTTATAATTTGCAGAGTCGGGGCTGCTGTGGTGTTTGACTTGACAAGGAGTGCCACCATCCAATCCGTCACAAAGGTCTGGGGAATTCTAAAAAATTATTGTATTTACTAAATCTGAAGTGCTGAACTTAATTTACTTTAATGATAATAAAACCCAATACAGGCAAATGAAACATTATTAGATTAAATGCCTATGGTATGCAGTGAAACTCGCTTAAATCAACATATTAAAATGCTCTGTTCTGAAGGATCCCCAACTCCGAAAATTTCCTGGGACCCTCTTTGTTACCTTGGCCCACACTTTGTGATATAAACACTAATAAACACTCCTTATCTCCGGACGCTCTGGACTCAAGAATCTCTGGATCCTGGATAGAAAATCTCTAGATCTGTGGGTTTCATTGGCCCGGAGAGAGTAGCTTCCTGATAAAAAGCCATGGTAAAAAGTATTCCCAGGTAAAAAGTCATGGTGTCGGTTTACAGTGCTTAGAACTGTAAACACTGCGCCCATGTAAATCTCATGCCGATGAAAAAACCTGATCTAAAATGCAAGTTCAAGCAATCAAACTTATTGATTCAGTTTGTTTACATTGTTCCTTTTCAACCCTCAATGTGGTATATATATTTTAACTATTTCTGTTCAACCTGGTTTCACCGTGGAAAAACATAAAAACTTCCTTGGATTCATGATTTAATATTTCGTTCATCATACTTCATTAAGCTGCCATTAAGCTTTCCTGTAGTTTTAACATTGAAATTTTGAGGTATCAGAGTGCATAGCCATTGACTTTGAATCTGACTTTAATTATTTATAGCAAAAGGCGTAGGCCAAAGAAAATTTTAAAAATTCTTTCTTAGCGTTAGCCTGTGCCCTAAGAGGAACGTCCATGCAAATTTACAAGGTTCTAGGTCAAGTAGAATGGGGATTAAATGTGATTGATATTTGACAAATATATTTAAAATATATTAAATATATTTTTAATAATATATTTTCAAATATACCAATTTAAATATATATTTAATAATAGTCTATATTTTTAAAAACAACTTCATAAAATTGAAACCCAACAATGACCTTGACATCACTTCTCCACAGTGGCTTGAGGACCTGCGGGAGAAGGTGACACTGGCGGACGGCTCGCCCGTGCCGGTCGTTCTACTGGCCAACAAGTGCGACGTGTCCAACAACGTGCCGATCGACCTCATCGCGCGGCTCTGTCGCCAGTACAACATCGACGGCTGGTTCCCCACCTCCGCCAAAGAGAACTTCAACATAGGTAAGTGGTAGAGATGGAAAATACTGTTATTTTGCAATAAAGTAATAGACCAATAACAGGGTCCTCTGGTATTATATTACCATAACCTGTTATTGAGATAACCTATTACCAACATAATTACTTTGGCCCATCTTTTTGTAACTTGTCATTTCAAACGCGAGATCGTTTCCTGATAATAGTACCAGTACTACAGTCAATGATAACTGTTGCTGAATAATATAAAGACGCCACCATGGTTAATCAGTAACATAGACTGTTACCAATAACGCCACGCTTAAAATGAAAATTCTTTATTTCATCCATGTTAAGTGTAAGAAAGGGTGGCCCTTTCTTTGCATCGTTAAATAAAGAATTTTCATTTAATTTAATTTCATTTTATTTCACGAGTAAAGCGCCTGCAAATAACATAACAGGCCTACCTCACAAACTAAAAACTGTTATTCATAACGCCAGAACGAGCTTGAGCGCCTTTAGGAAACGTAATACTGTTTATACAAATACCGTGCTCTAGGCAACATTCTGCAATCCGATGTTTGGCTGTAGCCTGCCTGTTACTAGAATAACAGGGTGTTACTGGTAACAGGTTATGTGTGTATTAGGTTATCGACTGATAACGCTGTTATTCACCCTAATACTTTACATATCATCCATCTATAGTATGAGGACGGTATCGAATCACATTTAAATCTAAATCTGAAAAGCTTTCCTGCCTGTAGTTTTTCCATAGGGTCTCATTCTTTATTATTTCATATATTTTTTTCACAGCTGGTAACTCCCCCTACTGTTCCTTTAATTACTTTACAATGCGACCACAGTCTAAGAAACAATACAGTCCCAACACTAGTCATGAGATTAAATTATTTACCATATTAGACACCGAACACCGTAAAGAATATTTTAAGGCAAATATGAGTGAATGATGAGAGTAGGATGATTGTGGCGCTATCTTGGAGTCTTCTTACTGACTTAGGCCGACATGTTCCTTAGACAGGACTGTTAATTAATAGCCCAACAGCCAGTGACACTAAGGGGACCTACTTTTTAAAGTGGAATCCGGACCACAATTTCACCTGGTTTACAATTTACGAGTTGGTCTAATTACGAGGATGGTCCTATGAACGTAGTACTCAATCGTGTATTAATCCTCAATAGTGTATTAATCCACACTAAGGAACAACGAGTCCACAAGCCATTGCTCATAACCATCCACAATTCGTGACCTTCAATTACCTATATTACAGGAGACGCCACAGTCTTGTCATATGTTGTGATGCATTTTGTGTCCACAGGGTGATACTAGTGTTCCAAAGTGGCACACAAGCACAATTACTTACAAAATTATACACCATCTGATTGTAATTGTACTTATGTTCCAGCCACCAAGATCACATTGGGAGGACACTATTTTTATCTCAGTAACCAGACTGTATTTGTTGTTAGACAAAGGATAGCGAAAGAAAATGTGATTTGCTTCTGGACGTAGTAATTGTGCTTGTGTGCCACCATGGTTGTGGACATTTTTTGTGACCAACTGAAAGGACTGTATTTTTTCTTAGACTGTGATGAGACTATGTTTTATTTATTTAGATTGTATAATAATAGTTTTTTATAAATAAAATATTTATCTAAAAACTAAAAAAAACCTTGTCATGGCTCTCTTTCTAAACAGTCCTGTGGCCAAGCCTTGGAGAAGGCATCAGAACAAAGCCACCATAGCACACATTGCGAGATTCGAAACTTTCCCTAGACACTAAAATCCGTACCTAATCATCGCTCTATTATGAGAATGAAATTAAAAAATTAAAGTGCTCTATGTTGGGAAGTTTTGGCTATAGCAAGCGATCTACAAACACAATTGGCTCTTTATACACAAATATTTCAATATATTTCAATATAATCCCCATATTGCTTAAAACAAGACAGTAAAGGTACTGTGATTTATTTAATTTCCATGCTTATTCCACTGGTAATGGCTATTGGCTGAATCTATTTTGATGAATTAAAACATTTACAATACATTTTAAGCAGAATGGTGTCAAAAAATAAAATCCTTTTATGTTTAAGATACTATTAAAATGTTAGTCTATCATTACACCATAACAAAAAATTATACCTTCGGTAAAACTGAAGTTCAGAGATTACATATATTATTCTCTCATTGAGTAGGTAAACAAACATTAATTTTAATAATTTAAATAAATAAAAAAATTATTGGTTTATTTTGGTTACTGAAACCAATGAAAAATATTATACACACATTAGATACGGTACATATTTTGAGGCAATGATTAAGATACCTGATTTCCTATTGGTTAATCTGTTAATCAACTAATTATGCCATTAACTTTTTTTTCAGATAAGGCGTTTGAGTTCTTGATCACTCAAGCTCTTCAGAGAAGAGTTCCTGATCCGATCTCAAGAGAAAGCATTTCTTTAAAACAGAGACCTATTTTTGACAAAAAAATCTATGAGAAAAGCCGTAATTGCTGTCACTGAAATAGGTGTGATTTTGCACATCATCTCAACAAACACCTCTAGTCATTTTTTTTTTTTTTTAATAACAACCCACCAATGATTATTTACTTTAAGAACAATCCTCAAATGTGTAAGTTAAAGAAATATTGGTTATTTTAACACTGATAACTATTTATTACTCCCATTTACCATTTTCCATTGTCAACAATTTTTTGTCATTTCATGCTCTGACATGTATTATTAAAATATTTATACTTACAACCCTGGATCAACTTTTTATCTTACCCTAACTTTGTAACATTTTTATTTTGAATTTATAGTACCAAGCAGTTCAGCACTGGCATTCTAATTTCGCCATACTGTTTCTAATTACCTCAAATTTATGTTTAATACAAGACCTTATTCAGAGCTGGAGAACAAATTATCTTCTATAATGGATCAATCACTAAAATGATGTAACAAAGAAATGCTCAATAGAATTTTCTTGAGTTTTTTTGGAATAAAAATACCTATGTGATTTGACAAAGTGAGGTTTTCATTAAAAATTATTAACTATCTCTTTTAATCACCTATCCAAATGAAAAGATGCTCTATTGTATAATGCACTTCAGGCGGCACAAACCTTTTGCATTGTAAGTGAAAAACACATCTATACCACCTATTTTTTCATGTTATTTGAGAGAGCTCTATTTCAAAAGTTTCATGTCTAAACCAGGGGAGACCCGAGGTTGAAAGACACCCGGGGCGAAATTTTTATCTGCGCCCCTCCCACTGACAGAAACAAGTAATTAACCCAATAATGTCTAAATGTCTGAGAATATTTTTTATAAATCAATCAGATGACAGATCTTGGGACTTGTTGTTGGCTGAGAATCAGGCTCTGATCTCCTTTCCTTACCATTGTTGGTCTTTAAAGGGTTTCCACATAAATTGATAATTTGATACAAATGTTTAACCACTTGAGACACCAACTTTAAACTTGATGAGTCAATTGAGGTCATATCAAATAAATGTCCGTAATTTGTGCTTACAAGTCCAAAATTGCGGCAATTTTTAATTTATAAAGGGGGTAACATTTTTAGTCGTATTACATGTTGTTAAGGGACAAAATGTAAAATTCCAAAATTCATTTCCAAATAATTAAGTTAATTTTTAGTAGGAACAAAATTTTCAACTTCTTTTCTAATTACAACAAAACTTAGGAAATATCTAAAGTACAGTATTAACACAAAGATTCGTTGTGCGAGGAAGATATTCATAAACTAAATTTGGGTAGACTGTAGGGTATAAGGCTCTGTAAGGGTTGCCAAATAATTTGGCGGATGGCCCAAAATCAGCTGGATGGTAACTTTAACATGCAACAAACAAATGGGAGCAGGGCCACCTTTAAAAAACATCAATAGTAATTAACAATTGAAATAATCATATGTATTTTTTAAATACACCAGGTGTTTAAAGGAGGAATATTGAATCTTTATTCGGGGGTTAGGCCCCTAAGTGCAGATCAAAATGTTCTTAGATCTGCAGGCATCGTCAGAGTCCATCACTACGGTAGATGTAGTAGTACAAAGTTAAAAAAGTTCTGGTTTGAATTGTTGATTAGCATAAAATTAGCAGAAAATGAGTTTAAAAATTCATTAATTTGATGGTTTTAGCAGCCCAATAGAAGAAACCTTCAACTGGGCTTTCCCAAAGACTGGCATTATTTTACGAGATTGTACCCTATGACGTCAATTTGCAATGGGGGGTCAGGCGATTTATGACGATGTTTGTTGGGGGGGGGGTCCTAAAAAGGCTAAAAAGCGATGACGTAATCTATGGACGGCCCCTATGAGCATAGTATGAGGTCAAGGACTACAACATGTAAGCTAATCTATTCGTACGCCTTTGACTTTTCAGCTGATTACCAAACTCAGCTGATTGAACAAATAGTCTGCCTCCTGTCTGTCTGTGTGACCCAACATCAAGTTGATGGATTAATTTATTTTCAAATTGAATTTTTTAGTCCATTTTATGTTTTCCTATTCCTACTTTAAATTCAAATGTTTTCGGTATTCAGGGATATAATACTTTGATGAGGGTCAGTGTGTAGACAAGTGGCATAATATTATGTGTCTGGAGAGGTTAATTTCTATGGAAGTAAATTAGCTGACTTATTCCTAACTAGGTTTATATTAAATAGTCAGTTAAAGTTTTTTTTTTTATATTTCAGTTATACCCTAAAAATACCAACATTATAAAAATGCATTCTCAAAATATCGAAGAGTATGGTACATTAATTCGCAAAGTATTCATTGTTTTTACAGCTGGTTGGAACTACAGATAATTGTGTTGTGATATCTGTGTTTGTCATCTCTAAATCATCCTAATTCCAAGACAATAATGGAAGCGGATCCCATTAGTGTAATACTGGTGAAGAGTGATAGTAAAGGAGATAGACTTTTGTTCAGGTATCCTTATACAACAGATGGGAGGTCAGAATCAAATCAACAGCATCGGAAGAAAAACCCATATGCTTTGAATACATCTGAAGACATCCTACAAGGTCCAGCGCCTCAGACATTCAATATTGATAAAGGGCATCTAACTGGGTTTACAGATGAGGTGTTGTCTACTTTATTTGCTGTGAAACAGGAATTATGTGACGGAAAATTTGAATTAAAGGTCAATGATGTCCGATTTGTTGGGCACCCTACACTCTTACAATCAAGTTCAAGAAAGAGCTCTTCAGATAGTAAACAAGGAAATCCTTCTTGTGTTTTAATCCATATTGTTTTTGCCTTACAAGCAGTGGCTAATCATTCGATAGTCAAATGTTACTATGACCTAAGTAAGAGATTAGGAGTGGCTCTAAGACATGAAGAAAAACGTTGTGGATATGTTACTGATCAGATGAAGCAAATGATACTTGCTCATGATGAAGTCGCAGCCAGGTAATCTAGGATAACCTAACATTTTGATAAATTCCTAAACAGGTTCACTAATAAGCCCCACAATTACTGTATTATCATCATCATAGTTGTTGCTGGGATTAGGTAGCAAATTGAGGGTTCTCTACTTTCTAAACGAGGCCTATAAACCTAAGTTGTCATTTAAAATCGGTCGGTTTAAATCTATTAAATCTGAAACAATTTAATTGCCTAGGTAGGCTACCTAATTAAGTTAGGAGCCTATTGTTGCATTATAGGTCCTAGTCAAATGAACAGTTAAATTTATATTTGCAATTCGTAATGGTTTGGAAACATGAATAGCTATGACACTCATTAGAATATGTTTTGAGTTATAAACTGGTCCTACAAAGCATTTAAATTTTAATCAGTTTTTTAATAGCCTATTTTAATATTTAATTTCATTTAGGGCCTATCATCAATGCAGTGCTAAAACTTTTACGTGTCATTGATAACAACTAAGTTCATTATATTTTCAGGCAAGAAGAAGAAGGTGGTAAACCAGACAACAAAACCTCTCCCTTTGAGATAATTTTACAGCGTTGCAGTCTAGCAAGTGCGTTACGTACGGCCTACGACGACCTCACCTCTACAGGTCTGGTGCGGCTTCGTATCAACAGGTGGATCCAGCTCACCTTTTGCCTACCACAGAAAGTGCACCAGTTCCACAAGAAGGGATTTATGATCGAGCCGGAAACCATTGATAAGTAATAACCTTTAAAAAATTTTAGCAGGGAAAGTAGTACCTAACTATAGTATTCTTGAGTTCGGCAATCGTCGCTAGCGCTCGGCTATTGCCAACTCTAAGGCTTAGTGAACTGTCCAGATTCCTTTCTGACATGCCTCTCTCCTCTCCCTGCACACCCATTTTCCTATGCCCCAGGTTTACTTTGTGTATTGTGTACATGCTCTGTCTGAGTGAAATGAGTCGTCTATCCAAACTCAACAATATTTTTTTGTACGGAAAGAACATTAGCCCTACTCAGACACTAAGTCTCACTATTTACTTTAAGAAATGTTGTAGGGCCTATTTGATTATGTCAGGTGGTTAACTGAGGAATTCTTGAACTTACTTAAGAACCGTCACCACTACTACTACATACCGTAGTTGCATACAGCTCGAAACACAGATTAGCCCTATTTATAAGGATGGCAGGTGCCAAAACCTTGTATTAGAACCATGAGAATTATTAGACTAAAATGAGTAATTGTGTTTGGACAGAGGTGCTGGCCTTTTGAGCTGTGCAATGCACCGTTGTAAAAATAATTTATAGTAGAATACTGAAACAGTGGGAGGCCATTTGAGCCGGACATTTTTTTTTACTTCAAACAAACTTTTTTCAACCTGTCCAAGAGATAAGGCATACTTAATAGTACTGAAAGTTTGTCTGTGTAAGTTTGTTCTACAATGGCTTTAGGCATACCAATATACTTTAAGGCATAAACCACCATGCCTCTCTTCACCAGCCTACAATTAAATTTTTAAATCCATACTGTTTTATATAGCCTACTGCATGAAAGAGATTTGAAAATTTTGAACAGTAACAAACCTAACCTAACCGTGATGTGTGTCTCTCTCTACTACAGCGTTGTAGTTTATCACAGGTGTCTGCAGAGCTTGAGACCGTATCATGGGTTGTTACTGTTGGTGGAACCGAGTCATCTTCTGGACGGCTTGCCCCTGGATTCGTCTCCCGCTCTCCTACGATTGCTCAAAATGTACAGTCCGCTCAAAAGTCTTCAGACACTATCAGCTGATGCCGATCTCACTCTAGCTCAGGTATGTAAGGCCAATTTTAAACACTATTTAAATAGGCTGAAGTTTTTTGTTTTGGAGGTGCACATTAATTAATGTTTAGTATTAAGATATTATATAAGAAAGATTACAAAAAAATTTTGCTGTTCTTCCCAATGTTTTGTTAATTCTTAAATTTGCAATGAATCTGGGAAAAAATTATGTAGATTTGTTTTATTGCTGTATTTTTCATCAAGAATGGAATTATCCACTTGCAATTGACTGCTAATGCTGCTTTTTGTCTTCATAGGCCTAAACAAACTTTTCTATTTCCTTCAGCACTAGCAGATCTGTTTCAACCCTGGCTCAAACTAAATTTTTCTCAATACAAAATTTTCTGTCTGTAACTGCAACAGAAAATTATTGGTATCATTATGTACAGGAATTGCCATTCAGTTTAAAATCTAGTTTGTAGATAATCTATGGTAACAGTATTCAGCTGAAAACAATTGCATGAGCCATGATAGACTTACTGAACCAGCAATTTACCACTGAGCTTCCACTTCTGTTATGTTGGGTTGTACATAAATCACAGTTTTTGATCTTCTAGCGCTGCACAGTTAAAAAAAAGAAATATCAGTCCAAAAATTACTTTAAATCTATAACTTTGCTTTGAGTAAGTCGGTGGCGTAGCCAATAACAAGATGGGATTTAGAGCCGGGGCAGCAATGCTGAAATTAAATTGGATTGTACTGAACCGGCACACCCCCTGCTTTGTTTTATAAGGTTCCATACACAGATCACAATAGTGTTATGTTGACAGGACATGTGTAAGGTCAACAAAAAAGCCTACCAACCACTAAAAAATAAACATTTTACAGGTGTTCAACCTGACAGGACACCTGGTGTACTGGGGGAATGCCATCATCATCTACCCACTGTGTGAGAGCAACGTCTACGTCGTCTCTCCCGACGCTCCCACTCACGCCAACTCCCCATTGGCTGAAAAATTCTCCGAGCACTTTCCCGGGGAATCGTTACTTCAGGTATGAAAGAATGGTTTGAAATGATCGATTCGAAGAGTTATTGCTGTTTCATTTAAAGAAAATAATGTGCAGTAGACTCCCTCTTATCCGGACCACTCGGGACCAAGGCCTGTCTAGACAATGGGATTTCATGTTAAATGGACGTTTCCTAGAATTAATTATTAAATCCAATCATTAAAAATTATATATTTTATGATAGTTTGTTTATTATATATTTCCCGTGGGAATCGTCGATGAAGGTCCTAAATTACTGAAAAACTACATCATTCCGCTTAAATTGAATAAAAGCATAGTACTCAGACCACTAATGGCGTTGGTCCCAAACATTTTGTCACAAGAATTGTCGATGAAGTACCAATCATTTCCTGTTGATCATGTCCGGTTAAACCGATGTTATAATGAAAATTTTCTGGTTAAAGAGATGTGACTTCCACCGAGAGTAGTCCGGTTAAACCGATGTCCGGTTAAATGGTGTCCAGGTATGAGGGAGTCTACTGTACATTGTTTGCTCATTGATTTTACAGTGTAAGAGTAGTCCTATTGAGCGTCATCTAAAAGTAGTCATCATTGCAAGAATAGCAGAAATACTGATAACAGTTCAGTCAGAATGAAATGTTTGGGTTATAAAGTATTATTCTTTCAATTTGGGGTTTCTCCTATTTTGGTTCTGTAGCCAACACCAGCTTTGTCAAATCAGACAAGAGCCGAGAATCATATAATACAAAATAGGATACTGGTGGTTTTTCATCATTATTGATCATGTCCCTACTCCTTAAGTGCTCCTGTCCTTTATCGATTGCTCATGAGCTCTACCGAAGTCACCTTAAAGAATTATCAACCAAAGCTTTTTAGGACACTTAAGCCTGGTTTACACGACGACCAGACAGTAGGGCAGTAGAAAAAAATTATTTTGTTCTTTTTTGTTTAAAGGTATTACTGTCCACTGTACTGGTCGTAGTGTAAACCAAGCTTTAGGCTTTGGGTACAGTGCAAGCAACAGGTGACAGGCAATAAATCACTTCTAGTCAAGATGCCAACTGTTTTAAATTTCTGTTTAAAGAATTTTATTTCATTATTAAATTACTAATTAATTTCCCTCATTTTGCTAACCTGACAAAATGAAACACACTTTTTAACAACTAAAGCATTGTCATGGTTTCTCCAGTATAGATCAGTATTATTGTTTAACCTCAGACAATTCTGATGGTCAGTGACAAGCAACGTGAAAAACATTTTCCAACCTGACCTGGCGACAAAATCGACACAACTAAATTCTGCTTGCTGCTTGGGACAGTTGTAGCCACTGCCTTCAAAAGTAACAGCCGACAAATAAATCCTGCCCGAAAACCGAATGTTGTCGCTTGCTGCTCATCCCTCACATACCCGAGGCTTTAGACACCGACTGAATTAAATATGCTAGGTCAGAGAACTTAAATTCAGGACTAAATCAAAGCTTGCTTTATAAAATTTTGAATTTCTTAGAGAAAAAAATACAATGATACAACAAATTATGTGTTAAAAATGCAAGGCTGGACAACAAAATTTTGTTTGTGTTTTGGCTTCATTTTGAAAGTGTACTTTATGTTTGATTTCAGGTAATGAGTGAATTCTCAGCCCCGTTATCCTTGCGACACAAGCTAAGCCCGGTGAGCCAGCCCCAGCAGACTGCTAGGTATGTAACCACTACGTTCTTCCGTTAGGCCTAAATAAGTTACTCTTGCAAAATTATTTTAAATTTTAGTCTACAATAGCAACAACAATCTTCTTGCCTTGGGTCTATTACAGGTAAATTACTTAAAGTTTCAGTCTACCTCACCTAGGTCCAGCCCTATTCAAGTTATTCTAGCTGAATTATTTGTGATTTTAGTCCAGATGATTTGGCATACGTTACACCTCAGGATTTCAGATTTAAATTTGTAAATCTAGAGAAATTCCATCAGTTAAAAAAGTGTGGTTAAGTAGAAATTCTCCCTTTAATTCATCCTCATACGGTAATAAAACTCCTAAGTTCATGTTATGCCGTTCATTGAAGGATCATTATTACACAGCTTTCCCTTTCAAAATCAGAAACTATTTAAGGAAATTTTTGATTGAAAATCAAATAAGTTTTGTTTTTACGATTGTATTAGACTGATGGGTGGATCTCACAAAATGTACTAATTTTAAGTGAAAAAATGGAAAAATAAAAAAAATTATAAATAATTTTTTTGATGACCAAATTAAACTTTATACTGTAGTAGATTAATTTATACACCAGCAGAGCTAAATTTTTCCATTTACTATTTTTTTCCTTTTTTTAAATGGAGCAGATACAATCAGGTAACGCTTTTAAAATGAACAAAAACAACAATTATATTTGTAAATATTCAAATGTTTAATGTAAAGAAGACAATGATTAATTAATCATTAATTAAATATAGTGAAATAACAAATTTATGGTGATAATAACATAATAACAATATTACCATCCAGTAACGCTCATTTCAGTAACGTTACTGGAGAGGTAAAGCTGTTACCATTTTGTTGAAAATTGAAGTAAAATAAGGATATCGAGACTTATGAGTTAAATTTTTTAAATTTTTTTGATAAATACTATTATTTATTGCTATTACTATTACTGTTATTACTTATTTATCACACTTTACCTCTCCTGTAACGTTACTGAAATGATCGTTACAGGATGGTAATTTCCAGATGTTGTACGTTATATCATCGGAACACGGCATAATGAGAACTTGGGAAGTTGAGGTTATGTTTGCGTAGCAACAAACTAGAGTCAAACTAAGTTTTAAACAATGTCACTCTTATAATTTCGTTAAAAATTGCGTTACCTGAATGTTAAACAATTAAGGTACTAAATGTTTCTGAGCAGAAAATATTTATTTTCAAATAAAAATCGATGTATATTGATAAAAATTGCTGTCACCCAATCTATACAGCACTATCTAAAACTGGACTGCCTCTGTTTCGTTCCCGCTAAAAGTCTACGAGTTGGGTTTTGGCGGCATTTTATTTTTAGTTGCCTATTCATTGGGCAGGCTGGGGACCATTAGAAAAGCCGATATTACTCCCGAAACGAGTTCTATTTCATTTATAGGTCTTTGGTTTTGCTGAGTTGCTGTCTCGAGCTGTTATATCGATGAAGTTGTTAAACTTTTTATTCGATATTGTGAGTTCTGTTTTGAAGTGAACTAGCAGACGATGGTACAGTGACACGTTACCGAATTGTATTTTCTTGAAGTAAACTTGATTAATTAAATAAATTATACACCTTATAGTCTTAAATAGTTATGGGATGAATGAAAAGGGTTGAGGTGAATGAATTAACATAGTTTTATTGAAAATAATTTATTTATATTCACTTAAAATTGGCTGGGTCTTAAGTTATTACATTTTGTGAGATTCACCCTGATGCATATCGATTGTTTGATTGTGACAGACTGCTGCATGTCAACTGTTTGATTGTATCAGACTGCCGCATATTAATTGTTTGACGTATCAGACGGCTGCATATCGATTGTTTGACGAATCACTGCTGAATACCTATTGTTTGATTGTGACAGACTGCTGCAGATCGTGGTCTGGTTGCTGCAGAACAGACTGCTGCTGCAGCTGCATACTTACACGTACTTCATGCCCACAGACCGTGGGCTCAGCCAGACCCAGGTAAATCATAATGTTTATGATACGTCAAAGGCGTTACAAGCGTTACAGTTTGAAAAAAAAATTTTTTTAATGGTTTTATTTTCTAAAAGGAGATACTCCTCTCACTGTTAGGCCCATTTGAGTTTCTAGTTAAATTTTTGAAATTCAATATGAACTCTTTTAATCCTCGAGCGAGCGCATGCGGAGTTTTCTTTCGCACTTGTTTTTTTTTTTGTAACACAATTAATTGTATCAACTATGAAATTTGATTCCTAATGAATTTTATCAACATTTAAATACAATATTTCATAGTAAATCAAGTAAAATGGGTTAAATGTGTGCAATTTAATGTTGCAGAGTAAAACTCCGCATGCGCCCTCTGCCGTTTGACCGGTGAAGTGCCCGCTCAAGGGTTAATGAAAAGATGTGCACTGGGTACATCCAAGTGGTAGTACAGTTCTTCCCAGGATCACCCTAAGAGTGATTGGTGGCTGTGCGACGTTTTGGCCTGTTAAACGCGTTTTGAACAAGTATTTTCTCGGATTGAGTCATTATCAGAGGATAGATTTTGTACACAGTGTGACATTTCCCATTGTCGGAAGATTAAATCACATTACTTACCAAGTGGAGAAGCTACTGCCCTCCTGAATGATTATTGTTTATTAAGACATCAGGAGAATGTTGCCCCTGTGTGTTTCACAAGGGAAAAATCTTTTCAAATTATTCGAAGAATTATAAACCAAACAGCACGTTACGTACTTCTTCTTTAAATATATTTAGCAGTAGTATCTTTAGTATTTCAAATTATCTCCATTTGTATCCCTTTTTGTTAAAAGTATTTCCTTCTCCAATGCTAAACCAATGTATTTTTTACAATTTAAAATTTTGAATTGCTGAAAAAAGATTGAGAGGATTTGCTTTATAATTTAATCAGCTATTTTTAGTGAGCTATAGAACATTTTATCATAATTTGGAAACAACCATTTCAACAGTTTTTGAAATATCACAATGCATACAGAACGACTGGTTGCATAAGTGACTGACTTGTAAAGACAGGCATTTAATCATTCATCCCTGCATGAATTAGTAATTTACAATTTGCAATGCATAAGATACAGTAAACTCCCTCTTATCCGGACATCTTGGGACCAAGACCCACTCGGAAAAAGGTTTGTGTCCGGTTAAATTAATATTCCCCAATACATGTTAACTCTATTACATACTGTAATTGCTATATGGTCTCAAATTTGTTACTTGGGAATCGTCGATGCAGCTCTGTCCATCGCCTGCCAATTATGTCCTCTTAGGCAAATGTGTTGATAAAAATCGTTCGGTTAAAAAGATGTCTTTTCCATGAATTGTAGTCTGGTTAAACCAATGTCCGGTTAAAAGGTTTCTGAATACAAGGGAGTTTACTGTAGTGCAATGTTGTATCATTTATGGATAAACTCATGAAGGTAAACCTGCTCCAGGACAACAACCAGGGGCGGAACGTGTCGCTGAGGGAGTCGAGTCAGCTGTCAACGCCGGACGAGACACTGAGTCAGAGCGAGACGGACGTCAGCTCGACTCTGAGCGATGAGGCCGCCCCCATGACCACGGTCAGTGCGTTAGGGTTGTGTTAACCCTTTAGGCCTCGGGTAAGATATGAGCAATGAGGGGCAAGCAACTGGTAGCGGGTGATAACTGACTTCTTGTCAAGATTTGAATAGTTTCAAATTGCCGTTCAAAAAACAGTATTTCATTACCAAATCTATATAACAAAATGTAAGCGGTTATCTTTTCACAGGAAAACCTGAATAATGGCTTGACGTATTTTAAGGTTTGAGGTGTCGAATTAAAGGGATTTTTATGTAGATTTGTCAATAAGTCTCAGAATTTTGAAAAAGGGCGTCACTTCCCAATAAGTCTAAGTGTAGTACAATAAAGGGCTGAATTTTTGGAACATTAGCACTACGTATCGAAACTTGATCAAGCTCAGTTCAATTGTTAACATACAAGCATGCTTTGAAATAGTTCTGATAACCACGGGGATTGCAGTGTTTGCAAGCGAAGCTGCAACCGAGTAATCTAATTTTGCCAACATGACAAAATGAAATCCGATTTTTCATCAACAAAAGCGACATGGTGACACCACTGAATTCTGCTCGTTGCTTGGGACAATCGTAGCAACTGCCTTCAAAATTAACAGATGACAAAAATAACTACTGCACTACCTGAAAACCGAATATTGTCGCTTGCCGCGCATCGCTTGTGTCATACCTGAGGCCTTACGAGTTCAGCCTGACATGTACTATTGGGATTAATTTGGATAACAAATGGACTGTTGACTTGCAAAGCTCCCCATTGTCTCAAAAAAGTTCAGGGATGATAAAAAATATTTGTTGATCAGAAAGGTCAATTAGTGATTCTTTTGGATGGCTAAAATAATTTTTAAGCTGACAGATTGGGCCATACAATTTCGCTTGTTTTTTATAATGACAAACATTGCATTATTTTTCTGTCATGTTTTACATTTTATCTATTGTTTTTTTGTTATGATTGATTTTTTTAACGTTGATTGCTTGTATCACATCATGTTTTGTTCTCTGTTACCTTCTAATTTTTTTGACTTTTTGTAGTAGACTGCACAGTTAAGTATTGTGATCAGGAATTAATAAGTTGAGTTATCTTCAAGACATTCAAAGAACGTTATTGTGAAGAAAATATGAAATATTGATAAAGCACCTGTGCATACATAACGTAAAATTGTTTATTATTGTACTAATAAAATGTCTGTATCAATGCCTTCATTAGTCTTTTCTTGGGGTCTTACATCTTACATACAAAGTCTTCGCCACAATCGGTAGATTGGGGAGTCGTCAAGCTTCCATCCGTCTTCCTTCTTCTCGAAGTGAGCTCGGATAGTTGGGATAGATTGGTAGGCCTAGGCCTGTTTAAGATGGTGGTAGGTATGTTCAGTGCTGAACTCGGTAATATTGTAATAAGGTCTCTCAATAAGGTATAATTTTAGTTTTTTTGTGAAAGTGGCTATGGATGCAATGGATTTTAAGTAGTCAGGTAGGAGGTTATAGAAGCGGGAACCAGTATAGAGTGGTGTGTTGCTGTATTTCTTGAGGCGGTGCTGCGGCAGGTCAAAGTTATTTCTATTGCGAGTGTGGTGGGAGTGATGATCTTGTCTGAGGGTGGGATTTGATTGTTTGGCCAGGACTATGGTTTCTAGAATGTATTGGGATATAACAGTTAGGATTTTGAGTCTTCGGAATTCCGGTTTGCAGTGTTGATTTGGTCCAAGCCTGAGGATTGTGTGGATGACTTTTTTTGCATAATTAAAACTCTGTCAATATTTTGTGTAGATGCAGACCCCCAAGCTGCAATTCCATAGCGAATATGGGAAGCAAAAAGAGAATGATATGAGTTTTCGCTTCGCTTTGAGGGTGGTACACTTTGGAATTTTTGAAATTCACAGGAAACATGTATCTCAAACTAACACTGTATTGATTGTTTTTTTAACAAAAATTCAACTCAGGCAAATAAATTTGCATGTGCGCCATTGGTGGCCACAGTAAACCGTAAACTATGAATATACAGGGAAAATAACTCAGCTTAACTCAGTTTAATTTTGAAAAGTCATAAAATCAAATATGGACAGAGGTACATGACGGTGTATTGGAAAGTTTTCCATGTGCCAACAGTGACGCGTGTAAGGGAATCGGTAAGTGAAAAAACTGACTCATTTTCCATTGTGCTGAATGTGTTAAGGCCTAAGAGATCTCTTGAGTTTTTTCCCTCCAAATGATTTAGCGGTTTGCAACAGTGACGAACAGTTGGGTACCTTCTCGTGGGTGTGTCACTGCTTTCACTTTTGCAATTTTCATGTAAAAACTACTCAATAACTTAACATGAATCCTACACGAAAAAACTCCCAGGTACACAAACGGCCTGCAATCAGTAATCAGTTATGTTTAATATTCAGGTTCAGACCAACACCTGGCTGGACAAAAGCACGGAGAGCATTATCCACGAAGATTTGCTGACGGACTTCACAGAAGAGGAACGGGCGGCCATATTGAAGCTGCCGGCCGCGTCGAACGCCGAAGACTTGAAGCTACTGGTCCGCCTAGTTCAGCAGGGATATCTCCACGGGATGCACCACTTGGAGGAAATCATGTACCTCGAGAATGTCCGCAGATCTCAGCTGCTCCAGCTGTTGGACAAGTTCCGAGAAGTCTTGATCACTTGTGAGACGGAGGACCCGGCCATTTCTATGTTCTACTTGCATTCGTCGTGATAGTTTCCAGGTTTGATCACTTGTGTGAAAGAGCTTAGCCATTTCTTTGATTTTTTGCATTCGTTGTGATAAATTTCAGTTTAATCACTTGTGAGAAAAAGGCCTTGGCAATTTCTATGTTCTACTTGCATTCTTCGTGGTAGTTTCCAGTTTTCATCACTTGTGAGATAGAGAACCATTTCTACGTTCTGTCTGCATTATTCATGACAGTTTTCAGTTTTGAGGGAAAGTTAGTATGCTGGAAACTGTCTTGTACAGGAACAATAGTTTGGAAAATAATGGGGATTGTAAGAGTTTGGGATTTAAATAGTTTTAAATTTGATATTTTAAAGAAATTAATATATTTTTATATTAATTAGAGAAAGACAGACGGAAGTAGAGAAATTTGTTATTTGCACTCACTTTGTAAAAAAGAGGAAATTATAGATTATTGTAATAAAACTTAATTAATGCAAAATTCACCTACTGTTCGATTTATTTAGAGGCTTTTGTGAAAATATTCTAAGCACTTAAAGTTTATCTAAATGCCTCTATGCCTGAAAGTTCTTCGGTTAAAACTAAAAAAATATAATTGTTTGCAAGGTTACTCAATGTAAAGTCATTCTATCTTGAAGATTGTGTCATAAAAGAAATTGTTGGAACTTTTTGAACAGTTGATGTATTAAAATCTTTAACATGGTTAAAGGAAATTATTTTATATTTTACATTGCAAATTTTTATTACGATTTAGATATTTAAGGTCTGTGTTCTCGAAATATTTTACTGTACATCTATATTTATACATGTTTCTTTTAATTTCATATATAATATTACATGTACTTTACATTTCTATGAAATGTAATTGTTGTTATGACTGTGATATTTTTCTTGGCAGTCTAGTGTGGCAAGCTTTTTAAGAAACTTTTTCAACAAAATAAGATTGATATTTTAGCCTGAACTTCGTCCTTCTATAATTGGTCGGCGCTATTCACTAGTTTGTAATGTTAATTATTAATTTACTGAGGGGCATAAAGCCCCTGGAATACATTTAACCAAAATCCAGCTAAAAAATCTGCTCTCCCACTAGTTTAACACGTTGGCTGCGGCAAAATAAGTGCATGGGTCTTCAAAAATGCGGATATACTTTTTTGCAAAAGCTTATCAAAAAAGGTTGCCAAAACACTAATAACAGCTAAAAAAAGTCACCAGACCCGCTATTTCCGGTTTTGCGATGACGTCATTTTCGTGACGCGACGTGTGCGTCATCCGCTCCTGGGAGTAGGTCGCTGACCCCTCTGACGTAATACACTTGAATAATCACTATGAAATCATTGGTTTACTCATTAATAACCCACAAAAGTTGTTTACACACTTTTATTTGGAGAAAAACTAATATTACAATAATAAATACAAAGTGAAAAGTTTTGGTCAACATTTTCAAGATCGCATATAGTTATTATGAAACGTCTCAAATGCGAAATAGTTATATTTTTAGAAACTGAGAAGGTATGAAATAAGAAAATAAAAACTTGTTATTTAAATAAAAAATTATACTTCCATTATATATATAAAACACGCACGGCCCAGGAAACTGACGCCACCCAACTAACACGTGGTATGTATGCGAGGAGCGGACAGCGTATAGTCTACCTCCGTCAAGAGCTGAGCTCACACTAAACCATTCAACCGAGCTCACACTAAACCGAGCGCTCTATGGTGACGTGACTTCTGCGTCATCCGCCCCGTGACACCACTGAATTCTGCTCGTTGCTTGGGACAATCGTAGCAACTGCCTTCAAAATGAACAGATGACAAAACTAATTACTTCCTGAAAACCGAATGTTGTCGCTTGCCACGTGTCGCTTGTATCATACCCGAGGCCTTACAAGTTCAGCCTGACATGTACCATGGGGATTAAGTTGGATAACAAATGGTCTGTTGACATGCAAAGCTCCCCGTTGTCTCAAAAAAGTTCAGGGACGATAAAAAATATTTGTTGATCAGAAAGGTCTATTAGTGATTCTTTTGGATGACTGAAATATTTTTCAAGACATCCAAAATGACGCATACGCTGCGTCATGCCGCACACAACGTGTTAAGTTGATTCCCACAGAGGATAAGAGGAGGACGGCTATCAGATTGTGCCTGGATGATCAAGGTTCGCTTTTAGTAAGGTTTCAGTTGATTTGATAAGCTTTAAATTTGGTTATCTTTTAAAGAAAAAGTAGTAACTTATCTTCAGCTTACTTCTCATTTTTAACTTGCTCAAATCAATTTATGCAATAGGCTTTTTATTATTAAAGCGTTGTAAGGGTGTTGTATAGTGTTGAATGTTCTGCTAGAACAATAGCTACATTTGTTTATAAGTTGAAAAACTTTTGTCAGTTGGAATCTAAAAACATTTCTACACAAAATGTTGCTCTTTTATTTGGTCTGTAGTAATGAGTTTGTGCAGTGATATTGCTTTACTTGTTGTATTATGTGATATTCAATACCTATATTTATAAGTAGCAATTGTAAGTTTGATCAGGCTACCTGGGTAGAACTAATACTTATATATAAGTATTAGGCTAATGCTGAGGCTAACGCTCTCAGACTTGCTTGGATAGCAGTTTTAAACACTCTATATCGTTTGAATGTTCATCAGTTTTAATGTTCAAATCTTGAGGAGCTCATAAGTCTTTCAATAATGTGGCAGAGGAGACTTACATAGCAATGTACGGCTCAACTTAAATTGACATTCCATTTCATACAGTGATCAAATGGTTAACAATTTATTTAGTATGATAAAAGAATCTAAAGTCTCCAGTCTGATAGAACATGGTTATATTGTGGTTAAAAGCTGCTCTATTTGACCAAATTGCTATTATAATGTATTTTTTGGCCTAAAGGCCATTTCAGATTGTTGCAGGATTGTTGTGATCACTCCCCATATTTGTAATAAGGGAGCTGTTACGAGCTTTGATTGACTTGAAGACGAATCAACCTTGCCTAAAGAACGGTAGCATAATAATAATAGTCAGTAAAATGGCCTTGGCCTTGACAGTTGATTTACACAGGCCTATATTTATTGTTATGTAAATATTATATTATAATTCAGAAAGGCATTTACAATCTCCAATTAGTACCTAAATTATTGATATATTAACCTGTACAGAACAACTTATTTGGAAATCTTTTAAGGAATTGTGAAAAATCTTGCAAAACATGTTTAATTTATGTTTTCTTAGTAGGCCTAAGCTTTTTGGTTTTTTTTTTATACTGCTGTTGTTGTCAATCTAGTCAAATTATAATTGTTTCTTTTTAAAATGAATATTCTTTTTAAACCTGTCAACCGTTTATACATACAGGGTGTCTGGAAATTATAGTAAAATATTTTAGTATGTGATATTACAAGTAAAAATAAGAAAAAAAGTTCATATAAACATAGGTCCAAAAGTGCTTCGTTTTCTGTCTGTGTGTCTGTTTGTGATTTTTACATTTTTAATCATACCTCACGAACCTCTCAACGTATAAACTTCAAACTTGGTGTATGGATGACCACTATTGAGCCCTATGTTTGTAAGAAGTATCAAATTTCTTCTTTGCACCATTTCAAAATAGCGACTGTTTTTTAAATATCTTTAAAAAAAAAACCAACCAATTTTGGTCCAAACCCGTAAATTTTGGAAAAATTATACAAGACGCAAAAAAGTTGTGAAATTTAATCCAAGTAACGCTGATATTAAGATTATGATGATCGGATTACTAATAACGGAGAAATTTTAACTTTTTTGAATAAAAACATGATCCTTTAGAACATACTCTCAGAAATTTGCATGTTTTTATTCTAAAGTTAAAATTTCTCCGTTATTAGTAGTCCGACCATCATAATCTTAATACCAGCGTTAATTGGATTAAATCTCACAACTTTTTTTGCCTCCTGTATAATTTTTCTAAAATTTACAGTTTTTAAGATATTAAGCTTTGAAAACAAAAAACCACCACTTTGAAATGGTACAAAGTAGAAATTTGATTCTTCTTACAAAAATAGGTCTTAATAGTAAGTTTCATACATGGCATTCAATAGTAAGTTCATACATATACTAAGTTTGAAGTTTATACGTTAAGAGGTTCGTGAGATAATTAAATACGTAAACATCACAAACAGACACACAGATGGAAAACTACTCACTTTGGACCTATGTTTATATGAACTTTTCTTATTTTTACCTGTACTATCATGTACTAAAATATTTTACCATAATTTCTTGACACCCTGTATATTGTGCATGGCTAGTACAGTAATACAGTAAGAACCTTACTGGAAGATGGTAATACAGTAGAACCTTGATGAAAAGACACTCGATAAGCCGAGAGTCTTCTTATCGAGGTTCTTCTATATTCAAAATCATCACTTAATAGGAAAGTTTATAGTAGAATTGATAAAACTTTGAACCAGGAAAGGGAATGTTTACATTTGCCAGCGTCAGGCCTTCCTGATAAAATCAGACGAGAACAAGTAAAAAATACCAAAATTTCTGAGAATTCCTTATTCTAAGGGTAACACACTAAATTAAATGATTCATCCAGTAAGAAACAAAATCATAAAAAATAACAGAAATGATATGTAAGGGAAGTTAACATTGGCCTTATGGGAGGAGCAGGAAGAAATGTGATATTTTTTGTGACTGGAGCCCCCTCTTAAGGTATGCATTCTCTAAACACCATGTATAAAAGGCAAAAAAGAAGAGTGATACAGATTCAACGACTTTATTAAACAAAACAAGACAGAGGAATTGTACAGTTTTTGTCAATAATATGAACAATTGATTTAAAAATAAATAACTTAGAACCCTAAGTTGAGTTTAAATTCTAGCTTAAAACTTGCCTTAAGAATCGACTAAATAAAAAATCATCAACACAATGTAATAAATTCTTAATGAAGTTCGAATTAAATGTTTTAATACCTACGTAGAATTTTATATAGGTTCTCATAACTTTTTTATTAGATTTCAAATGTGCTTTAAAAAATGATAGATAATTATTCTGTTAAGAACGTGTGCAAATTGTATAAACACAGCCAGTAGGTGACTCATTGTCTAGGCAGCGGGTTACACGGTGGCCTCAATAGATGGGTCCACTGACCGAGTATAGTGCACATAATTTGTATAAACATATATACTTATACACAGTGCTTAATTTGTAAAAATCGAGGTACCGGAACTGTAATTTACCAGTTTGTACATAACCCCCCCCAGGCCATCATTCATCCCTTCAACAAAGTTATTATGTGTCTATGTGAATAAATGTCGATTTAAAAAGTCACATCATTACTATCTAAATTTTTTAATTAGTATAAATCAAAAACTAACAAAGCATTATTTTACTAAAAAATAAATTGTTTAAAGACATTTTTGAAATTTTTTTGACACCTTGTGCGAGTCTTTTTAGCGTTTTCAACATTCGGCTTAGCTCATAAGTCCACACAAAAGAGCGCTAATTTTAGGCCAAAAGTCCACGCCTAATTTCCGTACATTTGTAGCGATCGTTATTTTCGGTAAAATCAATCTGGTTGATCATACGCGATCGTCTTTTGCGGCCAATTCTCCGGCCGATTTCATTTGATCGTCATGTGCGGCAAAGTCTCGTCTGAATACTCGCGATCGTCTCTTACGACAAATACTCCGGCCGATTACAGACGATCCTTACTCGTGGCAAATTCTCCGGCCGATTATACGCGAGTGTATTTTGCGGCAAATTATCCGTCCAATTACACGCGATCGTCTCTTACAAAAATACTCCAGATGATCACACACGATCGACTCTTGTGGCCAGGAGAGGTTCCGGAACGCCGTTCCGCTTCGTCCCGCCGCAAATCAAGCACTGCTTATACATGTCGGAGCCATTGGTCTCTATCATAAATGAAAGAACTAAATGTGGTGAAGTATAAAAAGCTTATTGAAAGCTGTTTAGCTGTTTTTTTAGCTAACCATAAGCATTAATTACTGCAGCATTAAAGTATACGTAGAGTATTAATAAAAGAAAACATAGGTCTGTTACATGGCAAGAGACGAATCTTTGTCAAGAAAAATATTTGTTTACGCCAGCAATATGTCCTGCAGAAATGGTCAGCAGAAATTTAACTATACACTTTATTAAGATATGTTGAATTTAGTACTTTACGGAAGATGGAGAGGAAATGCAATTCCTAGAAAAAGCTAGTTGATTAGAACTCTTTCCAAAACTTGGTCAGAAAAAACAATTTGTAACTTTTGGCATTCAGAGCCAATTAATCCGATCAATGGTTAAGGCAGGGTCGGTCAATAGAAAACTTCTGTTAGGGCCGGTGTCAGGGGGGGCAGGGGGACAAATGCATAGGAGCCTGGGCTTGCAGGGGGCCTGGAAACACCAAGAAAGGGTTCGGAACGGCTGAAAGGGGCCCAAAACACACGAAACAAGAAAAAAAGGTCAGGACTCAGGGCCCCAGAGTCGAAGATTGCACAGGGGCTCGAAAATCCTGTCGCCGGGCCTGGCTTCTGTATTCCATTATGACTAACACTATTTTTCTTTCTTACAGAATGTTACTAGCACAGTTGTATGAGGCAAGGTGTCCCAGTTAGTCTAAATTGGCTTTTATTGTTTGGTTTATTCTGATTAAACTAATCTAGTTCTTTAGTGTTAGCATTAAAGGATGCAGAAGTTAAAGCATTAACACTTTTTTAAGCAAAGAAAACTTGACGATTACGTATTAGTACCCTATCTATACTAAAGCGTTCCTCTGATAGTTTTTTGATCAGTCAAGTCGCAGACTCGCTCTGTTTTTAATCTGGACAAGTGCCATGTAAAATGACAACATTGCCCTCATCACCTGAAAACAAAGAAAAGTCTGTTGATAAAAATGAACCATATGTTTACAAAGAAAAAAGATTTTGCTCACAAAATTTCTAGCAAATCCTTAAATAGTAATAACAAAAATAATCATAACTTTTAAAGATTTTGTTTTCTTAGGCAAACCAAACATCTTTGCGCAGTTTGTGAAGATACCACATACAGCGCACGTTGGCTGGCACGTCAACCCACTGTGATTACAATATGACCAACGTACGATGTGCACCACCAACGTTCATCATTAAAATTAATGAATTTTACTCAAACTACCTATTTAAACCCCTCAGGGGTAGTTGACTTCAACTACACGGGTGTGGCGGCCCCGAGGTTCCCTAGCCAACCCCAGTTCCCTTCTCTTCTGTTCTGGGTTCTATGACCAGCATTCTTCTTCTTTTTTTTTTTTGCTGGTTGTCTTTTCTCTTCTCTTTCCTATTGAAGAACTCTTCTTCCCTCTTCCTTTCCGTTTGTTTCTTCTGTTTCAGCCTAACCCCAGTAGTGTCAAGCGACCCGTGCTGAAGGGGTGAATGCCACCGGGCTCTGCAATCAGGTGGTGCTAACGGAGCCTCCAGGATACCGGGCGACCTCCTGGAGTATGCAGCCTTACCCGGGCATGCGGGGCTCTGTCCGGGCGGACCCTCACTTCCCTAGCTTCTCGTGGGAATCACATGGAGACTTTTGGAAACAACAGACCAGAACCACAACCCGAAGTAACCCTTGAGGTTACTTCGCCAAACAATCCCATCCCGGCCCCATCAGGGCTGGACCAAGCTCTCTCTGCGGGTGCCCCTAGAACTCAGGAAGTTCTGGAGCATTTCGTGGAGGAGGCAGAGGACTCCGCCCTCCAATTTCAGGAGGATATGGAGGACAAGCTGCTGTTGAGCCCCAAAACACCGGCTTCAACAGGGAATCTTGACGAGGAGTTCAACAAGCTCAAAGTCAAGCGTCCCAATCTTACAACCAAGCAAAGAAGAGAAGCCTTGAAGGCGAAACTTCTTGCTAGGGGAGAAACCTTCGACCCAGCCAAATGGCGAAGGGGAAAGAAGGGCAAGAAATCAAAGAAACCTGTCGCTGGCTCTGCCGTCACCCCTGAGGTGAGTCAAACTGCCGATGCGAGGGGGGCTAAGCGCCCTAGAGGCGAAACAGCTACTCCTCCTTCGGCGGAGGCTCCCTCTAAGAAGGTCAAGGGCAGGACCAGCATCAATGAAGATAAGCAGGCTCCTGAGGCATCTTCCAAAGGTGACTCCTACAGGGACAGGAGCGCAATCAAAGTAGCCATTGTCCCGCATGGCTACCCTGAGGCTAAGCTCACAGCAGAGCAAGGGGAAGCCATAGAGGACGCGGTTCTGGACCTCATCGAGCCTTTCGAGGACGGCTCCGCTCCTGTGTTTGCCGGAAGCTACATGGAGAGGGGTGCCCTCATCAATGCCTGCATCAACGACGCTACTAAGTGTTGGCTTGAGGCACTAACACCCACCCTACATCTCTTTGGGGATGAAATGTCACTCAAGGCTGGGTTACGCAAGGACATCCTGAGATCCGTGAGGATCTTCTTCAGAGCTCACCCTAAGCTCTCAAAGAAGACTCCAGAAAAGGTTCTCGAGATGTTAGCCAAGCAGAACCCGGCCCTCAAGGTCAGTGAATGGAAAGTGCTGCCAGTCAAGCCGGACCCGAAGGGATATGGATTCGTCTGTTTCCTGGATGAGGTCTGCTATGACGCTGTGCGGGCAGCAAACCACAGAGCCCACCTAGGATTCTGGCAAATCTCTTTTGTTACCTCTACGGCGAAGGATGATGGCCAGGATCCTACAAATCAACCTCCAACACAATAAAGCAGCTTCGGCTGCTCTATGCCAGGTCTTCCTTCAAGAAGGGATTGACCTGGCCCTCATACAAGAACCATGGCTTCATCAAGGCAAAGTTGCAGGCCTAGGAGAATCCAGAGGTAAGTTGATCTACTGCACATCTCTTAACAATGTCAGAACTTGTATTCTGGTAAGGAAAGAGGTGCAATTTCTAACCCTGCACGAATTCTGCTCTAGAGTTATCACCGCTATATTGACTACCTGGAGAGCTGGGGGCAGGGAATGGAGCATCATTGCAGGCTCTGTCTACATGCCTTATGACTCCAGGGAACCCCCTCCATCAAGAGAGCTCGACCTCCTGGTGGAAACAGCCAGCACTGGTAGTCATCAACTTCTTCTAGGTTGTGATGCCAATGCCCACAATTCTTGCGGCTGGGGGAGCAGCGACACCAACGTCAGAGGTGAGGCTCTTCTCCAGTATCTCATTTCCAAGAATTTATACATATGTAATGTAGGCAATAATCCGACGTTTGTCACAAAAAACAGAAAGGAGGTTATTGACATTACGGTCTGTACTGAAGGAATTGCTGGAGTTGTAAGTGACTGGCACGTCAGCCAAGAGGCCTCTCTCTCAGACCACAGGTACATACGATTTCACGTCCAAGGCAATCATGACTCTCCCTGCTACCGAAACCCTAGAGGGGCTGACTGGGAGGGCTACAAGTCCGACCTTCAGCCCCAGTTGAGGTCTGTTAGCAGGAGGGTCACCTGCTTTGCTGACATAGACCAGATCGCTTCTGATCTACAGGAAGCTATGGTCTGTTGCTTCCACGACAATTGTCCTCTTCGGCGAAGGAGCGGCAGCGCCAACACCAGGTGGTGGACTGCTGCTCTCAGTCGGCAGAGAGCCAGGGTCAGGAAGCTCCATAACCAATGCAAACGGACTCGTATCTGGGAGCCATATTACAAGGCACTCACGGAATACAGTCTGTCAATTAAAAAAGCCAAACAGAATTCCTGGAGGCAGTTTACTCAAGAGGTAGATAGACTCAGTGCAGCAGCTAGACTGCAGCGAGTGTTAGCCTCCAAACCAACTGGTCTCCTAGGATCCCTGAAGGATGCCGCAGGAAACTATACTTCTGGAAGTAGCGGAAGTCTCAAACTTCTCCTTGAGACTCACTTTCCAGGCTGTATCTTTGAGGGTGACACATCCAGACCTCTCTCTAGCGCCAAAAACAGCTCTTGGCCGAGGGCTCATCGTGAAAGCTGGAGGGTGGCAAGGAAAGTTGTTACTCTCTCCAAAGTGAAATGGGCAATCAACAAGTTTGGCCCTTTCAAGTCCCCGGGGGGGGACGGCATTCTACCTGCGATGATTCAACGCGGGCCAGATGCCCTCTTAAGCCTCCTTTGTGAATTATTCAGAGCCAGTGTGGCATACAGGTACGTTCCCAAGACCTGGCGCCTAAGCAGGGTGGTCTTCATTCCCAAAAGAGGAAAGACAGATTACTCTGCGCCCAAATCCTTTCGCCCTATATGTCTCTCCTCATTTCTCTTGAAGACACTGGAGAGACTGGTCGAAAGACACATAAGAAAGGGAGTGCTTTCTGATACTCCCCTTCACCGCAACCAACATGCATACCAGCCAGGAAAGTCTTGTGATTCTGCCTTGCACCAACTGGTCAGCAGGGTCGAGGACAGCCTGGCTTGTAAAGAAATTGCCCTATGCACCTTCATGGACATTGAAGGGGCATTTGACAATGTAACATTTTCGGCCATGGTGCGGGGTGTGCGTGAGCGTGGACTTGAGCCTGCTCTTTGTGAGTGGATCGAGTCAATGCTCCGCTCCAGACGCACCAGGGCTGAACTCCTTGGGAGCTCTGTGGTGATCGCTCCCACGAGGGGTTGCCCGCAGGGAGGTGTACTCTCACCTCTACTGTGGAACTTTGTGGTTGACGGTCTCCTTCATGAGCTTTCCCACCAAGGTGTCTTTGCCCAAGGATATGCGGACGACATTGTCCTCATGGTGCAAGGAAAATTTACCAACACTGTAGCTGACGTTATGAACGTCAATCTCAGACACGTACTTGCATGGTGTCACAGGGAGGGTCTCAACATCAATCCCTCCAAGACAGTCGTAGTCCCTTTCACTAGAAAAAAGAACTTAGAGTCTCTTTCTAGGCTTACATTAGGAGGAACCAAGTTGGAGGTGTCTGGCTCAGTCAAGTACTTAGGACTGACGCTGGATTCCAAACTCACTTGGAATGAACATTTGAACAACATACTGCGAAAATCTAAATGGGCACTTCTAGCGTCCAGGCGATTGGCAGGAGCAACTTGGGGCATCAAGCCCAAAATTGCCTTATGGCTGTATGAGGCCGTTGTCAGGCCTCAGGTAACGTACGGTTCGCTAGTCTGGTGGACAAAGGTAAACCAAACTACAGTCATCTCCAAACTTGAAAGCCTTCAGAGGCTCGGAACTCTTCTGGCTACTGGTGCGTTCAGGAGCAGTCCATCGGCAAGTCTTGAGATTGCACTCGGACTTCTACCCCTGGACATTCACATTAAGTCGGTGGCACGCAAGACAGCCTACCGGCTTAGGATTGCCAATTTGTGGAGGGAAGGCCACTCCATAACTGGTCATACCTCCATCATCAAACTTGTGGCTAATGACCCCGTGCTCGACCTGATCTCGGATGTCATGTGTACAGAGGTTATTTTCTACAAACCTTTTTCTGTGGAATTTCTTTCCAGGAACGACTGGGTGGCCGAAATAATGCCGTATTCAGGCAGAGGGAGACTTGTCTGGTACACAGACGGTTCTCTTCTTCGAGGCTCATCCGGTTTTGGGGTGTATGGTAAAGCCACTGGAACTGCGATTTCAGCAAGCCTGGGGGCTCACTGTACTATTTTTCAAGCAGAAATCTTTGGTATTCTTTCATGCGCCAAGTTAGGCCTCGCAAGGGGCCTTCAGGGCAGACAAATTGTGATCTTGTCAGACAGTCAGGCCGCTCTTAAGGCACTTGACTCTAATGAGATCACTTCAAAACTGGTGTGGGAGTGTTTTAACGCTCTCTGCGACCTAGGTAAGCAAAATTTTGTGCTTCTCGGTTGGGTACCAGGCCATATAGGCATTGAGGGCAACGAGAATGCTGACAAACTCGCCAAAGCGGGAGCGGAAATGCCATTCTATGGCCCAGAGCCATGCTGTGGCATTAGTAGGGCTACCGCCCACATCGTCATCGACAACTGGGCTAAGGATCAGCACCGCGTTCGATGGTGCAACTATCCTGGCCAATCACTCGGCAAAAAGCTGCTACCTGAGAGCTCTGCCCTGTTCACCAGCTGGCTGCTGAGTCTGGGTAGGAAACAGGTTAGGCGGGTAATTGCCTTGTTCACTGGACACGGCCATTTCAGGAAACATCTCTTCACTCTGGGTATCACTCACGATGAACCGGAGTGTCGACTTTGCGGCAGCTCTGTTGAGACTGCAAGTCATATCATCTTGGAGTGTGAAAGACTGGGGGCAAGGAGAAGAGCCCTTTTTGGTCTTCAACAACCAGGTGAAGTGAAAGATGCTAGCATTGGTAAGAAGCTCCTAAGCCTCGTTGAAGGCACAGACGTAGGGCTGCCAATCTAGTAGATTAGGGGAGCACAATAAGCCTCGGTTGACGTGCTAGGACCTCTTGAGTCTATCCCCACTGCCCAATCAATCAATCAACCTATTTAAAGTATGCGCAAGGTAAAGTCAATGAATATTTTCAAAATTTAGTCAAATTTATGACGAGTTAGTTTTGTCTTTTTGGTCAAGTGAATGTTTATTGCAGCGAACTTTTAACCAGTTCGAAAATTCCGATGTGTACCACTGGAACATGTAGGGCTGAACATGTTAAGGAATCATTTCACTGTATCGCTGCCTTAATCGCAAATTAATAATCGCTTGCAGTAATTTTTAAGGATCTATTACTGTACTCTTCCAGAATAGATCAATCAAAGAGCTTTTAAGTTCAAAGAGAATAATCACAATTATTTTTTCAACGTGATTAAAGAACAAACTTACCCAGATGAATGTTTCAAGCGACAAGGAGAACTGATGAGATTTAAAAGCTGCAAAACGCACTGGTTGTTTGGCCGCCTCACAGATTATCATGAGAGACGATTTGACTTTGTGGTTGCACGCATACCAATCCTCATGAAATGCGTCTTCAAATGTCCGCACACTCTGAAACATTACATCGTTAGTGAATATATCAATGGACCCTCTTCCTTAACAATATGAATTCTTAAAGTTTTTCCAACCCAATTGTAAAGTCCATTAAAAAGTAATTTTTCAACTAAAAATGCCAAACTGACTACTTTTTAAAGTATTTTTATTATTAAAACCTCAATTGCCTGTCGCCAAGGGCCAATAAGCCTGTATGGCGATCTGAAGACAGTGCGGTACAGGGCCAGATTTAGGAATTTTGGGTCCCTAGGTTCACTCAGTGGTGCGGGCTCCCAGGGCCAAAGTGACCAAACGTCCGTTTTGAGGAGGTCAAGTCCTCCTTTTTAACATTGTCTCCTCTGTCCTTCTCGACTTGTTCGTTGCACTGTGGCAGAGCGACCAACAATTCCAGAGCGAAACTTAACAAACCAGAGTGTAACCAAAATTTGAAAACCAAAGAGGATTTGGTGATTGGAGGCCTGAAAACCCTAAGTTGAAAGGTTTTTGGTCTATGGTATTATACAGAAAAATTCGTCCAGAGATTCACTCAATGGGTTTTGTTTTCCAGACCAAAGTGTTATGATGGAATTAAATTATCCAAACACCACCTTTGTGTGTCTCACTCTTGTGAATGGCTGTTTTTTATGACATTCAGCCCGATATGGGTCAATTGGTCTGGTATTGGGTGATACACATCAGAATTTTCGAACAAATTAAAAGTACATTGTAATAAACAGTAACTTGACCAAATAGAAAAAACTAACTTAAGACATAATTTTAACTAAATCTTAAAAATATTCAATGAGTTTACCTTGTGTATAGCTAAAATAATTTGAGTGAAATTCATAAATTTTATTAGTGTACCACTGGCATACTGAAATCCCCACGGGCTAACTTGTGCCATATGTGGTACATACATGATTCACCAATGGTGCGGCAAGCAGTGAAGGGGCGAGCAATACACTATTGAGTGGTTAGTTATTGTAACTACCAAAGGAGTACAGCAATTCCCGAGTCTTTTGACGACCCCTTCCACCATTTTTGGTGTGCTTAGATCACCTATATTTCTTCACGATATATTTTTTTACATAAAAACTTCACACGTGTGCCACCGGTGGCCACGGTGTGTCTACATAACCCTAAAATACAAATACACTAATAATATAATCCAGCAAAGCTCCAAAAGCTCTATAAAAAAGCATTGAGGATTGTTGTTTCTTTTTACATACCTCAAAGATAACTGCTCCACCAGTGGCGCATGCTGAGATCATGTTTGGTAAAAAAACTGACTGTTGACTTCCATTGGGCTTAATGTGTTGAGCATTATTTAGATATGAAGTAAAACTTGTTTCTTTTTACGTACCTCAAAGATAAGGTTGGAACCTGCGATTGACAGCATGAACAAGTTGAAAATAATCCCACCAAAATAACAACCGAGGAGAATTTGTTCCACAACTCCATAAAATTGGCGGTTCTAAAACATTTTTCACAAGTACCAATCATTATGATATTATGAACCTGATTTATACAGGTTGGTTTGTATCACAAATTGATAAACTTGCCAATATCACTTACCTATGGTGCGGACAGTTTGGATTTTTTTTTAATTGGGGAAGTGGAAACAAAAGCAGAAGGCAGTGTATTAAAGTAGTCCGTTGTCTCAATCCACAAAAAGTCCCAGGATTTGGATTGCCGTTAGAAATAACTCATATTTTTTATTATTTACATTTTCCTTATTACTTATGAAAAGTTGATTATTTAAACAATCTAAAAGAATGGTGAACCCTTTAACTACAAGGGTTGCGTCTCTCTATGGCTTATTCAGTAAAGATGACCGCTAGTATAAAAAATGTGAAAATTTTCATCCTATCTCTGAAGTCTGGATTCCCATTTTTTTGTTCCTTAAATTCTTTTCAGATTTTCTTTGGCCAAACCTAAGGCCTGTCAACACAACAGAAAATTTTGCAGCGATCTGATTGTACTGTAACTATAATGACAGTATCAAAGTGTTGTTTATGCTTACAATGCTTTACAATGGTCTTTTACTCCAACTTTTAGCAATGGATGTTGCCTATTGTTTATATTTTAGGTTTGAGATGTTTGGTTGAAGCTTCTTTTACACATTAAAACCTTTTGCTCCAACTTCCATAAATCGTTTAATTTTTCTCAGGTTGATGAAAATGTTTAATCTTTGAACCTCAGAAATCGCAATAATCTGCAGTTTACATGTAACGATATTTTGCAACGATCTATGTGAGCAACCCGATCATTGAAAAATATCATATCTGGGCATGTAAACGGGCCTCCAAGTGCAATTGTCTTACTATACTTCCCTTCCTGTGCACACTGGCGACTCTATGATTCCCATATTTTTGTTACAAGGTAGGAAAAAACTCTAAAATGATTTTTTTAAATATTTTCCATTGAAACGTTTTTATTCAGGTTGTAACATTTTATAAATTTCTGAAATCTTGATTATTTAATGAATTTAGACATGGGCGTTTATGCTGATAATGTAAAAATAAATTAATAAACTTAGCAAAATCTGATACAATTATTTAGTTGAAATAAAATGTTTTTTACAGTACCTGAGTGATGGCAAAGACACCACTTATGAGAATGACAAACATAACAACAAAGTAGGTGATGAGAAGTGGACTGTAGATGTCGACAAACTCTTTGCACAAGCTGCAACAGTCAAACATTGAGTTGAAATGTGTAAATTTTACTTTACTGTAAACTTATTTACCTCACTTGGGATGGAAGGCCTTCAAACTGTTGAGAAAGTAACATTTAACAAGTGTTCAGATATATAAATTCTAAAAATGGTTGAAAATTCTAAGTTTTACCTTAAAAGCTGAACGTGCATCTGAATCCACCTCTTGACTCGCTCTTCACAACTTGACTCCAAGTGCCAAGATTGGTCTTTGTTGAATTTGGCTTCCTGAAGGGGTCTTAAAAGTTGAAGGTCACCGAGGTTCGATTTATTATTTTTCCCCGAATTGACTTTGAGTGCATGAGCGAGGCTCGTTCTCAGATGGCGGAAACAGAGCGTTTGTAAAATCATCGTGACCATTAAATAGTAGTGGTTGGCTTGTTGCACCACCGTCATCACTGCCGTTGAAACCGCCTGGAAAATCAAAGTCGGCCAAAACGTGGCATTGTTCACCCCCCAAGGTAAAACGTATATCCAGTCATTTTCTTTGTTTGACAACTCAATCAAGTCCGAATAGTTCAGGCCTTTTACGATAACTTCCATCACCAACAGAACATATACGCTCATCATGTATTGATAGATAAACCTATTTACAAGCCTGGCATACTTGTCGACTTCTTTGACAAACTCATCGGAAATGGGATCTTTCAAAATTATTTCGACAAAGTTTGCCATTGCTTCATAGTTCTTCGCTATTTTGTTCCCCTTCATGGTGTAGAAAATTATGAGGGTAACGTTGTTTACCATTATGACCAGAACGCAAAACACACCGGATCCGTCGTCCTTGTTCAGTCTGAATATCAGAGTCATAGCAAGAAGGATGATCTGGAAAAAGAACATCGCAAATAGAACGCTCAGGTAAATGTTGGTCATGACCTTGGCGAAATTTGAGATCCTCCTACTACCGATAACATGAAAGCCAGCGTAATGACTTAGTGTTAAAACAGATTTGAAAATTGTATTTGAAACAAACATGTTTCAGCTTTCCCTATTCAAAAGCCCTCACTGTTCAACTAACAGGAAAAATAAAGTGTCATGTTATACATCTAATGGACAATCTAATTACAGTTACGTTCATACAGTACTAATGAGCAACTCATCATTTCAATGAAGGCAATTGTTGATAATGATATGGAATAAGATGGTTCTAAATTAACGAGCGTATTAGTTTGTATTAGAAAAACTTAATGTAGGCTATTTGCCATGGACTTTTTGTAAAATGGTTTCATAAACCATTATGTTAGAGGTTCATAACCATAACATTAAGGCAATGCCACTAGAGTTCCGGCCAAATCATTAGGCGGGTGAGTGAGTGCGCTGCTGGCGTTCAAAATATGTTTTTGGCAAATCATTTACCCATCTGAAGTTATAGACAGTTATGCTCTTTGTTTATGTTTTCCATATCAGCTGAGTAAGTTCTCCAAACATACCCAAGTAAATGTGCTTCTATCTGTTGGAAATATGTTCAACTACTTAATTATGTAGAGGAGCGGAGATGTCTTTAACATCAAGTTATTTATACAGCTGGAGTTTCTATTTTTTGCCACTCGCCTAATGATTTGGCCGGAACTTTAGAATATTTCTCAGGAGGAGTAAGGGATAGTATATTTTGCCCTTAAATACATTTTTTGAAACGATCAAGGACAGGATTTTGAGCTAAGAGGAAAAATATTTTTTTGTCATGCTGCTGTATAAACTGTGCTGCTCTTTAAAAAAACCTTTTTTAATTGTTAAAAGGTATTTTAACAATTAAATAAATCAGTATAGGATCCAGTTGAGTGTTGAGGTCTATTAAAAAGCAGCGAGTGGCTATTGAATAGGGTAAAGGTAAAAACAATGATGCATTGAAACAGTAATTGTGAAGTCTCAGCTGATGTCCTTGGCTTAAAAGACTGATCAAATTACTGTATATCTTCACTCTTGAGTTATTATGATCTTAGGATCACTTAAGGCTTCCACATCTTTTGGTAAATAAACACATATTAGTACTCATTTTCAAACAACTAATCTTCTGTACAGATTGACTAGTTCTTCTGTAGTAATTGACATAATTAAAAAAATATATTTTTAGAGAAGACCTGAATTGACATCTCCCATGATATGTGGAGACTCTATAAAATGTCTTTCTGACATCTTTCGCTGTGTATTATAGTTTTCTATTTAGTTATATAGTGGCTCCATTTTTGTACACACAATTGGGATCTCGTTAACGATAAGAGATAAAAACAAGATTAAATTAACAAAGTAGTGCATAAAAATAAGAAGACTAGTAAAATGGTACAATTAAAGTATTCCTCCACCAAACTCGTTTTGCTACTCTCATAGTTTTAATCAAAATGAGCAAAAGGGGTTTTTAGATCTCATCTAGCTTAGACCTCGCAGCTTAGACCTAATCTAAATGAAGGTACAAACAAAGTTTTATTGAGATTTGTGGTGAAATTAATGAGATATAGAATTTTACTTTTTTCCCATGAGGTTACCATTGGGACAACATACTGTGTTAACCACTTTCAGTATCTCGGTAACCATTGGACATATAGAGCGATGGTTCAAAACAAGAAATTGTTTTTATTTTTTAGTTGAAGTCAATTTTTAAGTAGTGGACCTTATAAAAAGTAATTATTTTTGTTTTTATTTTTATATGTAAAAAATACAAAAAACCCATTTTTGGGGGGGATTTAACCCCCTTTCGGGTGGTCCGATTGGGCTGGTTTACAAACATGTCTGAGTAATTACCACTTTACATGTCTGTACCAAATTTCATAAAGATCAGACAATTTTACGGCCTCTATCGTGATAACAGACACATATATTGATAGATATATTTTATATTTACATAAAAATTCGAACAATTTTTTTTTGCTTCTGAGGGCCCCTAAAAAAGTTATCATTGTCTTAGGCTTAGGTCTTACCACGAGACCTATTCTTCCCTATAGGGGAAACTCGCTAAAGCACTATAATCGCGGTTGCCAAATAGGGTGGGAGGGTAAGTGCCCTGCTGCCGAAATTATTGTTTATAATTTTTAGCGTAGTTAATCAACTTATATGACCATATATGTTACAGTATACAAAATTTACATGAAAAGGCTCTTATAAACGCTAAAAAAAGTTTTGACAGGTCAACAAAATTATTTAGTTTAGTCATTTCATCTGAGGTGTATTGGCCAATTTGATGAGTTTACATTTTTTGCCGCCCTATTCCATGCACTCTACTCTCGATCTAATGTCTTCATTGACATGTTTTAATAATTAAGTGGAGGACGTGTAATGTTACTCAACCATTAGCTTCTTATAAGTGATTTCTTTTTATATCTCTTTTGCAAGTAGCAAAGGAAAGGACAAGAAGTTGTCACCCATGCAATTAAACAACCTTAAATGATACAGTTAAGCTAAATTTGTTGATGTAACCTAATATGTAGGATGATGTAAACTAAATTTGTTGATGTTGATCCCAAATATATGAGGGATATGAAGAATTCAAAATGTCCGTGTATCTGTTGGAGTTAAAACATTAAAAAAAGTATTGATCTAAAATTATGCACAAGAGAACATCAGACAAAGGCAAGAATATTAAAATTGTATGTTTAATTATTGTTAATTGACCTCAGTACTTTCAACACATAAGAATTGATGTGACAAAAAATTCTTAAAAAAGCAACACTACATTATATTTAGATAACCATATTAGAATTTACCAAAAATGTTATCTATCTTTTACAAATTCTTTTATTGGCATTCAGCATACAATATTGGCCTCCAGATCTTTCAAGACAACATTAAATTTGGAGGGATGTCCTCCAAGATAAAAACTGAAATAAGAAGCAGAAGAATCCTATTCATAATCAATTACACTAAGCGTCACGAAAACGTGATGTTCTCAACTTCATAACAACTGGTTTTTTCCAGTATAATCATATAGGAAAATGACTAGCTGTTTAAGTTATGAGGGTCACAATTTTTATTTTTTATAGTATGTAAATCGAGTCGTACAAGTAAAAAAAATCTTATGTATTTAAAAACTTTATTTTTAAACCTTTATGTTACAAAATTTGGTTATTATTACCATGTAATACATTTTTTTAACCATCTTGCTCAAATTAATTTGTAGTCAGTTTAGGGTTGGTGGAAGAAGGGAAAAGTATAAAAACCCTGTAATTTAAACGATTAAGCACTTTGTAATTCTCTGGAATGGGACCAAATTATATACAATTATGGCTCATTTTACCTTCAGTTACCCAGGCAAAAATGAAATATTTTCCCCTTATTTTCAGGAAGATAAGCACTAAAGGCTAGAATGCAGCACACCGAGCATATTTTTCAATCTATTTCGGATGTCGCCAAAGTTTCTGGTATCATGTATGTCAATACAAAGCGAGTTTCAAATCTGGCATACACTCTTGGGAATACTTATTTATTGTCTTTATCAGTCCTTTTCACTCTCAATGCAGCTATGATCTCATCTGTGTTTTGGGACTTTAGAGAAGGAGGAGGGTCTAGCTGCACCGTCAGTGTTATGATGATCTACGGCATATTTCTCACAATATTCTACGTCATCAAAGGAGAAGAAATCTTTCAAAACTTTCAGGATTTTATGGGAGTCAAAGATCTAATCTGTTTGTCATCAGAAGATTTACATCTTTACGAAGAAGTGTTTGGCAGGCGGACCAAACAAATAAACCGCTTTATCAAGTGGTCCTTTATCTTTATGTTTTCGTTGGTACCGATCAACGTCCTCAGACCAATAATAGCTCACGAATGGAAGTACCGGAATACGTTTTTGTTTAAAAACAACCCTTTGCTTTATCCAGTGTATTACTTCAATGTGAGAAGCAGCGCGGCTATTTTTTGGCCCACTCTAATATTTGAAACCTTGGTACTTACCACGATGATAGTTCTACATACAATCAATGACCTGTATATTCTAAACATCATGATTTCGCTGATATTGCAATTCAGATATCTACGACTGAAATTGAAGACCATTCTCCTTTCTGACCCAGACAGAACGGATTTGGACCATCAGACTTTGGGGTTCCAACTGAAACTACTTCGTGACCCTCTGGAAGGATTATATACTGAAAATCAAACAGGAGCAGTTGAGGAAAAAGTAAAAATATGGATTCAGCACCACAATCACGTGTTGAGGTAATGAACACATTAGCAGGTTTTATGCTTTTCTTGTTCATTAATGAAAATTAAAAACATAAATACCCCTGTTGGAGTAGACCTCCACACTCAGCGAATATAAATTGCTTGAATAAATTATTCACACAACCTCTTGTCAAGTACAATCATCGGACGTCCTTAAAAAAGCATACAAAAATATTCTCCATGAGAATAACGTGAGAATTATTCGCACGTTGTTCTCTGTAAGAGAGTATGCAGGTTTGCTGCCTTTTATATATATATATATATATATATATATATATACATATTTTTTTTTATAATCAAGATAGTTTAAAAATATGATCAGCAGTGGCCAACGCTTGTTGCGAAACATTAAATAATTACTTACTATCCATATAATTCCTTCTACACTCTGTCTTTGGAAGTATTACCACTACCACTCTTGAGATGTAGCAGCTAATTTTTAGAGGATAGTTAATATTAATAACTAATAGTCCTAGCTCGAGAATAGCCCTGATTAGCGAGCAATAACTGTATTAGGAAACAAAATCAGATTAAAACATTAAATTTTGTTGTGGATTTGTTTAGACTAAGCAGAGAATTTACTCGCCTCTATACTCCGGTGATGGTCTCATTTTTCCTCTTCATCTTCGTTATCGGTTCTATGGGCATATTTTACATAACAAAGGTAAGGTATCCAAATGTATAATATATACAGCTGACTTTTAAAGCCATGTTAAGAATCTATTTTTTTTCGTTATTTGGTATTAATAAGTAGGAAATGGGCCGTTTATTTTATAACATTCCCAGAACAAAGAAAGTGTAAATAATTAATACAAAAATTAGATATAGGTATTTGTTAATAAACAAGATTTCTGAAAGAAATTGTATGGTTTATTTCTATTGAGAAACTTCTTGTGATGCAAGTTTTGATTCCTGCATACCATAGAGTGATATTGGTAATACATAGGTCAATTATTTCAGGTAAATTCAAACACCATTTTTGTCGTTTAAAAGTAAGTCAAACGAAACCATCAGAATTATAACAAAATCTTGATTCCAAATCCCTTGAAAATAATCTTTCAAGGATTCAAAGGGTTCAGAATAAAGTCCTGCCTTTAAACCATAGAGGTGATATAAAACATTTAGCTAAAACATATAAGATCAAAATTTAATTCTGAGAGTGAATTTAATCAAATTTTCATTTAATTTTTGAGAGTGAATTTATTTAATTCATTCTCAAAAACACTACCTAGTTAAAACAGAGCATCCCAACTCTTCTTACAGCCTAGCATAGCCAGCATAGTAAATTTGTAGCAAAATACATAGGCCTATGTCAGCTTTTAGGCAATCACATTTCAATGAATTTTTATTTTAGGGTCAAGCTGAACTCTTCACTGTATCGGAAAAAGTTATGATTTTGGTTTATTTCGTGGCAGACGTAACTCTGTTCCTGCTACTATGCATGGCAGGCACTTACTTGCAGCTGGAGGTCAGTTAAAATAAAAACATTCTAGTTATTTTATATTTAAATAAAAATCTTAAGTCTACTGGATGTGGTTGGTGGCAATAAAAAAGTAAATAAATCAGTTTTATCGATGATAATAATAATTATTATTTATTGTAAATGGCACCATTTGGTGCATTACAATGTTTTACAAAATATTCATTATATATATATTATAACATTATTAAAATTTTAGCTTAAAAAATTCATTTGTATCATAAGTACAATGATTTGTCAAGAATGTCTTCATGTACTTTTTAAATTTGTCATCACGTAATTTTTTGATATTTGATGGTAGCTTATTGTATAGCTTTATATTTGTGTACGTAAATGCTCTTTGTGTTTTAGTGTATCTTGTTCGTTGTAACTTCAATTTATCCATATTTCTTGTCCCATGGTCATGTGTAGTGTTATTTTCTTCATATAAACTGTAATTTTTTCTTGTATATAGTAATGATTGTAAGACGTAAATCGATGGTAGTGACATTATGCTTAGTTTGGTGAAGAGAGGTTTACAGTGTGTCCTTGATGTTACTCCACTAATAATAATGGATCCATGGATAAAGAATTCCATAAATTAAATAATAATTAAGGATGAATTTGATTAAATTTCAATGTTAATCTTTATAACCAATTGTCAAATGTAATTTTAGCCTTAACTAAAAATTGAGCTAAAAATACAAGGTTTCCAAAAAGTTAACTTTTTCAGATAAAACCATTCATACTTTTTATTTGAAACATGACAGTAATAACCTACTAATGACAGCATGAAATTACTCAAGACTTTTTCTTCTGGCTCAATACTTTTATTGACCAATCAACTAGTTGTTAGTCTAAAAACACTTATTACGAGGTATTTATCGTCTAGAGTGGGATGGTGTGCCAGGACGCATTTCACGCACCTTGGTACACTCACAATCGATCCGTCAAGACAGCTCTATTGACAATCATCACCGTATGTCAAAGGCCGGTAAGAATGACCCCTCTGCTGAGCCATACTGCCGAACTGTCCCTTCAAACTTTTGTCTGGGTAAGTATTGTTGGCAAGGTTTAGTTGCTGAAGGCTTGTAATTTTTGGGATAAGAAAATACAGCTAGTTTACCTTTCAAAGAGATGGTACATAGAACCATTGATTATCTGCATACAAGTGTGTTGTTGATGATAGAACACATAAGAAGGTTTCGACATCTTAAATATGTTTTATTGCCCCTGAGCTGGTGTGAAAACAGATTAGTGGTGTAAATACCTTATGTCGTCCAGCTCAAAAACGGTCTTCAATGCGACCTAGGTTTCAGTACTTTTGTACTATCATCAGGCTACAAAAATCTTCATCCAGTCTGTTGGACGTCGTCGAAAGCAGAAACATGTTCAGTCCACATTTTAAAAAACATTTAAAAAGACGAAACACACAACAGACACGGACACGGACACGAATTCGACACATAAAAAACGAACAGTTGTTAATTTACCGGCCGTGGCGGGCGAGATCCACATCGCAACTGGAACGGTGGCGGGGTGGCCTGCCTGACCTAGTCGTTTGTTTTTTATGTGTCGAATTCGTGTCCGTGTCCGTGTCTGTTGTGTGTTTCGGCTTTTTAAATGTTTTTTAAAATGTGGACTGAACATGTTTCTGCTTTCGACGACGTCCAACAGACTGGATGAAGATTTTCGTAGCCTGATGATAGTACTAAAGTACTGAAACCTAGGTCGCATTGAAGACCGTTTTTGAGCTGGATGACATAAGGTATTTACACCACTAACATAAGAAGGCACAAACAAATAATAATTTTCGTTCCAGAAATGGACTTCTTCAGGTCTGAAGGTTCCAGACACTTATAAATTCAAGTAGGTTCTACTTGTTATACCACGTGTAAAAATATATCCAGGAATAAGATGGGATCATCATTGGGCCTATGCAATACTCTGTACTACAATTCTTTAGGGTTAATTAATTAATAATGTTGACCAAAAAATCATTGTTAACCAACAATTAATTAATGTCCTCAATTTTATGATTTGTTCAAGTTATGGTCTGCAAAATTGAGATTCTCTTGTCCTAGAAAAATTTAATTTTGAACACATAATCAGACCAGAAAATTATTAAATGCCGCAACCTATTTTGGGTTTGAATAGATCTAAAATTCTACTGACCACTGTTAAATGTTTAGGAGATATGTGATGTGTTTTGTTTACAGGTGGTGAATTCAATGGCATCATTTTACATAGCCTTTTCACGCATACAAGACATGTCTAACCAGAACAGATTGACTGAGTAGGAACAGATTTAATTAATTAATGTAGTACATTTAGTGAACTTATTGCTTCGATGCTTCTTCAAAATATAATATGAAATAAAAAATAAAACGAAAATTGTTCAACTTATTTTTTAGTTAAGTTTACATTAACAACAAAAAAGTTTTATAAACAGTATTTAGAAAAAATGATCTTCAAACAAAAAATTTGTCATGTTTATAGTAAATTTGTTGTTCCTAGTGTAACACAGCTTTGTCATTTTAAAGTAAGTTGTCTGTCAAAACTGAAATGGTGGGTATAGGGAATACTTCATTAAACAGCTACAGCTTTCAAAATACTCACACGGTCGTTACCTTCAAATGGTTTGATGCTTGAAATGGTTTCAAGGATCAGCTGATTTCATGTCATTACCAAATGCTAAAGTACAGGTACGTTCAGCTGCTAACAATTCAAAGTTTAAACATGAAACTCAAACATCAATGCAAGTAAGGATTTACTATCTAATTCAAGTAAAAGATTTGATACCTACAACTGTAAATTATGAGAAGTCACTAAACTAATTTTGGGAACTTTTCATTATTGAAAATATTTTTAAAATTTTGAGAACTGAAACAAAAAAAGTTGATTTTTAAAGAAACATTTTCACAACCTTATGGTTTATAAAACTTTGAAAAAATATAAATTATTAAAAAAGATTAATGGAATTTGACCAACATGAATCTTTTTTTCTAGTGGCCACTAAAAACCCGTTGTTTTCTTATCCACATAGACCTCACCTTACTTTATATTATTTGTTTCACTGAAAACAAACGTTATCAAATTAAATATTTTGCGCTATTTCACAGCGATCGTGTGGCCAGCTCTACTGGCCGCCACCATTAGCGTGCGGAAGTCAGATTTTTTCCACAGCAGTTGTCATATACGGCCAGCTGTGCTGGCCAACATGAAATCCAACGAATGTTCGGATCTTCAGCAGGATTGGCCAATAAGTGCTGATAACACATTTTTATTTTTCTAAATTTTGCATGATGCCCGTAGAGTGCTGCAACCTAGTGAGGAGTTATTTAACTAAATGATCAGCAGGCTTCCAACATAGTATTGTAAAAATCCCCTACAATAACATTGCAGGTTTTCAATGAAAACAATTCCGAGCTGGTGGGAGTGAGCCGCCATGATGAATGCCGAGCTGATGCGGAGTGGGGCTTGGCCAGTAGAGCTGGCCGTCTGACTGTTAGAACCAAGCCATATGGAAATAAATTCCAACTGGCTGCTGTCTGTGTTGTGGCCACTCCTGCTGGCCTTACCATTGCAAATGGTCAATACCCCCGTCGCAGCAAACCTGCGTACTCAGCGAATTTCCAATTACAAAATATCCAGTAATTAATCCATTATTACGAAAAAAAGAAAAATAAAACAAGTGATATATTTATATATTCAAATAATATATTACAGCTTGTTTTACAAACACTTTGTAAAAAAAAATTGGTAATTTACTTTGATGAAAAAACACAAAGATTTCATATAATGAAGTAGGCAAGGATGTTTATTTTTTAAATTATATTAACATATATTTGTTTAAAAACCAAAATTCTATTAAATACATTGATAAACTGAGAAATTAATCAAAGCGATTCCTTGAAAACCTCAGTAGAGTGTAAATAGTAAATTGGGTAAGCCAACATTCTGCTGCCCTGATACTAAAAACACAGGGAAGAGCTAAGTGGCAACATCTCGGAGACACATCTCGGAGACCAATGGACTTAGAGAAATGATTCAAAATACCAAATTGTTTGTTTTTTCGAGCTAAATCCAATGGTGCAAACAATAATTGGATAAATATAGTATTTCAATTTGAAAAACTCAAAAAACCCATTTTTGGGGGGTAAAATGGGGCCTTTACCCCACTTTGGATATGTCGATCTGGCTGGTTTACGAACTCGTGCAAGAGAATCTAGTTTTACATGTCTGTACCAAATTTTGTTACGATCGGAGGATATTTACGAGAGTTATCGTGCTAACAAAACTCAAAAAATGAAAATTCTATTTCCCATATAAGCCCATGTTAAATTTGGAAACAAATCGTGATTTTTGCAGGTAAAAATGCGTTTTTACAATAAACTCACTTCATATCCAGAAAGTACACATAAAAAGCTGTCAATTAATATAAATATTAATCAGATTACTGAGGTTACCCTGAACGGATATTTTTTGTCCATTCTGTTCTGTTAAAACGACGGTAATAGCTTATTTCTAAGGAAATTCGCTAAAATAAACTTATACCATAGCAGGTGATAAAAACAAGTTTGAGTTGTCATTTTACAAAATAGTATACTTGAATAACGAGTGATATCGCATTGTATCACAAATATATGTATATCACAAATATTATAGTTACGTATAGCACCAAGTTACTTGCAAAATAAAAACAGTCTTACTTCTAATCTTAAATATTACAAAACAACCTTATTTTCTAAAGGTACATCTCACACAAAATGACAATATAAGTTGCACAAGCACAAGGCCACTGAAAATATAATAAGTTAATTGTACTGCAAAACAGTCTTACTTTCCCTTAACTTAAGCATTGCATAAAAGATTGTAATATAAGTTACATACAGGAACAAAGTTACTTAAGCTACTTGTATTATAAAAACAGTCTTACTCTTCCTAGATAATACAAAACAGCCTTAAGTTCTTAAGGTACATCAAAATGGTTTCACAATCAAAATGCTAGTCTTTACTTTTACTGAGAAAGCCACCGGTACAAAAATACTGGACAAGTCTAGGCTAAGATACAAACACTTAATTATAAAAACAATCATACTTATTCTAATGTTATATCTTACAAAAACAGCCTCAAGTTCTCAAGGTACACCTATTTCCTGAATAAGAACAAATTATCACAATTCTCAAAGAATCATTGCACAAAACATGGATATTTCACTACGAAATGTAAAAAAAAACATAAATCTAGCGACTACCTTCTAGGAACTCTTTTCAATACATCATCAAAGCTACAAGTGAGATCTACGCCCAAATAAGGATCCCCCTGCACGAATGCTCGCATTACTTTGATCGCAGAAGGGGTCTGCAGAATTATGAAGGGTTGCAAATTGACTCTTGATGCCAGGGGCAAAACAACAGTTGAGACTTTGGTCGCATTTATAGTAGCTGAGATTTGCAACTGAAATCCAAGCAGAGGACCTGAAAGGACAAACTTCATGTAAATCACAGTTTATAGGACAAAGTAACAGATATCATGCTCAAACTTTTATTATTTTTGGGCAAGCGTAGAATCAAGTTATAACAGTAAGGTTTTTATTCGCAAAAATAACCATTCCGGACAACTATTTTTTTTTATTAGCAAATTATCCAGGCAAGTCAATTAGAGTGTCTCGCATATTACTAAAACAAAGGACAGTTGGAGCACAAATTTCAATTTCTGGAAGAAAGCAACGTTTATCACAAATGAGGAAAAAGGGGCAGTAGCAAATAAATAGAAATACAAAAAAGAAAACACACATAGTAATTATATATAAATTTTTCTCCTCAACAGTTCATCTTCATGGTAATATTCAGAAGTAAATTATTACAACTTTTATTTGATATACAGTATTTTCTATTTGATGATAAGCACTGTTTCTCATATAATCTAAACTAACACGACCTTTTCCTGGACAAAATCCGACAGCCTAAGATGGAAAAAATTACGATATTATGGACACTGCATTTAGGTGTTTCGGTACGTTACCTTGCAGCTGATACAAGTTGAGTGTGGAGTGGTTCTGAAGGGCCATTAACCAAGTTTGACTCGGAACAGTCAACCACTGCAGCTGGTCAACATTCTGGGCCAGTAGCTTGTCAAACAACTTCCCGTCGCGGCGGTACACCTGAAAAAACAAACTCCGTTGACGATCCAAATAAAAAAGACAAAGGCAAAGTAAAAGCAGTCATCACAGTAAGTTTTACAAGCTGATCATTGTATCTGCACTCTAACCTGGAGTAACAGGCTAAAACTGAAATCTGTTGCGTTTGCCAAATTCTGAAACTGAAGTGGCGAATTGAAGGCTGTAACTGAAATCTGTTGCGTTTGCAAACTTCTGTAACTGAAGAGGTGAACTGAGGTCAAAACAGAGGCACTGGATAAAGATAACAGTTTGATCTTCTAGAGCGAAGGCTCTGGGATACTTCAATATGTGTCTGCTTGTATTTTGTATAATTGTCGCGCTTATTTCACATCAGCATTTTCTTTTTTCCACTACTTCTCCTCAGTGTTGATGAGAACCTTACAGTTCAAAACCAAGAGATACAGGACTTTCTTCATACAAACCCATTTGTTGTGCCTTCTCGACAGTTTGCTTATTTCAACTCCAGAAACCAAAAGGGATCTGTAACTCATAAAGGTCCCTCAAGATGTACAGAAGAGGTCCTTTGTTTTTAAAGTAATTTTAGCAAAGCATAAAGTTCTTTGAGCTTTGGCTCTAAAAGACCAACTTGCCTTTTTTGACATGTGCCTTTTGAGTTTTAACTTCAATTTGCCTCTTCAGCTAGAAAAGTTTGCAAACGCAACAGATTTCAGATACAGCCTGCTACTCTTGAACAGAGTGGACACCACAGGGGTACAAACAAACAGGGTGGACAGAGTGTATGCTATTTTTTTTTCTATTATTCAGATCAAAGCATTAGGCAGGTGAGTGAGTGCACTGCTGGCGTTTAAAATATTTTTTGTTAGATTAATCATCCAACAGACGATTGTGGAAGAAAATAAAGAGCATAGCTGTATAACATCAGATGGGTTAACATCTGACGTTATAGGTGGGTCTCTCATTGAGCCTGATGATGACTCGTGTGACCAATCGAAATCTATTGCCATTTTTCATCTTTTATTTATATTTACCATCTTTTATGCGAATATAGTATATTTTAAGTGTTGCAAGAAGTCTTTTATTTAAATCCAGTATATAAAACAACACGCATCCTGCTAATTAAGAAGTTATTTATGAAATAAATTAAAGAAAAAGTCAGTAAGTATTTTGGTTGTTCCGTAACATCTTGAGCAGTTTGTTGTGGATTATTTTATGGTAAAATTTTTTGTGGGTTTATTTTGTACTACAGCCAAAACCCTGTTGTTTTTAACTATTTAAATATTTTGAGGGTGAAATAGGAAATCGTCATAACCACTCGATCTGCCTGGTAAAAACTGCTACACTTCATGCATTTGCGACAAAATCTTTACATCTCAGTCAGTACTACGAGAAAAATTACAACTCTGTAGTAAAAAACTGCATTTTTTAGGGGCCTAGGATGTAAAAAGAACCAAAATGTATCAATTCGATCATTTTCACATTTCTTTCACCAATTAGGTTATCAAGTAATGTCAAGAACAAATTAAACTCTCCCTTGTCAAATAAAATTATTGATATTCCATCGCATAAACGATGCCAGGGTGGTTTTTCACAACATTACCTTGATGTAGTCGGCGTGTCTTGGAACTTGAGCTGGCTCGGAGGATGCGACCGCTACGAACTGCCCTGCCGGGTCGACTGAAACGCTGATAACTTCCCCGCTGCAGTTGGCGACACTGTGGACGTCCGCCAACCACTCGTACCGGGCCGAACTGGACCACTCTCTGGGAACGTCTAGACAGCCAAGTGACATAAAAATAGATTCTCAAGCCCACCTTTCATACATCTTAAGACTGGGATGCAGCACTGGCTGCGTATTTTTACCGGAATATGAGTGAAGGATGAGTGTAGGATGATTGTGGTGAAATCTTGTAGACTTATTACTAAGGTCGACATGTTCCTTGGATAGGACTGTTAATTAATAGCCAAATTAATTGGTTGCCAATGAATGAACATTAAAATATGAAACACAGAAATATGAATATCGCTAAAATCACAAAACAAAAACCTACCTCCTGAACGATTCTGATTAGGTGAACTCCAAAAGCAATGCTATCGGATTGAGGAGACCTCAAACAACTACCTTTTTCAAATATGAGCTAAATTATACTGATATTAGAAAAAAACAAAAAACAAAGAATAAACATAGTTAATACTGTGGAAAATATTACAAGGGAACTGCTTTATAACCTAAACTAGTAGATATACCCGCTTCTTCGCCCGCTGAAAGGATAGCTCATTTTAATTCAATTATATTATGCCTTGTGCAATTTTTGGGAATAATTAACAAATGGACTCATTTATTTGGGTCACGTGCGAGCAATTAAACCCTTAAGATGCAGGTGATAATTCCACTCTAGATGAAAATGAGAAAGTGTAACGCTTCCTCTAAACATGTTCCCCTCATGATTAGCAAATGGTATAAATTAACTTCCTCCAATTTCCCAATACAGAGATTGAGGATAACCCGGATTATAAAACAAAGAAGACACTTAGGATGGATTTTCAACTTGACATCAATCTGAATTTAGCACGTTTTTGAAAATAAACCGAAAACTGTAAGAATAAGTAGGAGGTAAATATCTTGGCCAAAAACCTATTTCCCCAAAAAGTCTCTCGTTAAAATTTTAAATTTCATTCTTTTAGTAGATTAGTTCTCGTACCTTTTCTGTTCCCTGAAAATATTCTACAGGACTACCATTCATAGTTAGGAAAAACTAAAATGGCCGCCATTTTGAATTTTTTTCAAATGATCTATTTTAGCCGTCTGAGAAAGAATATTTACAAAACCTTTCTTTTTTTCGCATCTAAAGCCTATAAAGAATAATTGTGCCAAGTTTCATGGCCCAAAGTCTTGTGGTTTTTGAGAAATTAAGCTTTCAAAGCTATAAGTGGCCGCCATATTGTATTTTATAATATACCATATTTAGGCCTTTAGAGACAAAATATTGCAAAATCCTTTCTTAGTACACATCTAGAGCCTGTAAGGAATATTTGTGCCGAGTTTCATGGCTCTAAGCCTTATAGTTTTTGAGAAACTATGATCAGTCAGTCAATGGGTTTTGGCTTTTATGTATATAGATGAATCAAGACTCTCTGACATTGGAGCACTGTTGGCTTCTGGTGAACTCACCTAACTTAAGGGTCAAGGATTATTGGATTCCAAGGTTAGAAGACGGATCCAATGCCGCCTGTGGCCAACTGGTTGACTGACAAAGTACCAAGTAAGTACCAAGTACCAAGTAGTTCGAGGACCTTTTTAGTGAGGCTGAGTCACACTGAAAAAAGTTTTTAGGCGAAAGCCACTTAAGGTCATTCCTAACATATTTTCCTAAACTTGTGTTCCTAACATTCCTAACATATTTTCCTAAACTTGAAAAACTCTCTAGCAAGAAAACTTTTCCAGTTGCTATATTACCTGAAGTGATATTCCAGGAATGCTGGACTGGCTTGAAGAAAGCTCTTCCCTCCGTGATATCAAAATACAAGACAAATCTGAACATTCCTTTTGAATTTACCACAAACAGTGTGTTCTCTTCACCTTGAAACAAGTCTCCCTCAAAAAAGCTGACACTTGAAACGTGCTGAAAAAAAATTGACTGATGAAAATTAAATAAAATGGTACATTATTATCCCCAAAAAATTAACCAACAGCCATTATTACGGCTGTGAATGAAAAAACCAAAAGCATAACTGAAAACTGAAATCAAATTTTATTGATTTTGAATAATCAGGTTTGTTGACACAATTTATAGAGTTGTAAAAAAAGGTAAATGAAATTCAAGCTTAAAACTAAGTTTACACAAGTATGTATGATGGTGTCGTTTTTATGGCTTGCAGATGTTGTGTAAAATGACCTGTAGGTTTAAACCTCAATGAAATGCCACTGTTAAGTTTTTGCATAAAAAATTAGTGGAGCTAGTAGCTACAGATGCCCCATAAAAAGCAGCGATACGTTACTTCAGCAATAAGTTACAATGGCACGTGAAAACTTCAGCAATAAGGCACAAGTAAACTTTGGGAACTTCTGGAAACAGACATTTAGCTACTGTAAACTGACTGTCAGTAAATATTTGTGCAAAAAAGCAACTGACCTGGTCTAGACGCTTGAGTATAAACCTTTAGAGGCACGTCTTTACTAAAACTTTCACCTTCAAAAGACACCACCACTACATGCTACTACACACTAGGCTTTATGATAGATTAAACTTATGCTACTATACACTAGGCTTTATGATAGATTAAAGTTACGAGTTTTAGTTACAAAAAGAAAACAGTTAAATAGACTTTAATTTTAACAAGAAGTGATAAAAACTTGTTTAAGCTTTTTAGATTCTGTATTATACTTTGTCGCCGACTGACTCACCTTAAAGTGATCCTTCATGAAAATCCACAGATGCTTGCCACTGTATTCACAGTCTGAGACGCCCTCTGATGATTCGGTCAAGACGTAAGTCAACTCATGGAGGTGCAAGATGATGAAATACTTCAGGGCGAAACCAAACATTTCCCGATGAATACTTGTAAACGTTCCAGTGTTTTTATTCCACTTAAAAATATTTGTGGTGCAGCTGTTTTCACTGACAGCGAGAAAATCTTCATCGCCACTCTGCAAAATTTGAAACGATAAGATCGTTCTTTTTCTGTTAAAAAGTAAACATCTTAATAGCTTATGACATTTAAAGACTCAATGTCAGCTAATATTGAAGCAACACTGATCCCAAATCTTAGCGGCCCGGTTAAAGATAGGGATGAGTGAATGACTTCAATTTTAATGATAAAACTTTGGATGAGTTTTAATTTTGTTACATTTCAGGAGTTGTACTGTAAGGTAAATAATAGTAGTTAAATTATTTGGCAAAAATTGGAACTGAAAAATTTTCTACGATATGATAAACATATATTATACTGACTATAAAAATGTTCCTGCATGAATCTTGTGAAAAGCAAACCATATAAATTGGGTTTGGTATTGAAATTTGCAATGAAAAACTGAAAAAATACACAATACCCATTTGTAATAGTAGCCAAAAAATATCAAACTTTATCATGAATAAAATTGTAAAAATACATTAGACCCTTGATAATACGGCAATGCGTTAATCTGGCTTCCAATAGTTAATATGTGTTCTGAAAGCTGACTCCAGCCGATTTTGAAAATTACTAACTGGTAATGGGAATAACATTGAAAAACTTGCGAAGAAAGCCTGTCAAATGCAACCCTACACATTTATCTTCGGTAGATGGCAAGGAAAATTTTGTTGTAAGTGCAATGAGTGTAGTAGAAATAGTTTTTTACCAGTTTTGTTAGTATGCTGTGTGTAAATGTTATACACATTCACGCAAGCACTTACCTTGAAGTGAGTGACCAACGACGGTACAGACGCTATCGGTAAAGTCTGAGTCACGTCCAGGTACTGCAGCTTGCAATGCTGAGCCCTCGCTGAGGCTAGCCGAGCGTTAGCCTCCTCGCAGGCCTTCGTGAGGTTACGCTGCAACAAAACAATACTGCCAGTCATTGCACTACTCTCTGTTAATGTGTGTGTTTTCTAAGTTTTATTAAAAATATTTTTATGGGTAGTTGAGTAATTATTATTCAGTTATCCATAAATTATTATGGATTATTCAACTACAACTATAAGTCAACAAACAACACAAATCTACTTATTCACTTATAATTACAAGGTGTATACTTATTTATCACATAATAAGAACTCACAATCAATAACAAGACGATTCATTCGCTATAAAATTAACGTTGCGAAAAAATCTATTGCACATTTGTGCAAAATTTGAAATTGACCAGTGGAACTGTTTTTGAGGTCTCACGTTGCGTAAAAACCCACAAACACAGTGATGGACAGCACATCTTTGACTCCGCTAATACATAGATTCACTTCACTTCGTTCGTTCATCAATTGTAAATACTATTATCCAATGCTTTTATGATTACAAAACAGATTGTTTAAAAAAATCTTTCTTTGGTTGCAATCTCTTTCTGGCCAATCTCTTTATAATGTCAATGGTGAAATATTTGAAGAGGTCCCACAGACATATAAAATTTAGGTTCCACAGGTAATCTGCAGCCAAATTTTCAAGGCTTGTAAACCAGGATAGGAAAACACACCCAAAGTCGTAATATTTCCTATCTCAAAACGCTCTCCTGATCTCACACATTATTTTTGAAACTTTTAAACAATAGAGTCAGTAATGGCAAAGTGAAAAATGCAAGATAATTCCTAAACTAAAATTCAACCTTTGGATTCTTCAGAATCTTTCACTTTTATCTTATACACAGCAGTTTCATGATTGAGACAATTTGGTGCAAACTGTATACTTTTAAGGCAAATACAGTTAAGGGTCAAACCGAGACTATAATCTACATGGAACTTTAGAATAACAATTCCTTACACACCACTAAGATAATTAGAAACTCATTGCAGTTCCCCACACCACAAAAGAAAGTGGAAGGTCAGTGGTGTTACATCCATGCAACCACCACTCCAGTGGAAAGTCTAACTTGAGGTAACATGCAATAGTATTTCTGCGGCCCCATGATTTTGTCATTGGCAATATGAGGGGGCAATATGGTATGGTTTTTGTTCTTTGCATTAATTACTAAACAAAAACCAGTGAAATCAGTTATGGGAGTCAAACTATTTGATCGATTGAACACAAAATTAGATTTTCAAAGATTCAAAGATTAATTTGGATTAGTCATGTTTATGTATGACAAATTTAAGAAAATACGTAAAAAACTATTGAGATTTATTTAACTACTAGAGATAAATTTATAAAATATTTATAAGAACTGATCTGAATCTTTAGTCATTCTTCTAAAATTCAAATTGTTTAAATCAACCGTTCAAAGAACGCTAGCTATCACTAAATTACTACATTACTCCCCCTCATATCACCAACCTGCCAAAATGAAAGAACCGCCTTTTCATCACCTAAAGCGTTGTAGCGGTACCTCAGTACAGACTCTAACCTCCTCGCCAGCTTACCTTCATCTCGCTGTGGACGTCCAGGAGCCCTCTGGTGATATTGTCGGTGAGCTGTTGCAAATCCACGTCTGCCAGCCTCCCTCTGCCCGAGACTGGGCCGCTTACATCCAGCGTTCCGTTGATCCTCCACTCCCCAGAGATCACCTGCTTTCTGCAGACGAGTTTTACATCAATTTTATTATTACACTGTATTTATATAAAATTAAATACTTTTTGTAGAAAAGGTAATTACTATATTTCTTTATTCAACAACTAAACAATAACACAAACTTAATTATAAAATCAGCTGGTAGCTATTATATAATTACACCTTGTACTACTTATTTTATTTGCACCAATTATAGTAGTCAAACTCCTCATCCAATTCAATTAAGATACTGGTAACACAAGCATAGTAACTAAAACTGACATGCAATTAAAATTGCATATATTACTATGGATCAAAATGACACATAACAGACATTGGTTTAATCTTAATAAATAAATCATAAAATTTCTAAAAAGAATTTTCTGGTACTACCTTAAGACTTGAACTTTGCAATTTGAATAAAAGGGATGGAAATAGAATTACAGAAAGAAAGAACTGCGTCTTCAAAGAATGAGTTGTATCCCGGCACATGAAAACCTCAGGTTAGAGAGTCAGCAGCACACAGCTGATATAACAGCTTCCTCGGGAATGAAAATTAGACCTTCCGAATCACCCAGCCTAAAGGGGTTCAAAGTTGAAAGGTCAGTATCGGTACATAATGACACCAAAATAACTTTCTCTCTATATTCAGATGGCTGAGGCAAATCATGAAAAGTTTGCTTCCATTTACAAGTTTTGACGATAATTTCAATGAAAATGAACAAAACTTAGAGGGATTTTGTGACTGAATTTTATAAAAGTTAATATAAGAACAAAACCTTCCTCACCTTGAGAACACAAAACATAAAAATTATTTGTTTACTTTTCTTGGAATGCTTTTCTCAGTGAATCCTGCTGATAAAACATAAAATTGGATCAATGGTAAAAGCTCACCTTCCGTTCTTTACTACTCCAGTCTCATTCCACAATGTCAAGTTGATTCCGGATATCATCTCAGACGAGACAACATTCCCTGCCGCTTCGACGCAATCAAACTCGTATTTTCCTGTAAAGCAGTCAAAATTAAGGATAAATGAGTCATGTCACTTGTTTAAAAAATTTACAGCAATAGTTTGGCACCATCTCGTTAAACGATTGACCACACAATAAAACTAAATTCAAAAGTGTAAGGTGTATAAAGAAGAACTATTGTAGTTTTTGCAGTAAAAATATGTCCTATCACCTAACACTGTTGAATAGTTCACTAACCAACCTATTCAAAGATAACAATGCAAATTCACAATAATAGTTTCCACAATCAAAAGAGAGTCGTAACTCTCATTAGACCACTCTACGCACTTTCCTGATGTGGCTTTGCAAATTTTATCTTTTTTTATTAAAACTAAACAATGGCTAGTATGTCCAGATAAGATGTTTATGCAGCAGAATGTTATTTTAATTTTCATCTGATACATTGAAATTGCTCCTGGTCATAATATCAGAAGAATTTAAACATTAGACCAAAGAGATAAAACTTGAGGATACAACTTAGGCCTACTCTAAAAGTCAAAGCTGAAATGGGCTTTTTTCAAGGCTAGCAAACTTCCTCCGACATATTGGGGAAATTAATCGAGTGGCTAACGCACAAACAACACAGTATAATGGTGAAGAAAAGAACACATTTAATCTTAAATTAAACAAATATCAAAACCCTTAATAGTGTCCATACTTTATGCATGTTATGAATTTCAAATTATTACAAAACCATACTAACCGTGTAGTTGTTGGTCCGAGGCCAAGGTGACAACTTGCTTGAGGTCGAGTTCGTTGACCAGGGCCCCAGTGTCGATGCTTCCATCGACTTCCAACTCCCCCACTATCAGGTCCGATGCCACTGTCTGGTCTCCTGATATCTGCCAAAAATCAGAGAAGAAAATTAGATCAAAATGAGAACACAATTAAAATTAAACTCATCAAATTTAAAGATATAAAATATGCTCTATTGCCCTCAATAAATATTTTAAGAAATCTAAATCTCCTTCCTGCAAAAGAGTTCAACAGAGATTTCAAAACATAATGACCTATTTTGCGACGAAGGACAGTTTTTTACACAAACATGTTTTTTAGTCTTTCACTGGGTGCAGGTTTTCTTTTCTAAGCCGGTTTTTACTAGTGACACAGCTACAAAATCATCTCATCAATCAACGAACCATTCATATTCACCTTAAACTTTATGCACCAACTGTGACTCAAGTTATCGACAACAAACTAACTTGAGCTTACTTAAACAAACATATCCTAATCAAACCTTACCTAACCAAACCTAATCAAAGTTTCTTCAAGAGACACTTTAGGCCAAGATTTTAATTTTAGGAAAAGAGACAGACAGCTAGTTTACCTTTGAAAGAGTTCAGGCAGGCCATTGAACACAAAAAAGTCACAAGAAACCACAACACTTTGTCCCATTAAAGAATCATAAGGACTAAATGTTGAGATTTCTTGTGACTTTTATTTATTTATTTAATTTATTTATTTATTTATTTATTTGGAAATGTTACAAAACAGGTCAAGCCCAATTACATTGCAACATTAATATTTTTACAAGCATTATAAATCTAAGTGGTGAAGATTAAAATGTCCAACAGTCTTTTTCACTTGCAGAATAAATATCAGTAACAGTTCTCGAGACCTTCAGCCTAAAAACTTTTTCACATGCCCAAATATAATGAGAAACACTTACTAATTACTCTAATGAATGCAAAACATTACGGGTACGTTGCATATGTCCCAATTTCATATGTCCCAAACTGTGAAAATATTAACATTTTCATTTGTCCCATGTTTCATTTGTCCCAAAATTCTTATAACACCAGAATTGTCATATGTCCAAATTTCATTTGTCCAAAATTATTAACGTACCCGTAATTTTCATCTGTCCCAAAATCATATGTCCCAAATTATTCCAATAAAAAAATTTGTCAAATGTCCCAATTTCATTTGTCCCAAACTGTTTAAAAAAACGTAATATTTTTAAATTTTCATATGTCCCAAACTTTATTTGTCCCAAAATAAGTTGCAATAAATATTAAATATCAAGAGTATCATTTGTCCCAATCTCAGATGTCCCAACACATTTTATTTAATATAAACCTGTAATGTCATATGTCCCAATGTCATATGTCCCAAAGTACAGTCAGTGCCATGGGTACGTAGGTGTAGCGCGTTTGCCGCTTGTTTTTTGCAGGCATTAAGTTTTATCAGTGCCAGGAGTACGTGGTGTAGCGCGTTTGCCGCTTGTTTTTTGCAGGCATTAAGTTTTCTCAGATAACAGTACTAGATGAATTAATTGTAACTGCGCTGACACGTTTTGACGAAGACATGTTTTGTTATTTAAGAAGACGACAAATAAATGGTTTTATATATATAATTTAAATCCAACCGCTCCAACTGTAGAATAAGAACATCCTGGAGTAGTTAAGAATACATGTGTATACAAACACCATCTCACCATCTGGTCTTAGCCTAGGTAGGTTATCTACAGAGTGCCTTTCTGTCAACCACGGCCACTTAATTATTGGATAGTAAGGTGACCACACTTCCCGTTTTGAATGGGACAGTCCCGTTTTTTAGCGACGTGTCCCGCTGACTCGAAGAAAACGCTCGGGACGACCCCATGTTGGCATATATTGTGGAAAAGTTAAATACTAAAAAAACCTTTGTAAAACTAATGACAGCGACCCTGGCCGTTCTACTGGACCGATATACATGCGGGTTGTACATAAATTAACACGTAGACTACGACTACCGGCCGCCACAGTGCCGGGTACATGGTGCTGCTGTAGCTGTGGGAGGGAACGTGTTAAGGTTATCGGCCCCATATGTGCAGGTTTTATGTGTATTTTTTAAAAACTTTTTTGTCATACTGCTTCAAAAACAGCTGCTTTTGACACATGCGTTGGGATTCAAAAGTTGTTATTTTTAGTCCTTGGATAATAATATATGATTTGATGATCATTATTTTGCTAGGACCAAAAGGATCATTGTTGATGATACTTTTGATTCGAGGTAAATAGTTGAACAATCTTCATTCGATTATAAATAATCGAAACACTCATCGTTATTGTACATCAGCGTCGATGGTGAGCTATCGATTGGATCGGGAGTGGTTATAAGTTATTATATTTAATTGCACTAATTCATTGTTGCATTTTTGACGGTTTAATCAATTTGTGAAACTCGCTTATTTCACCAATCGATTATTGCATCCGTTTGATAAGTCGATTGTTGTTCATTGCCGTTAGTCTAACCTAACAGAAATGAAACAATCAGCTGATTGCTTGAAATAGCAAGAACAATATTGAAGCATCATTGGGATTGGGGTATCCTTAAAGGTAAACAAGCTGTAACATTTTGGTTTTATTAAGTAGTTTGCGTGTTGTATTGAGCAATATAACAAAAAAAAAATTAAGTGACTAAGTAAAAGGTCTTAAGTGACTACGTATAAGTTTGACGCAGTCCATTCCATCAAATGATGGGTCAAAGGCAAAGAAAATGGTAATTGAAGGCCATGTCACACTGCCGTTTTTAAAACGTCCATCCGCATACTAGACGGACGCGACGCCACGGCAGTGTGACATGGCCTTTACGATCACGCATGCGCATATACTACACCTCCCCAGGTACTGAGCTTACTCCTTTCTAGAGATACAGTATGTGGCGTGGGCGTGGCCTACGGACGCGAAGCCGGTGCAACGAACGTGCAACGAGCGCAAGCCGGGCGACCAAATGATATGACGAAGTGATTTTTTAAATTATAACGGAATATTAAAAGGCAAAATTGTTGTCAATCATAAATTACAATTGAATGTAGTTTATTAAACTACTAGCAGAATGATTGCAATCACAGACTTTTGGCTTTTGATTATAAGTTGACTGTGCGACCAAGGCCCGCTGCACATTGTAGCGAGGCGATAAGCAGCATGGGTGGTTTGTGGTAAAATTATTAGAGGGTGCCAGCTCACCTAAAGTTTGAAGTATTGTATGCTCAAATTCAAACATCAATCTCCCATTTAAATGGTCCGTTTTGTTTTAAGTCCAATCCCAAGTAGACAGACAACTTATTTTATTTAACAACAACCATTTGTAACTTAAGCAAAGATCTCAAACAAAGTCATGTTGACATTTTCCACCTTCACTGCCAACAAATACACCAAATATCAGAGGGTGCCAGGCACCTCGAGGTACAGGCTGGAGGGAGCGAGGACTTGGTAAGAATTAACACCTAAATGTAAATTTATTTTATTTTCCATTCTTTCTTCTTTTAATTAATTTTCTTTTGTTTATTTATACATATATCTCAAGCGGTAAATGCACAACATACTACAGTACACCTCGGATTATCCGGATTAATGTGACGGACCACCGATCCGGATAATCCGAGGTCATTACAATATCGCTTAAATAGCGATCGCCTACCTTAGCCCATGCTAAATTGATGCAGCGTATCAAGACAGTACAACATATTAGTCTTTTAAATTTTACGGGGGTTTGATTTTTTAATACATTTAAGATATAAACTTCATTATTAATCATACAAATATAATGTTAACTTTTACCGTACTTACGGTTTAGGTTTGGAATAAAACGCAAGATTAAAATATTTAATTTATAAGATATCTTAACTCAAAAAACTCATACTTGACATAATAATGACGAAACTTAAAGTAACTCAAAACTTAATACAGTATAACTCTTCTTAGGAAATAACGTAACACATCAAATGACAGTAATAAACTAACTCACAAAATTTATGTAGGCTACGCCTTTACTGATTACTGTTAGCGCCCCAAGTAGCAATCCAGAAAATTACGTTCACGAAAATGCTGTAATTGACTTTTTAGGCTATGCGATTCCTACAATTATTATTCCAAATACAATTACAAATTGAATTCCTTACAATTATTGTAAATCCAAATGCGTACAGTAATGTATTACATTTTCATTATACTTTTAGAAGGCGCATTTCAATTGTAAACTCGTTAAAATAATGTTTTTGCCGTGATTGTAATATTTTAATTTCCGCACATTTTAAAGCCGCACACAAAGTTGTATTAATGAAAATCAAGAAATGAGCGAGATATCGATTTTTTCTCATTCCCATAAGGATAATATAGGGACAACACACTGTTTACTATTTTCAATATCTTGGTAACCAATGGACATAAATCAGTGATTCAAAAAACCTAACTTTTTGATTTTTCAAGCTGATTCTAATGATGCCAACTAAAAATCGGCTATTTTAAATTTTCATGTCGAAAATTCCTAGAGAAACATATTTGGCCACCATTTTCTAAGATGGCGACTTTATTGATTGTTGTACAACAATATGTTCAATACAAAAGTTATAGGTCCTTCAAAACCAAACAACTTTTGTATTTAGTTTACTGATGTAAATTCAATACTAAAAAAGTCCCAGTCAAAAAACTATTATTGGCGGCCATTTTTCCAAGATGGCGCCTATATTTGTGAGTTTTCAATAATAAAATAAATACAAAAGTTGTTGATCATCCAAATCTCAGCAACTTTTCTTCAGTAACCTTTGTAGCAAGATTAACAATTAAGATGCACCAGCCGAAAAATACTATTTGGCAGCCATTTTCCAGCATGGCGGCTCGGCGGCTCCATCAATTGTTGTACAACAATATGTTAAATATAAAAGTTATAGGCCTTTTCAAACCAAGCAACTTTAGTATAAGAAGTTGTTTTCTAAACTTAATAGTAATCATGATATAGCTCAAAAACTATATTTTGGCCGCCATTTTCCAAGATGGCGGCTTGAGCACAAGTTTTATTTTCGAAAAAGTGATGGCGTTTCGAAGGTAACATATCAAGGAACATATGGTAAAAAGTCCCACTTGGTTACCCGATTTTTTGAAAAATATTTAAAATTACTGGTCTAAAATGTGAACATTACGAACTGATTGAGTACATTGACTTTGCCTGTAAAGTCAATTAAAACACAGGCTCATCGTGTTGTGTTTGGGTTCTACTTCGTCAGGCCCATACATAGGCCTGATTTGGTTCAAAAAATCCCTTATAAATGAGAATTTTTTCAAAGAGGTGGCCATATTCATATAGCGCATAAGTAATAATAGCTGTAGACTATAACCAATTATAATTTTTACTATAAACATTGTCAATTTACTGGGACTTCGCGGTAAAATAGACTGTTTTAACATGTCCATCAAGAAATGAGCTAAGCAATAACAGAAGAACAGTTCAGTAATATTTTACGTGATTTAAGTCACCAGCAAAGTGAACTGGAGTGGAGTATTATAATGATTAACTGCAACTGTTAATGAATCAATCAAAATCAAACATAGAAGAAAAAAACCAACTGAAAGGTTGGAAATAATTTATTTTTGGTAAAAACCCCGACTTTAATTGCTCTAAAATGGATTAAATAATTTTTAAGTCAAATTTTGTAATATCCAAACTCACGTATTTCAAGTCGACGCGGCTATATATTAGCTAGAATAGCTCGAAGTTTCAGTAACGTTTAAATAACGTATTTATAAAAATAGGGTAATTATTGTATGGTCATGCTCTATACTTTTTAGGGCAAACTACTGCTTGTTTAGATGCATTCTGTCTCAACACATACAAGGTTTAAGTGTAACATTGATTTTATCTCTGTCACAGACGAATACTTCATCTATGTCTGTGTAAAATACGCACCTTTGAAGACATTTTAAATCAAGTTCCAGAAACGTAAGATTTATTTCTCCTTTTTCAAGGTGTTAAATGACTGGGCTAAAATATAACATATTAGCAATGTCCGTTTACGTGCTTGCATCTGGCAAAAATTTATAAGCCAGAGAAAACATAAGTATGTTCACTAGGGATGTATCGGTACGACTTTTTACAAAGTCGGTACCGGTACCGGTTCTTGACAAGATCGGTTCTCGGTTTTCGGTACCGGTACCATCGGTACCGTTTGTCAAAAAATGTTATATAATGTAATGTACCATCAAACCTACAGACAATCTATCGTATTTGACTGTTTAAAAAATGTTTTAATTTTCAAGTGTACGTTTCACCAAGACATAAAATACTATCTGTACACTTATTATCTACTACTACTATAAAATTATTAATTTAATTGTTTGTTTTTATGTTCACAAATAATAAAAAAATCGATATCTATTATGTGAACAAAAGAACAAATTCCAAGGTGTAAAATAAGTTTACAAATTTGTTTACATTCATGGTTTTACAATTCCCATAGAAAAATAACCCGATTCCAAATAATTTTAAAAATTAGAGTAAGAAATCAATCAAGAACAAATTGCAAGGTGAAAAATAACAGTTTCCAAAGTAGTTTCCATTGATAATTTCACAATTAATTCCCAAAGAAAATAAACCCATTCCCATTACTTTTAAGTATTAGAGTAATAAATCAATCAAGAGTAAAAAAAAATTTAAGCTAATTTTCGAATCAGAAGTAATTTTAGAAATATTATCGACCTTAAATAGTAGTACGCGGTGGCATTTACCACCAGCGCAACGATACAATACTCGAAACAATACTTTTATCAAAGCAAGTCTTAGTACTTCCAGTTACCAAAGTAACAATGTTCCAAGTGGTTTTACAAACATTTGAAGAGTTTTTTTTTAATTTTTTCAGCTAACTACTCTTTTACATGCAATAAATATTTTTTATTTGCTTGTTTCTTAATTTTTCAATGTCATAAAGTTCCTTGAATTTACTTACCCGAGCAAATGTACTAAATCCAATTATATTCTGCCTTTTCTTGTTTTACATCATTGGATGACCAATGTTTTTTAAATTGCTACTTTTGCCACTTCAAAATAATATTTAAAAATATGATATCAAGTTATATACCTTAATTCTACAAGAGAATTGTAAACACTTAGCCAAGTTTCCTTTTCTTAAAGTTTGACAAATAGATTCAGATTGTATTTTCAAAAGTTACTATTTCTAAATTAAACATTTGATATTTTTTTTGTGCATTTCTTTTTGTTTGGTCACTGATTATATTTTATGTTATAACAGTGACACTCAACGTGTACCTAATTTTTGCTGAATGATCTTATAAGTTTAATCGATGTTGTTCTACAATAAGGTTTTAACCAACTAATAACTGATGTTAAGGTAGCCAAGACACTTCTCCCCAGCTGAAAAATAATTTGTACTTCAGATGTACATTTCTCTCTATATGCTTTGTAAATAGTACAACAAAACATTGAAATTGGTAACCTCTTAATTCTTGGTGATGAACTTAAACATCTCATGCACCTAATTATGGTAATATAATACACTAATAAAGAGTTCAGAAAAATAGGAGAGTGAAAACAGGATGGTGCCAGATAATATAAATGGACTATCAAGGGGCGTTATTAAATGCCTGGAAATGAAGAAATCATGCCATTCGTGTGTAACGGGATACACAAGTACATTGAAGGCGTTGGCTTGTGTTTTAAACCACTCCAATACCGTGTCGATTATCGATCCTACCAATATACATGTTTTACCAGAAACTGCTGTACGGATATAGCATGGTGCAAAAGCTTATATGAACATTAACATCATGTTCCTTCTATATTACAAGTTTGAATCTATCAACTTTACAGTACCGTAGTTAGGTAAATAATCAATTTATTAGTAACAGTAATAACAGTAATAAAATAGTTGTGAACAGTATTTCAGAATTTTTATATAATTCTCTAAGCGATTAAGCGATTAAATATTTATAAAACCTAAGACAAACAAATTTAGAATCGAGTAAATATTTGTAGGTCTTTGACATTTGTAATTTACCGTTTGTTTTACAAAATATCCTCCCATCCTCCAGTTAAGATTCACTTTTTTCACATCACATCATCAGTTTATATTAAGTTAAAATGGGGAGGTTGGTTTGCCTCTTGAAATATAAATATTAAATTTGTAATGATCATGGTGAAACCACAGAGGATGTTATGAATGTGAATTCTGGAGAGATGGATATTGATTATGAAGAGGAATAATACAACTACAATAGGTCTTTTATTGTAATGAACTAGATATCCTGTTGCTCGAAATCGAGCAAAAAGAAAATTATATCATAAAAGATTAAAGATTGAACAATTTACTTTAAGTGAATCATCAAAGGGCCTAAATTAATAACAAAATTATCGCTTGATTACCGAAAATTTTTAAGTTGATTTATTTACCACAGGAGTTCCAGCTAAAGAATATTTGTTGTGATCACTAGTTCGGTTACCTACATTTTCCCTTGTTCTCTTGTTGCTGAAATTTATATTTTAATTCCGGCAAAAAATTGTGCCCTTCTTATATCAACCCAGATGTTGAATGTTACCCAAAATTTTATGGATTTAAGTCTTACAGCCCAAGGCCAAACTAAAAGTACTTTATATAGCCCTGTTCTCAGACCGAGAGTTTTTAAGATCTTGAAAATACAACGAAATCCGCAAATTAGATTAGATTTGAACAGTGTGACAGCAAAGGATTTATGATGCATTACTGTATCTCTCTACCAGTCTTTTCATCCAATACATGAAAGCCGTCACACTGTAAACATTTCAAGTTCATTTTGGTCCGCAAACAGCACCATGACGATCCAGTGATATCGCTCTGGGCTGCACCCATCAAAAATGTTACATTGGGAGAGTGATGCCAACAGTTACGTTCGTATTTCCTCCAACCGGTCAATGTGCGTGGTCTTCTTCTTATAACTGCACCAAATACAAAAATAAATTGGCTCTAGTTAGTAAAATCACAAAAAATACTTAAGTTCGCGCATGATTATCCTGACCATTTTAAAGATGGAATGGATAATGAATGTTAAGAGAGAGATAGACGATTCCTAAATATGCATGTAATTGGCTGCTGCAAAATGCTTTTTTGTACCTATTTAGTTTCCCTTTTAGACGATCTGTGTTTTTTTTTCTTGAAGTGTTTTATTACCTGTATGATAGCTACTCTTAATCATAGGCCAAGTTGAGAGCTGTCAGCAATCATAGAAAATAAACAATATTTGTTTCCTTCTGGAAAATGCTTTTTTTATTACAACTTATGAAAACATAAATATTATAAGCTCAAACCACTATTTAATAGCAAGTAAATACAAAATCAGAGAATTCAATGCATATTTCCAATTTTATAGCTGAAATTACAAAGATAACACGTACGCAAACAAAACCTCAAACCTTAACCTTAATATATTTTGACAACTAAAAATTTTTATTTTATTTTGAGTATTACTTAATTTATTTGCAGCTAGTATCAGTAGTAAAGGGGCGGGGCTTAGTAGGGGAGCGACTTCCCCTCCCCCCCACTCCCCGATGCATCAAAGTTCTCGCGCTGGTTGGGATTTATGTGCGCGAACTGTATGCTTAAATGTATTAATATATCGAAGCTACATTGTGAGACGGTAAACTGGTAAGTGCACCAAATAAAAAATTAAAACAACAATTCATTATGTGGTAATCAAGGCCAATATTACCTAAAAAAACCGTAGTAAACAAACTAAAACTGTTGGAAACAACTTCTTGTCCCGTCCCACTATGGTCAAAGCAAAGAGAACCGTCAAGTCAATAAAAACAACATTTTTCGAAAAAACATTAAATGTGCAGCAATCTGTGATTTACCAGTAGAATTTTTTAAAAGCATTACCATATTTCCAATTGCCAACACAGTAAACTGAGCTTTGTAAAACTTCGATGTATAGAGTCACTGTTCCAAAATTTTAGCTCTTTTCTCTACTTTAGTGAAGCTCTTTTTTTAAATTCTGAGGCGTATTGACAAATCTACTTAAATATTCCTTTTATTTGACACATCAAACGTTCAAATCCGTCCAGCCGTTGATGAGTATTGACTGTGATAAGAAAACCGCTTGCAAATTAATGTATGGATTAATAATTAAATAAATAAAGTAAATAAAATTATTTAACATTGTTTGAATAAATATAAGCAATAACAATATATAAATTAATGATAAAATTGATACAATGAAACATCATTAGTTAGTTTTCAACATAACAGTGATTTTATCATACACAAATTAATAGCTGAAGAGTTAAATTTATATTTTAAACTAAAACTATTAAGGGTCTAACATGTTTCAGTATTAGTCAAGTGCCTACATAAAACTCACGGCAAACACGCTACACCCACTCACTTCTGGCACAGACTGTACTTTGGGACATATGAAAGTGGGACATTTGCAATGCAGGTCGTTATTAAAAAAATTACATTTGGGACATCTGAAATTGGGACAAATGAAACTTTTTTGGTTTCATGTTTATTGTAGCTAATTTTGGGACTAATGAAGTTTGGGACATATGAAATATTAAAAATTTAGTGTTATTTTAGAGAGTTTGGGACATATGAAATTGGGACATTAGACAAATTTTATTATTGAAATAATTTGGGACATATGAATTTGGGACAAATGCATTTTTTTATACCTTCTATATTTTGGAAGATTTTTGGGACAAATGAAATTGGGACACATGAAAATATTATAATTGGGACAACTGAAATTGGGACAAGTGAAAATGTCAATATTATCATAGTTTGGGACAAATGAAATTGGGACATATGGCATGCTCCCAACATTACATTATACAATACTAATACTATAAACACTTAAATAAATTAACATAGACGATAAAAAATAGTTTTATCAATGATAGTTTAGCGTAACACTGGAATTATAACATGAACTAATTAATTACCGGATATTAATTGAAATTGTTGCAACTGATGGACGAACGGAAAGAATTTATGGATGAACTAAAAATATCTACATCTGCATTCGTTGAAATTTCATAATACATATCATTGTATTGAGAGGCGCATTGGCACCAATGTTAGTGCGAGAAAACCGGGGGGTGAACAGCAAGCGGGAGCGGGAATTATGGCGAGGAACCGTGAAATTGAGATAAGATAAGAGCGACAAATCGTCCAGCGAACCAGATGCCAACCTGTGAAGATAAGATAGGGAAGCTACTTTTCGTCTTTTATCTAATGAATCTATTTTGAAGATTTGAAGCAACTCCGAGTAAGGTGCAACTTCAGTATAATGACCAAACGCTTTGTAGTATAAATATCTCAGAAATCTTTTTTGGACACTTTCAACATTTTTAATTTGATATGTGTGATGAGGATACCATATCACAGATCCAAACTGAAGCCGTGATCGTACCAAAGAAGAGTAAAGAAGCTTGATTGCATTGACATTATTCAAAAAATTCCATAAAATTTAATTTATGTATTTTATTGCCTAACTGAACTCTTTCAAAAGCAAGCTAGCTGTCTATCCTTCTTTTCCAAAAATTACAAACCTTATGAACAAACCTAGCCTAACAAAACATAATCAAACCAAATCTCACTTAACATAACCAAACCAAACCTAATCTATCCTTAACTTGACTGAAACAAACCTGACCTAACCTCACCCAAACAAACCTGACCTAACCTAACAAACCTACCCAAAACCTACGTAGCCTAACCTAACACAACCCAACATAACTTCACCTCACCTTTAGCGTGTTCTGCTCCAACTTGGCCAGGTGCTGCCCGTTGACCTTGTCCAGCGCCTGGAAGTCTCCCGTCACCGTGACGGCCGCGGCCCGTAGTCGGGGCAGAGCCGAGGGCGAGTGCAGTCGGATCACGTCGTGCTCCAGGTCCAGTCCGCCGAATGCCCCGACGGAAATGTTACCCCGACTGCTCGCGCTCGCCAAGCGTATCTCTCCTGGTGGGGAGAGGCTTTAAAAGTCACTTTATTGGCACAAAACATTAGAAATACAGAGTGTCTATAAAAGAACTCAGGGATTTTTAAAATTCATATCTTAATAACTGTTGAAGATAGCAAAATGTAGTTTATTTCTCTGAAACGAGTAGCTCATCCAGTTTTATTCATAAAAATTAGGAATGTTTGCATCAAAAGATGGCAGTGCTGCGGAGTGTTGATCATGAAACAATGTAGCGCGGCTATCAGTGCTGTCTGGATTACCGCGCTAAGGCAACGCCGCAACAAAAGGCTCAATGCGTTATTTGGCTAATAGAAACTAAATCTTATGTTACGGTACAATGAAAATTTTGAAAATTCGTAATGTTGACCATCTTAGGCAATGAATAATCAATTCTTTGGCAACCGTCCCCCAGACATACTGGCTAGGACATGGGAAAAGGTGGAATATCGTTACGATGTGTGCTATGCTACTATGGGGGCTCAAATTGAACTTTATTAAATTGCTAAAAAAACTTGAAAATGCAACCTTTCCAATCATGTATTAAACAACTATACAACTTTTTTACTTCATTAAAATATTTTGCCTCAAAACCCCGAAGTTCTTTTATAGACACCCCGTTTATCACAAAGATATGCAAACAGGTGCTTTGTCAATGTTAAAATAACCCTTGTCTACATTATATACTATCTAAAACAAAACAAAATTTCTATAGTGTAAAAAAATCTTCGAAAATAAAAATTTTTAAGAGTTGCAAAAAACAGCCTAAAACCTTTGAACCTTTGAGATCAGTGGCCAGTGCAGGGCCAGAACCTAGTTCCTCTGACCCACTGGATTTTCATCAAAGTAATCCGAAACTTTGTAATTAGCCTTTCCTAGCAGAAACTGTTTACAATTGCATTTGAAGATTGGCTCCTTATTTCATTGGACATATTGTTGAAAACTTTTAGTGCCATATACTAATAGCCATGGACTTTTTGGACTTTTTTCAAAAGAGAGATAGTTTATGAATAGGATATTTTAATCTAGTGTTATATGTGCTATTTGATTTCAATTCATCAGAAATTTTAGGATTTTTTACCACCAAACATGTTAATTCTATTAGATAAATACAAGGAAGGGTTAAAATTTGTAATGTTTTTAATATTGGTTTACAAGTTTGACGTTTTTTGGCTTAATGTTAAGGTTTAGTTTATAATGTCGATGGAACAAAACTGAAGTCACCAGATCGATCTTAAGCAAAGTCTTGAGAAATATTTGCTGCCACTGATAACTGAGATTATAATGATCCGGTATCAGGGATTTTCAGAAATTGAATGGGGCTTGCTCCTTCTTTAATCCTACTAAGAGACGGTGATGATATGTTGAAAATTTTAAGTGAGACGTAAAATTTTAAAACAGAACAGAGCCAAAAAATCACCAGGTAACAGTAAACAAGAAATACCCCCGTTGCAGCAGACCTGCATACTCAGCGAATTTCAAATGCAAAACAACATATTTCAATCCAACATAGCGAGATTCAACATGTTTTTATAAGCTCCATAAGAATAACATGGGGAATGAGTATGCAGGTTTGCTGTTACGGGTATATTAAAACTGGGTGGTTTTAATTCAATATTTAGTTGATCTGAACTAGAAGAAGCCATTTACCGAGTTTTATCAAGATATGTTGAGAAATAAGCGAAATATAGAATTTTCTTTATTTCCCATAAGGTTAACATTGGGACAGCGTACTGTGTTTACCACTTTCAATATCTCGGAAACCAATGGACATAGAGCAGTGATTAAAAATACTAAATTGTTTGTTTTTTTTCAGCTGAATTCAAAAATGCTAGCAAAAATTAATTTTCTATGTAAAAAACTCAAAAAACCCATTTTTGGGAGGCTTTACCCCCCTTTACCCCCCATTCCGGTGGTCCGATTGGGCTGGTTCACAAACTCGTCCGAGTGATTACCACTTTACACGTCTGTACCAAATATAATTAAGATCGGATCATATTTACGGCCGCTATCGTGTTAACAGACATATATATATATATATATATAGATAGATATATATATATAACAATTCGAGCAAATAGTGTTTTTCGCTTCTGGGGGCCCCAAAATGAAAAGTTAACATGGTCTCGGGCTTAGGTCTTACCATGAGACCTACGGTAATAGCTTATTCCTTTAAGGAAATTCACTAAAAGAAAAACCCATTCACTTTCAGATTGATTAAAAATGAAACATACTTTCCAAGGAATGTGACTCGTTGATATAAATGGCCTCCGTTTTCCACCGCGACAGGTTGACGGAGTTGATGGTACCAGCCGTAATACTGTCGTCCACCGAGAGTTCGCCGAGGGTCACGTGGCCCGTGAACGTGACGGGATGGTCCACCTGCTCGTAACCACTCACGTTAACGGAGTCCTCCAAGAATTCGTTCCAACTCTCCCCGTTCAACGATTCCACGTCTTGTATGTTCTCTATGTTTGTCTGGAAAAGAATGTTTACAATTGAGGTTGAACAAAACATACAGATTTTCTAAATAAAATGTCTCTAGTTCGAAATTAAATAAAGAGAGGAGGTTTAAACATGTCTTATGATAAGCGTTTGAACCAAGAGCGGTTCAAGGGGGTGTGAGGATTTTTACCTCCCAATATGTTTTATTGTTGTGGTTTTCAGTGGAGAATCAACTATCAGCTGAGGGAGTTGTCATATTGAACCCCCTCCCCATACTTCCACGCTGGGATCACTTTCAGTTTGAACACCAAAAACAATCCATTTATGAAGAGTTTATTTATAAATAGTACCTTTCTTTCATAGGCAAAAAAAGCAAGAAATATTAAGAAAATTTTAAACTGAGTACTCTGTGAAACAATTTGTATAACATCTTCTAATGAAGAATCAACCTTTACAGTGGGCAAGCTCTCTTATTGGCGACATTTCAAGCAGCAAATTATACTAAGAAAGAGATTTCCTCATAACTAGCTTAATATGTAAATGTTAAGTTATTTTAACATGTAATATTATTTTGAATGACTCTTACATTTCCAGCGAACTTCTTCAAGCCTATAATTGGCTGAGGCTCATCCGTTCTAACAACGGACTTCATGAACGTGTCAAACTCAATATCGTTAATCTTCCCCGAGGTGAAATGATTCACCACTACATTCTCTTTGAACACTGCGTCTCCTAAACAAATCAAGAGTAATTATTAGTGAAAAACCCTTCTCCAGACACCAGATTTAAATGTTGAATGAATCCTAACAAATTTTAAGACAAAACAATACAAAAGCATAATCCATAGCTTTGAATTAATTAGATTTAATATACAAAAGCCTAAGAATACTTAAATAACAAAAAATGTCCTCTTTGCACTATTTTACAACCAGGAAAAAATGTCACGTTTATGAATGTATTGTGGACTCTAGGTAGACACTTGGGGGTGGACTTTAGGGGTGTTGAAGTATCAAAATATTGAACTATTAATAGGGAGTACATGGGATTTGACATTGATAGAAGCATTAAATATAAAGGTTGTACATGTACATCTTCTAAATGTACTAAACACCACCATCCTAAATCATTGTACAGCTAAATAACTAACTTTTATCATAAAATAGATCCCAATAAATATTACTGGGCAAAAATATTTGGTAGTCTTTGAATATCTGTTGAGTGTTAGACTGTGCCTGATGAGAAACATCCTATACTCTTATATGAGTAATGTTATCGTGCTTGTATGTATGCTTGCATGCTTGCTTGCTGTGTGTTTGCACAATTATCTCTAAAACGGCTCCGAGGATTTCCTTCAAATTTTTAAAATAAGTTATTTTTGGCTCAAAAACGTCTTTTATGCAGATTACTTGGCCAGAGAAAATCTATTAATGTAATAAATCAAATTTAAAAGTTGTAAAATTTTAACATTGGCCTTATGGGTTGCCGTAATGTTAACGAAAATAAACAAGGAAAGTGTAAACGAATAAAGTAATCATAACAGCTGTTTGGAATCTACAGCCATCAAGGAAAAATACAGCAAGTGGGATGAAGAGAACATAGAGCAATAAAAAATTATCAATTTTATGACATTTAAATATTTTATAGTAACTGGATGAACTGGTAAACATGAAATAACACCGAGCAAAGCTCGGTCCACCAGGTACTGACCTCAAAATAATGTACTGAAGAGAACGAATATGGTGTTGTGGTAATGGCAACTTGGTATAACAAAATTGTTTTAACTGAGTCTTCTTAAAAGGCTTCTGTATTTGAATGTTTTAAGAATTAGTTTAAAATTAATTTGGGGTGTCTTAGGTCGCAAGGCATAAAAAACCAAGATCCAACATTTAACTATAGGCAATTTCCTTCATCATAATAACTGGCAGTCATATAACAATGCATCTTAGCATGTGAACATATCCCTAACATAAATAAAATTTAAAATCTGTTAAAAACTGCTGTTTCAAGAGAGAGTATACCTTTGCAAGCGATGGTGTTTCCTGACAATGAACAGCGATGCCCGAGCTCGGTAATGTTACACTCGTTCAACAGCCCTCCAACACTGAGATTGTCTGACACTCTGATGTCTCCGTTTATAACCAAGTCACCTAAAAGGTATTCTAATTTCAATAACATCCATTAAAGTGAAATATTAGCAAAGTTTACAACACTTTCAACTAAAAACAAAGAATTAAGGAAAGGGTGAGCTGAGGCCACTGGTCAATCAGACTTAAGAATGAAGTCTATGACACTACTGATAAACTGTATATTACTTGAGGAAAGGGATAGACTTTCAGCTAGCTTAGCCAGGACGAAGAATCACTCTGAAGAAGTCCTCCAGAAGGACGAAATATTAGTGATGAATGTGTCTCCTTTAGTGTTTCTATGTGCTGCTACCATGAACATTATTTCTCAGGTAAGCTAGCTGAAGGTCTATCCCTTTCCTCACTTAAAACCTACCAAGCCCTTGGCTCTTCCTTAGAAAACTGTATATTACTTGAGTGTTGTTTGCTCCATCTCCAAAATAACAAAGCAAACACCAAACAGAGCTCAAATTATTTAGTTAGGGATCACAATTTTAAAAAGTTTGTATATATTCCCACTTATCTTCAGATCACAGCTCAAGGTGCAAAGTTGAACAGCTAGGACTACTGTCTCTCCAAGACCTTTCAGCATGACACCTGTCAAAAACTAAGCTAATATAAATTTAAATTAATATGAAAACTATCTGAAAAATTAAACCTTCTATTTCTTGATCAGTTGCTTTTGTGAAAAGCTCCTTTACTTTATGACCGTTGAATTCTTCCACAATAAGATCTTCTGAAATGTTTAACACGTTCAAAAAGCTCTTGCTCCCTGGAAACATCAAAAAAGTTATTTAAAAAATATACTTTTAAACAGCTCTTTAAAACACATGAACCTTGGTTTGAGGCTAGCTTTACAAAAACAGATTGGTTGATAATTAATACAGATCTTATGGACTTTAAAAAGAAAAGCTTACTATCCCAGCAACATTATGCTTTATCACAAAGTTTTAGCTACAAAACATGGAGTAAATCGACTTTTAATCAGCAAATGACCTAGTACATCGCCATGATGTAAAACTAAAATTGCCCTAATGTATGAAAGGGCTGAAAAAGTTTTAGGAACAAATTTTTACAAGTTTGCTGCAGCAAAAATTACAAATTTGAATTTTACACAACATGTTTTTTCACTTTTCACAACACACATCAGGGTCATGGGCCAAGTTAATAGTATTATAAAGAAAACAAAATCCACGCTAAATCTTGTATGAAAAATTAAAAATCAATTATCCATTTACCTGCCAAAGTAACGGATTTGTTGTTTTTAAAAACCATGTTGCCGACATCCAACCAATCACTGCACACCACATTGTTGCAAAGTTCTCGACTCTCCAAAATCCTAAATTCGATTTCATCCTGGAAATTAAGTCGCAGATACATAATTTCTTTCAAATTTATTAAACACCAATACTCATTCATACATTTAAATGAAAAAAATTGAGGATAAGTCATTTAAATGGAGTATGAATAATCAAGTGAGTGTACAGTTCGTGCATTATATCTCCGGCTATGACCACTACGCTACTAACCGTATCATATGATATTTTAAACATATGATTTTGGTAAACACTGCGCACAGTGTTTGATACACAGTGGGGCTATAGAACAATATTTTCAGAAAGTACCCCCTCTCACCCCTGCGCCTTGCAACCAGCTGACTCTGTCATAGCCGGAGATATAATGGGCAAACAGTAGAATGAGCAACATACCAACACTAATAATCAGCTGATTATTTTCCCGGATCAAATTCTTTCCCAAGGTCACTGGGTCCGGAGTTAAACATTCACAGTTTTCAGATTAATTGATTAAGATTGATGGGTGGAAATCTCAACTACAAAGCAGAACCGATAACAGCATAACCCATTATAACTAAGATGACATATGACTTACTTCTTTAAACTTTTATCTACAGGTTAAACCCTTAACCGCGACATACATGTTATTCCGTGGTAGTGTTCTATACATGCTATTGCGATGCTTGGAATATTATGTGCAACACCCTAGTTGCAATAGACGCGACGCCCGAATTTAGACGGATTTGTCGTTCTCAGCTGATTTCTTTGTTGATACAAGTTTTCTGCTAGTTTTTTCCATGTTACGACTATACAATTGACCCTGAGAAGTGACAGACCATTTGGTGCTGCAATTTAGTGTATTTTTCTGGAACTACGTCTACGCCACAAGCTCTGCAGTATCAAATGTCGCGTTAAAATGATAACGTCGCTATTCGTGTTGATCGTGTATTTAAACTATGTGCCACTGATCGCGTCTAAACCGCGGCGCGCCAACTTATGCCGCGGTTAAGGGGTCCACAAGCATTTTCGTCACTCAATCAATGGTTCCTTAAAAAAGAAAGAATTGGTATCATTAAAAAACCAAAACTTCAAAAAATTACTAACCTTAAAAACAAGAGGACCTTCTATTTCATTGTTGTCTTCGAGCCACACAGCATGGGCGGCAACATCCGAGAGATTGTATCCATTGACTCCTTCTTCCGTTACTATGTCTCCATCAACATGCAATTCTGTCGAAACAAAAGTTACCTACATAAAATCTTACAAACTAAAATAAAATTCTTGGTTTTTATAGTTTTTAAAAGCACAATTTGTTTTTATTATAACATTGTTAAGTCAAGTGAATGTTGATAAATTAATAGCCAAATAAGTTTTGGTCTTGACAAACAATTAGTTAAAAATTATAAGTAAGCTTTGAAATTAATTACTAGATCTAATGAAAACATTTTGTTTTATTAGAAAAAAATCGAGTCATTTCCGGATAATTCAAATGGATAAAAATCTTTAGTTTTTGGATCTTGTGGTAGAAATTTTATTTATGCTGTCAAAATTAATTGAACTAAATTTTTTTTAACGATCATTCAGTAAATAGAAATGAAATAAGGATTGAGAAGAAGAATCTTGGACTGATGCCATAGATGAGTATTCAGAAGCAAGAAGCAAGATGCAAGAAGTTGATCAAGAATTATCAAAACCACTTGTACTGTGAAAAATGTGTGAAAAATGAGGATGGACACAGTGATATTCTTATTATTGTTACTATTTCCACGGTAACTTAAATAAACATTTTCTGAGAGTTGTTAATCAAATCCCAGTAAAAGGAGACCCTGAGTATGGTATCAATAATATTGATCTTCTTTATAGTAAATAGATAAATATAATAATATGGCCCTCCGGCATAGACTACCATCTGTTGGTCCTGAAATACATGGAAATAATGAGGCTCAAAGAAGACTATAGAGAGAAGAGAGAACTGGTGAAGATGTGCTACAGAATAAATGCTTTGGTGCATGTGGTCTTGACAGTAAGCAGTAAGTATTAAATATATAAATCATAAAATGGGTAAATAATTAAATTTATTAATTCAATGATCACATAGACCAAAACAAAATTTATCATAGACTAATAAAAAAAAGGCTAAAAAATTTTTTGGCAAAAATTCATGAAACATTTATTTACGTTCAACTGACCAAAAAAATGAATGCCACTAAGAGACTGCGGATATTAAATTAGCTGCAGGCCGAAAAGGGAGAGGCATAAAGAAAAATTATTTGATTTTTAGGGGGGGGGGGGGGGGGGAAATATTCAAGAACCAACTCAATAAAGTTATAAATTTTATTCTTTGTTTTGACAAACAAATCTTGAGTAATGTTATTACTAATTGAATTTAGTCCAAGTCATGGCCTAGGCTAAGCTGGAAGCTCAATGCTAAAATTAACACGAGTCTTATGGATGGATTTGGTCATGTAATTTAACTTTTACCTTTGATCTTCTGTCATATGACTCGATGACTGAGATGACTCGAGTCATCTCTGTCATCTTCTGACGGATGACTCGATTGTTAATGTCAAAGGCAATAAGAGTTGACTTAAAGTTGCTGTTAAATTTGATAGATACAAATTTGTGCATAGTGTCTTTGTGGTATTTGACATTACATTGATAATAAGTAAAATGTAATATCAATTCAAGTTAAGCTTACCTGATAAATACACAGTTCGTTCTGTGTCATCGTCATATTCAATAAAAGAAGAAATTTCAGCATCATTAAGTTTTTTCACTAGTAAACCATCTGTAATTTTGGCCTCTTTTATTGAAACTTTCCCTGATATATTTTGCTCTCTTTGTAAACTTAATCGTCTTTCATCAAAATCAGTTAAATTGAAACCACAAACCTGGAAAAAAATTATTAGAATAAGAGGAGTAAGGTGTGTTTTTTGCTAAGCTAAACTAGTTATTATTAAAACAAATTATTAATTTACAAGGATACATATTCAGTCAAAGTACATGAAGAAAGTTAGTAAAAATTCAAGTGTCATGTTCAAAATAATTACATGAAAAGTTTTGCAGCAGGTATAACAATTAAATCCAAATGGATAAAGTTCGACAACAGGGAAATAATATGTTTAGTAAATAATAATATCTACAAAATATTTATTACACAATAAAATTAATCAAATCAACTACTGTCCGCCGATAGCTTGATGGCTAGCGGGATAAGTGCAGGGGGAGGGGAGGAGTGCGCTTGCTATTGGCTGAGCTGTTCCCCTCTCGCCGCAAACGCGACACTAGTAGCCGACCTGAAAATGTAGTCTGTACTATACTGATGCCGATGCCGCTGCGTACTCCCCGCGCTGACGTACTCACCTGCGGTGCGCCGGGCGTTTAGTTGCGCGCCCGAATGGTTTGTCCATTTTTACGTACGGATGCCATCACGAAACAGGAAAATAAATACCTTTACCACAAAAAAACTAATCTTAAAACTTTCATTCGCACGAATCGAGCATAATGGCGTGAATAGAAGAAGCTTGGATGTTTACAAACACAACTGGATCAATTTGGATTTTCAAACGTGGAAAATGAAACAATAACATATGATCAATTGATTTATCTATGAATTTCTTGTGTTTATAATCTGTTATTTTTAACAAGGTAAAATGTAGACGGGTAGTAGCGTCGTTGTTATGGTAACCGGCCTGCTATCCCCTCCCCTCAAATTTATCCCGCTAGCCATCAAGTCATCGGTGGACAATAACTCCATCAGGCTTTAGAAAATAAAGATATTTGAGGAGAAAGACATATAATATATGTCACCTATATTATACCTTTCAGCCTTTATAAAAAAATACGGTAATACAGTAACTTACTTTCCCGTCAACGGCGATATTTTTAGTGACATATAACTTATCAACATTAATCGTTTTGACATTTGTGATTCCATCTTCCCCTGTGAATACAATGTCAGACACTGGAATTCCATTGATAGTTTCTAACACGTTTACATAATCAGCTGTTACTTCTTCTCCAGTTTTATTTTTGCATATTTCTTCCATAACTTCAGTTATATTTTTTTCATTCCATAAACCAGTTAGTGTCAAGTGCTCTACTGTAATGTTTCCGTGCAAGGTTGTGGGGCCTGGAAATAATCATGATGTATAAATCAGAACAATAATTTTTAATGATGTTCAGAGATTGAAAATTCAGTAATTTTTGTTGTTCATAGTACATGATTTATGGTTTTAAAACAAATTAAATTTAAACAAATCTATCTATATATATATAGAACCGGATGTGTAACTTAAGTATACAAATTCAAACCATACTTCCCGATGAGCTAGAGACTTGAAATTTGGCACGGATATTCCTTGGAGGACCAAACCACAGGGAAAATTATTGAAACTTGCAATTTTTATTTTAACCCCCTCAAAAAAATTATTAAAAAATCGCTAAAAAAGCTCATTTTAAGGAAATGATATTTTGAGCTCTAGTGGACGAACGGATGATCCTATCGAGAAACGGATTGCACCATGTGCCACAGATTTTTCACGATCTACAACTTTGGTCCCGTGACTTTTTGCCGTATCTGGTCTCCTTCACCCTTAGATAGCTCTAGAAATGTCAATTTTCGAAGGTCTTCGCTAGGTTTTATAGGCCCAATTGACTAACAATTGTTCGTAGAGCGCTGAAAATTGGCACACATCATCGTTACAGCATATATGTTACAAATAAATAACAAAATAACCAGTTCCTAATGTTAAAATGCGTATAAAGTTGAAAAAATCGTCGAAATTTTCCAAATGTCAGCGATTTTCTAGAGGTATGTCATTCCGTGTCACCTTGGTGTATTGCCTAGAATCCCGAACATTTTCAGGACAGTTTATTTATGACTTACGGTTGAGCTAGTAACCTGAAATGTGGCATGCACTTTCCTCATTGGTTAAAACCGAGGGTAAATTTATCAAAAATTGCAATTTTAAATTTCAATACCCTCAAAAAGGTTATAAAGAAGTCTTTAAAATGCTTTTAAAAAACAGTTATTTTGAGCTCTAGTGGCCTAACGGATGGTCCTATCAAGGAATGGACTGCACCATGTGCCACGGATTTTTCATGATCTACAACTTTGGTCCTATGATATTTGCCCTATCTCGCTTCCTTCACCCTTAGGTAGCTCTAGAACTTTCAATTTTCTATGATTTCCCCGACGTTTTTCAGCTTTAATAGATTTAATATTATACATAGAGGGCTGTAATTGGTACACATCATCTCTTTATTTATCAAAAATTGCAATTTTAAATTTCAATACCCTCAAAAAGGTTATAAATAAGTCTTTAAAATGCTTTTAAAAAAACAGTTATTTTGAGCTCTAGTGGCCTAACGGATGGTCCTATCAAGGAATGGACTGCACCATGTGCCACGGATTTTTCATGATCTACAACTTTGGTCCTATGATATTTGCCCTATCTCGCTTCCTTCACCCTTAGGTAGCTCTAGAACTTTCAATTTTCTATGATTTCCCCGACGTTTTTCAGCTTTAATAGATTTAATATTATACGTAGAGGGCTGTAATTGGTACACATCATCTCTACAGCATATATGTTACAAATCACTAATAATATAACTAGTTCTTGGTACTAAAAAGCATTAAAAGGTAATAAATCTTAGAAATTTGCCAACTAAGACTTAGATCCCAGAAAATTTTCAAACAGTTAATTTTATGAATTCAAGGAGTGAAGCACAAGGCTTGGATATTATTTGGGAGGAGAAGATAGGAAATACAGCTAACTCACCTTGCAAATAAGCTGCAAAGACACACATAGATATTACACATTATATTAGTAATATTTCGGCTGTGAAGCCTTTGTCAAACAAAAGAGAACTGGACAAAGAGAACTGGCAGTTTTGTTTTTTTTAAGTTTTTCTTTTTTTACCGTTTTTCTTTTCTTTTTTTTTCTTTTTAAGTTTTTTTTAAGTTTTTCTTTTTTTACCGTAACTGATAATGTATTTTTTGTATTTCTTACTATGCAATAAATGATTTCTTATAGAAATAACAGAAACTATTCTTATTTTTACTCATTTCCCGATAACTCGGAATTTTCGCAAACCCGGACTCCGTCCGGTCCACATTAGTCCGGGTTTGTGGGACTCTACTGTAGTATGGCGATGTTATTTTTAAATAAACACTTTTGCCTCACGTCCTTAGCTCACCAACCCTCTCCCCTTTCAAATAATTAACTATCTATAACCAAAAACCCCTTACCACCAAAAACCCCTCCCCCTTGAACAAGCCCAAAATAACTTGTGCTAAGAATTAGTAAATAACTTGTAACTTTTGATGGAATACGTTTACCTAAACCAGAGCCCCGTCAACCCTCTCCAAGAAAATAGCTTCACCCCCTCCATCATAAATACCTCCACCGGCTACTTCCCTCATCAACTGACCCCCAAAGAATAAATTTTGCTAGGATTTGTAAAAAGTTTATTCATGCTCTGACTCTTCATTACACACCTCTTTCAATTTTTCCTAACCTCCAAGTCAGCATCACAAAAATAACAACAATTTAAAATTAAATTTCCTACAACTTTGGTAGAAATGTAATTTACTTTACCTTACCTCCTTCGCCCTCAAAGTGGCCTACTCATTAGAAAAGACCTGATTTCTAGAAAACTTACAACCTTGGTTGTAAGGAGCTTAGAATACTAATGGTTTGTCAGCTACCTAAAAGGGGGATCCCAAGTTGTAGATATCCAACATACTACATTTGGCCACATTTAGATTAGATCTAAACCAATCACAAGGGGAGTCCCCAGGTACCCGTGATGGGACCTGCTCTGTTCATTTTGTTTTCTAACGACTTCCCGTCTCTAATTCAAAATTACAATATCAGCTGCATAATGTATGCAGACGATACAAGTCTCTTTTTAACAAATTTTCCGCTAAGAGGAAACTCACTTCCCACTAACTACACTGCCCTGGAACACGACCAAAGATACCTTGTACGGAGTTTTTTTAACCTAACAATTAAATTAATTATGTTTCTGTGTCTTTGCACAAAACATCACATCCCAATAAGGGAAACATCACAGGGGGCCTGGGGGGCAGAGCCCCCAGCGAGCCGTAAGGCGAGTCATTTAAATATACAGTGTGTAAATTAAGCATGGAAACAAATCTGTATTTTTTTAACCGAAATAGATAGAAATATATTGTTTGTGGCATTATTAGATGACAAAGGTTCCGGAACTTTGATATCAAAAATTTGGTTTCATCCCCTAAAAGGGTAGGTGGTAGGGGGTAACTTAATTTTTTTCAAACAGCAACCCATATTGAGTGACCCCTCATTTTAAAGGGTTTGTCAAAAGAAACACAAAGTGATACCTATATAACTTTTTGTCAAAAGTGATATTGGTACCTGATGGTAATTTTCCATAAGTTATTCATAACATAATATTGATATAATGGAAAATAATGGTGTAACTTAGATCAGGCACATAAGACACATTAAATGGAAACAAGTATTGCTTAAGGAAGAAGTCCAATTATTTAAGACGATTGATTCCAACAATACATGATACGATAAAAGCACAATGAAATTCATTATAAAACCAGTGAGCAGTTAAAACTCAATCCAAATCAAACATTTTCAAAGAAACTCAAAACTAAAAAAAATACCAACCATAAAACACCTGATCGTCATTCGTGAACAGGTCTGACACCACGACACCGCCGACTGTGCCCTCCACCTCTGCGTTGTTGGTAACATTGACAGGACCGAGGAAAGTTTTCACCCCCTCTATCTCTATCGGGTCGGCATCACTGAGCACCACATCGGCAGCCTCCGCCCCCCACTCGCTCTCCTCACACGTGATGGTTCCAGTAACCTCCAGCTCGGACACAATCACTTGCGAGGCCGTCAGAAGGTCTTCCAACGTTTCAGGCTGCAAGAATATTTAAAATGGATCTATAACAAGGCATCTGAGTCAAAAGTTTTTTTATAATGCTTTTAAGGGTTCAAATGAATTTAAAAATTACATCTGTTGAAAATTGAAGCAAGACTCGTCAGAAAGAAGGTGAGTGGATGAATATGGTTTATGTTCGATGGTGTATTCTATTTAAAGGATCAATTACTTCCCGGAGGTTCATACATGAACACTGACCAGACGACAATACAACAAACTTAGGGGTATGCTTTGCAGAATTTTTCTCTTCAATTTGATGCAAGATGCGATTCACAAAGTTTAGATTCAAATCCAAGCATTAAAGTTTTGATTCAAGTTTCTTTCGACTTTGAGTCAATGCTGTTTTCATTAATTGCCAAATATCACTCAATGCATTAAGGCTTTGATTACTTTTGTATTGAACCGCAATGCATCAGACCCCTCATAATCAGAAGCTCACTTTTTTCAATAATAATGGGGTATAAAATACTTAATTATAACCAATGTAACTCACACTACCATGTTTTAGAGTTAAATTTCACACTCTCTGACTGTGTTTACAGATGAAAAGAATATCTAAGTTATTGTCGAAATTCAAGGAAATTACATGAATACGGTCCAAGATTTTGAAATTTACAGATAGTTCAAAAAATCCCCAAACATTTACTCAATGACAAACCTTCCTTTGAATCAACAATATTTATTATACGGCAATAGAATTATTGAATTATTTATGGGAGCTGAAGTGGAACGAGAGGAACCAAGGACAGAGGTAGGGGTTATGTCACTAATCAGAACAGCATTGAGTGAATCATGGCTCTCCTTCCGTTGGTAACATGTGCAATAGTTATTTTATTGGCCAGTTTTTTTTATTAAAGATGTTCTATGTTTTTGGAAGGACTGTGACAGCTCTTTTATTTATTAGTGTGAAAAAGGTGTTTTAGCTTGTTACTTAACTTTAATGAACCCTTTTGTGATTCAAAAACAGTGATAGTTTTTACCAATTCCATCAGAATCACTAGACATAACAACAGGTAATTTATACCTTTCCTTTAAAACTGACTACTTTTAAGGTCTAAAACAATCCACAATGTAATGTTAAGCTTTTAAAACAAGTGGAAAGTTTACCTCTCTATAATCAATGATAGGTTCTTTTTCTGATCCAGAAGCTTCTAAATCCGGAGAAAAGTCATTGGGGTCTGAAGCTCTTGATTGGGAGTCATGAAGATATTGAAAGCTATCAGCCCAAATAGCCGGTTTCGCCGTCACCTTCTGCAATTTATACAAGTAACCGCAATGTATACAAATAAATGTAATATATACAACCAACTGCAATGTACACTAGTAAATGCAGTGTGTAGAAGTAACTGCAATGTATACAAGTAACGGTAATGGTACATAAGTTACTTGTATAAATGTATGGTAGAGTGTATACAAATAACTACAATGCATACAAGTAACTGAGATGTATACAAGCAATTAATTGAAATGAATACAAATAACTGCAATGTATACAACTAACTAGAGGTGTGCGGATATCCGAAAACTCGGATCGGATTCAGATCGGATCGGATATCCGAATCCGATCCGAGGGTTTTATAACTATCCGGTAAGACTGACTAGATATCCGACTCTATCGGATAGACTGCATTTTTTGGGGTAAATTATAAAGTAAGATCAAATTTTCAAGTAAGGAAAGTCTTCCAAACAAAAGAAGTCACTGCCGACGAAAGTACATTAGTGACAGAAAACATCGCGGAGCAAAAACGACGCTTTGAAATGCGACGGTTGCGATAGCGGCTAGAACAACGCCTCAACACAATGCGATTATGTAGTGGTATGCATCAAGCGATGTATTTCGGTTGCCGATATTGCGACTCGTGATAAGATCGAGAATCGAGATCGTTGTATACGATCAGATTACTGCGCAATACCCGACACGATAACAAACATTTTCTTAAGATAAATTCTTGTATCGTAGAATTAAATCAGTTAACAAATAGTAGTACATCCTGTAATAGTTCTGTCTCGATTAGTATCCGTTACCGACGAAACATCGATTGGTATGAGGGAGAATCGCAATCAAGACAAATCAGTGTTTGCCATTGACCGACAACCGACAGTGTCGACGTGTCGACAGTGTCCAACAGTCAGTCGTCTTGAATTTCCAAAACGAAATATCCCGTAAATACCCCATAAATAAATAGTCGTGTTTATGTTTCGTACGACTATTTCAGGCCGTAAATATCTTACGTGGCCTGTCGATACGATAAAATATTATTACTAGAAGCCTCTGGATCGTTAAACAACATTATTTAATATTTAATCTTACCTTACGATCCAATATTTGTATAAAAGGGGAAACCTAGGTTTCAGCACCGCAATGCCATCATCAGTCCCATTTTTGTTATGTATATTTTGGCAAGCTACAACTTTTCATCTTCTCGGTGTAAGATTTCGTCATTTATTAAAATATATTTCTTCACTTGAACATTTATAACATAAAAGACACATACAACACAAATTTTTCATGATCATGAATTGTTCTCCACTTCCAAACAAACATAACCTCTTCTTGGTCCTGATCGTAAGGTAAGATTAAATATTAAATAACGATAAAATAATAAGCCTACAATAATTTTGGGCTGTGAAAGATTTGGCAAACCTGTTCATTCATTGATTTGTCTTTCCAAATCACTTCATTTTGAATGTCGTCGTCTGCTTAAAAGCCGAATTAACTCAAGAACGTCTTTCTTCTTACTTTATTTATTAATTAAACAATTACCTACCTAGAAATAGAAAGTTGAACGATCACAAATAAGTTTTTATTTTGCTGAAATATTTATCTTTGACGATTTAAGCCTAGTCAAAGCCGGCCGGCCGTATTTTCAATACGTGATTAAAATTTTAAAATGGACTTTCTTAGATAACAGTACAATGCGACTTGACAGCCTACGTCTATGAAAATAATTAGTGAGTTTGCTTGTTGTTTGTGATATAAAACAAATAGACCTTTGTTCTAATTAAATGACCAAGCTTTAATACCGAAACTTAAACATTTGAAACTTATCTTGAAATATAGGTTAAGTTTACTGCTCAGACTTATTTTGTTTTTTTAGTGTTATTGTAGTGAATCAAAATCTAGGTTGTCAGGCATTAATGCATAAATAAAAATGTAAAGCTTTCTTCAAATATGAGGTGATTGGTGAATCAAGTTTTATATTTAATACTTTTGTCTAGTCACTTAGGCCTAGTTTCTGATCAAATAGGCTAAGGAAAAGAACAAAAAAGACAGAGGCCTAAATAGAAGTCACTACTATAATACCACAAAGTACCATTAGTTACTGCTCTAATTTGGAACAAATTTAGGTTGCATTGGAAAAGGATTTTTTAAGTTGCAAATCCTGAAATTGATTTAGGCCTAATAAGCTTATTCAATTAATTATACACTACCTATTCTTAAGGGGAATCAACGAATTTCTAAATTCTCAACAGATATTTAGTTGAACCTTTGCATACTTTAATAATTTGACATTTGGCCTATATTGGAAACAATATATCAAAACAATCAACAACTCAACCCTATCAAGGCAAATCTTACCTTACACATTAGGATGATATGGTGGTTCCTTGCAATTACCTTAGGCTTTTTAGAAAACTTAAATCTGCTCATTACGCCGCGCCGTAAATATCCGAATCCGGTATTATCCGATCCGAACCTGCTGTTATCCGATCCGAAACCGATCCGAACATAAGCTATCCGATCCGATCCAAAAAATCACTATCCGCACACCTCTACAACTAACGGAAGGAATAAAAGAAACAGAAATGTATGCAAGTAACTACAGTGTATACAAGTAACTGAAGTGTATGTAAGTAACAGCAGTGTATACAAGGAACTGAAATGTATACAAGTAACTGTAATGTATTGACTGCAACCCCAAAAAATGTGAAGCGGTTTAAAAAAATAGTAAACTCAAGTTTGAATGCATTTATTTTTTCAGGAAGTCAAAGGAATTTACTATGCTCTCTACCCTTGGGGTGTTATTAGTAAAATTTCTAATCCTGTTTGCCTCAGAAAATTTGATTGGAAAAAATTGTAAGGAAAAGTGATTTTCTATTGACAAAAACTTGATGATTTAATAAATTTTATTTTAGGTCTATGAGTTATCCATGGTATAAATTAAATCATGGCTAGGTTTAGATAATTTTCTTACAATCGCTAAACCACATTGGGCAACAACCAACACACCAAGAAAATATCTTTTAATCCCACAAGATAATACAGAACACTCACCCCCTTAACCACAATAGTTCCGGTTGTATTCTGATAGACGTCTTTGTAGATAACATTCTCTGCAAGACTTTTCCAGTCCACTCCGTTTATCTTGAGTACTGTTAAGTTTCGACCAGCTATCGTCTTACTCCAAAAGTTATTACTCGGACTAAAAGGAGAATTTTTGTTGATGTTGTTGAAGTCTCCATTTCTCACTTCATCTTCATTTAAGCTCACCATCGGAAATACTGCAAGAAATCAACAATCACAATCACCATCTATTTAAATCTGCTGAAAGTCTTGAAATATTTCTTCTTCAAACAAGATTACGGAGAGATGAAGTTCATTGTAGCTGACTTTTAACACACAAAAAAAAAAAACACAATCTGATTTCTAAAACAGAGTTATAGGGCGTTACAAAAATGGACTGCTATGTCACGTCTGAATTGTCAGCAACAATGAACTCTACTATCTCTCTCAAACTTTCTTTGCATCACCCAAAGACCAGCATCTGTACATTGGAGACTCAATATTTTTTGGGTTTGAAGATAAAAAATACTCTTGACAAGTTTGGAAATTTATGTGTTCTATGGACTTATTTAAAGGTAAGCCTGCTTTCCTATCAATTTCCTTATAATATATTGGATGTTTATGATTTTTATTTGGTTTCCACGGGTATCATTGTTTCTATTCTAGTTATTTATTTTATCCATCACAGAAGATTCAGCAGCTGTTTGGTAATACGGTACCAGCAGTCGTGTACCACAAGACTACAGACATCTAGCCATAACACAGGAATACAGGTCAAGTCAAATGACAAAGCTCTATCTCTCCAAAAGACTACATAGGCTAAATTTTAGCACTGGACTTACAAATGGCCTGAGCCACGTCATTTGATTAAACCTGTATCTATTTGTCCAGTGCCACCGCCTGAATCATTTTATACCATGACACAATTCAGGATTTTACTTAACATTTGTATTACTATGTGTTAGTTCAAATCCAAGTTTTGTGTACGAATCTAAGGGCAGCATAACAATCTCCAAAAAGCATGCAATTCAAAAGAAGCAAGGGACTAACAGTGAGTTTTTTTGTTATTTATTTAGTATTCCAAAGTGGTACAGAGCAATAAATACAGACTTCTTCACCTAGGGGCCTGGTTCCCACAACAGCCAGTACAGTGTACAGCGAAAAAAAATCTTTCCTCACTGACGATGAATGTCCACTGTACTATCCATCTTGGAAGCACCCAGACCTCCTTTAGAAGAAGTAAAAGTAGTAAAAAAAACCGACCTGAACAAGTTTCTGCTCCGCCGCACAGTTCCGCAGACAGATCCACTCCGTTCACCCTCCCTCCGTCCGGCAGTTCGACGCTGCCGCGCACGGTGAGTGGGCGCTCCAACGTGAGGTCGCCGCTGATCTCCACGGGGCCGTCGGAGAACTTGAGCTGGTCCCTGGTGATGTCGTTGATCCTCTCCACGACCACGTCCTCCACCTCCACGCTCTCGGCGACCACGTCGCCGAGGATTGGCTGCGGTTTGTCTCTCCTGCATCGGTATAGTTATTTGTGTATTGAGAGCGCAGCTTTGTCAATGCCGCTAGAGAATTGTAGATGTCACTGCCGCTAGAGAATTGTAGATGTCACTGCCGCTCAGCTACTTCGTGCGGCCAAACATTTTGAGAGCAACAATACACACAATGTATTATGTGTATTTATGAGTTTGTGCTCGTAATACTCACAATATTTTTCCTACCAACACTATTTAAACAGTTTAACTTATTAACTAACCTGCACACCAAAGTTCATTGAGCTATATTTGCTTATTCTATTGAAACGAACCAGAAGTTGAGATAGAAACGGTGACAATGAAATCAGCTGATTTAGAACAAGGCAACTAGAATTTAGAATACAGTGAGTGTCATGGGATTTCTGACCAATAGAAATTGGTCTGTGATCTTGTGGTGTATACGTTTCTATGTGGGTTTCACTTGTACTTATTATTAGGATTATAGCGAGAACTGAGAGTACGGTATACACTTGACATACCCCTTAATGCTCATCACGCACATGTGCGGACCGGAAATGAGGCTATAAAAATTTTGTAACATTGAGCTTCTAAAATTTTTTTGTTTGACAAAAAGAACACATTTTACTGTCTGAATAATCCAAATGGTTAGTGATTATGCATAAAGAATGTTTAGCACCTAGGGTACCCAAGAGCCCTTATTGCAGCAGTGAATGTGTTAAAAAATGTTGGGATTTGTGTTTGCTAACCAGATGGAAAATGTCTGAAAGTCTAAATCATAACACAAACTCATCATCACCAGCAAACAATTAATATGCTCTGAAAATGATGTAAATGGCTTTACTCATCATGTATATTATCTAATTATCTAATTGCTTTTAAATTTCCTCCAAAGTTAAAAGTAGAACAGCTGCTTTGAGAAGAACAAATTCAATAAATATTAATCGTCCACCTGAGAATCTGACAAGTTTGTTGGACTTATAAAATACTTTTGTAAACAAAATACCTGGCACAAGGTATACAAAAAACTGTGGTTTTCACCAGCCACAGTGTAAATGCCCGATACCTGAAAGTGTCGGTAAGTAACTGATCCATCTGAACAGACTGGTGGATCTCCCCGATCCGGGTGTTTAGTTCGGTGACTGTCAAATTCTCCACGATCAACTTGGAATTGAATGTCACTTTTCCGTGGAAGCCTTCCAGCCCCCAAGCTTCCTTCTCTCTCTCTTCCACTGCGTGAATCAATTCTCCTCCCTACAGAGTCAATCATTAGATATTAAAGTAGGTCTAAGTTGAGCTTTTTTAACGTTAGATAATTTATTTATAGTAATTTAAAAGTGATTGTGATTTAATAATATTTGTTCTTCTTAAATTACATTGTAAGAAGACAAATCAATCTTAAATTAAGTTTTGCCTTCATGTTTGAAACATTTTAAATTGATTTTTGTAATATTTGTGTACAATTAAAGTTGATAGACTGATTCCAATATATATTTATGTGTGAAGTGAATAAAGTATAACATTGTCTCATGAGTTAAATGAGGGAGACAAAGTGCTATTATTCTAAAAAACACACATTTTCCCCTCACCTGCAATAATAAAATCCTGACCATAAACACTGATTTTATTAACTTAGAAAGTATTAAAAATATCCATTTTGTTTTGTTCTGCTATTAGCACCTACATCAGGGGAGCTGCAACCATGTATGCACCAGCGATGAGCTGATTATTCCTTGCTTAATTCTTAAATGTTCTCACAGTTGATTGTTGTTAATGTTATTCTTATTTAATTATTCCTCCTGCTAAATCAGCTATGAGAGCCTAAATTCATTGAGCTGCAACATATTTGCATGTGTGCGTGGAAATTTGAAAGCACTCCCGCTGGGATACAAAGTAATCACTTTACTCCCGTTGGGAGGCAACGTAATCACTTTACTCTCGCTGGGAGACAAATTATCATTTTCCTCACCCATTACAAGGAGTACAAAGCATCTAAACATAGAACATCGTGGAAAATTATATTTTCTCCGCACATTTGTTACTTTAGAATTTTTATGGTATTTTATAATTAATTCATCCTGTTTTTAAGTGTTTGATGAATGAATGAAGTGAAATTACCCGAGCCAGGACGGTGTCTGCTTTCCTCTCCAATGTCTCCAGAGTCACCAGCCCTCCCTCCTCTCCTTCCCCTCCCTCCTCTCCTTCCCCTCCCTCCTCCCCCTCCGCTCTCCCTTCCCTCTCGTTCTGTGGCCGCACCATCGAGCTCAGACTCAGACTGGGGCTCTCCAACCTCTCGATGGTCCATCTACCGGTGATATCGTTGATGCCGTCTGTCTTCACAACATAGCGTAGAGTATCCTCCAGTTGCGCCATTCTGGATTTTACCTGCTGCCACTCATCCTATGAAAAGCCGAAGTTTTACTCATTAGAGGATTTTTTGAGAACTACAACATTTACATTTTTTACAATATGGATTGTATGTTGTATGTTGATTGTATGCTTCTTTTTTATATGCTTTTTCAGTTCTTCAGCAGGTCATGTCAAGTTTCTCATAAAATGTTGGTTTCAAAACATAGTGAGAAAAAATGTTAAATCACTTTAGAAGCTAACAAAATGGTTTAGGAATTTTTAAAAAGAATTATGTTTTCTGAAGTTTAGTAGTTAGCCAACTATAAAATTGTTCATAGTTGTAGTAATTGTATTGCCAATGTCCTCGCTCCGGTACCAAGATCGCTCAAACATGGTGTTGAAATACATCAACATAGTGAAGACAACCGTCCAGTTACGCCTTTTATGTCTGGTTTTTATTATTTTTTTTAGTAAAAATGTGTTTGTGTGCTATTTTTTACTTTTGGTGTCAATGGGACTATGGGACTGCAAACTCTTTTAACAATCTTGATTCAACGCTTGGCGTCATAACTGGTAATGACATCCTAGGGTCGAAACCAGGTCATAAACACTGACTAAACACTAGACCGTTGACGAACCGACAAAAACCGCCACATTATACAACATACCTGGATCTTCTTGATTTTTTCGATGGTGGCTTTCAATTTATCCAGTACAGGGGAATTGTTGTGCAAAGAGGTTCCCACAAACACGAGACTCGAGGAACGCTGGAGCTGAGGTATCAACAAGCAGTTCTGGTTTTGGAACGGAACTGAAACTGCTCCTTTCCAATCTCCCTCCAGGCAAGATTCACCTGTAATAAATATATAAAAAATCAATATTGCAGTTAACAGTAAAGGTTTATATACATATTCACAAAGAAACCTTCATCACCATTAAATACTGTACCAAACATTTACATCTCTGTCTACGACAACATGTTTTATGTGGTTTAAATATTTCTTAAATTTGGTTTTTTCTTTGTTTTAAATTTCCATTTTTTGTGTTTTTCTTTTTTCCTTCTTCTCTTGAGTACTGTTTACTTGTTCAGTATATTTTTGAGAATTTGAAAACAGGTATTCCACTACTTTTTTATCGAATATACATAATTTCAAATAAAATTTAATTCTGGATCTGCTCCAGTTTTAATTTAAGTTGGTTTTGATTTTTTTTTTAACCTCAACTGCCCGTCACTGTGGGCAATTCTAACACAGCCAGAGTCTGAATAAGTTTTTTTTAAGGGAAACACTTTCCATGAAAAACACAATTAGTTTAATTAAAATACTTCTGAAATACACTAGAGGTTTTTCGTGATCAAAACTCATAACATTTTAAACCAATTTTAATGATTAAGGAGTTGTTGGAAAGAGCTCATAATAAAATTCAGCAAGCAACAAATGTTTTTTTATGGTTTAGTGAAGGCTCCCTAACAGTGCTGAAACGCCCTAAACACAGTATTGTATTCGTCCCGAAGTTTAAAAAGGGGCCTAGAAATTTCAAATAAAACAGCTGATTGGAGTACAAAGTCATTACCTAAGCCATGGTTAGTACTGGATATGTTTAGCCTCCAACTATTGGATATGTATATTCTTTAAAGATACATGGCAGGGCACGTTACTAATCTTTGAAAAATCAAACCTACATTTCATAAAACATTTGAAACACATTTATTTCACTAAGTAAGTTTCATTATAACACTTTTTATCTGCAAAACAACTACCCACAAAAAAATCAATTACATTCAGGCATCTCTACAGCATCGAAACCTCTGTTGGCTCCGGCCCAGAAATAAGCTTTTGTCAGGTTGGCAGTTCGGCTCAGCAGCAAAACATCACTGCGATACGATGCTACGGGCAGAACTAACCACTCGTTCACAGGACCTGGGAACAACATCGTGATTTCATTCTTTTAGACAAAAATTCAATTAAATAATGAAGTATAAAATTGAGGTGACACGACACTCACCTAACATTGAACCTCCAAAACTTTAGGACCGACAGACCTTAAATTTTTCACCTATATTCCTCTTTGGTTGTAGCTGCTATGAAACGATTTTACCATATTTCCTCAATGCTTCACTCTCAGTGCTTCAGACTCAAAGATTCAACGTTAATCTGGATATTAGTTTCCGTGGTAATATTATTTGAATTGGAACTTAAAAAAGAGAAATTAACAAATAAAAATTTTTAACAAAAGATAGCAATCAATAAGCTTTGTTACCATGGCTTCCAATTACTAATTCGTATTAAAGTGCCTAGTCAGGCAATGATTGTGGATTGTGTCGAAAATGTGGACACCAAGGACAAAATGAAATTGCATTTTATTTCATTATATGTTAAAATATTTTATGGGGCTTTTAAAATGTTTCATCCAGAAACCAGTCTTAAAGGTCAAAACTGTTTTAGAACTTCTAAAACGTGGTCACTTGACTCTAATTCAAATAAATAAATTAAAAACTCCAGTTACTGAAAATTATTTTGTGTAAAAATGTTATTCCTTATGTCCTCATCCCCTAAAAACAATCTGGATTAAAAAAAACAAACCATTAAACTCAAAGATATTTCAACAATTTTCTAACTTAATTTGTTTTCTCAATTCATACTCAACTATTAAAAATAAAAAAAACTATAATAGACAAGCTAAAACAGTAGAAACGCTAAAATGCCTCTCTACTGACAGTATGCTATTCCAAATCAAATCATGAGGCAAAGAGCACCGACAATTAACAAAAAAAAAAAAAAAAACTCACCGAGCATCAATTCAGAGATAAACTCGCCAGCCTCGGTTAGTCTCAGTACATGACCAGACTCTCCGTTGATTGCTAGGTAAGTCTGGAGCGCCACATTGAAACAAACCACCTGTCGACATGCAATCAAGGCATCTTTTACACTTAATAAAATAGGAAAAAATAAAAATGTAGGTAAGCATTATGTTAATAAGCCCAGAATCAGCTGGCTTATTTCAAAACTGGACCTTGACCCACCAGTTCTATTGGACTTTAATAACTATTGGTTTAAAAAGAAGTAGGTATCAAATTTAATTTCTAATTAATAATCTATTTATATAAAGGAGAAGGGGTTTTCTATCGGACAGCAAATCTCCAAAACTATAAGACCTAAAGAGTTGAAATTTGGCACATGTGCTCCCCTTGGGTCTTAGATGCGCAATAAGAAACGGTTTTAAAAAATTCCCAAAGGGTTTTGCCCTATGGTACTTCAAAGTTTTAATGTTAAAATAGGGAAGGATATAAGGTTGTCATGGTAACCTTAAGAAGTATGACACATTAAATCTTAAATACCCCCGTTGCAGCAGACCTGCATACTCAGCGAATTTCAAATGCAAACAACATATTTCAATCCAACATAGCGAGATTTGGCATGTTTTTGTAATCTCAATAAGAATAACATGGGGAATGAGTATGCAGGTTTGCTGCTACAGGTATGTTCAAACTAGTTATTTTTATTCAATATTTAGTAGATCTGAACTAGAAGAAGCCATTTACCAAGTTTTATCAAGATATGTTGAGAAATAAGCGAAATATAGAATTTTAGTTATTTCCCATAAGGTTAACATTGAGACAACGTACTGTGTTTACCACTTTCAATATCTCGGTAACAAATGGACATAGAGCAGTGATTCAAAAAACTAAATTATTTGTTTTTTGGAGCTGAATTTAATGGTGGCAACAAAAATTTGATAGATTTTATTTTTCTATGGGAAAAACTAAAAAAACCCATTTTTGGGGGGGTTTATCCCCCTTTACCCCCCCTTCCAGTGGTCCGATCAGGCTGGTTCACGAACTCGTCCAATCGATTACCACTTTACATGTCTGTACCAAATTTCATCAAGATCGGACCATTTTTACGGCCGCTATCGTGCTAACAGACACATATATGTATATAGATATATAGATATACAGGGTGAGTCAGACCACCCGTCCACCTATTGTAGCGGGAGAACGGTTTGACATAAAAACGTCAAATAAAATTATTCCCCACTAATTTGCATATGAAGAATTCATTAAAAATATTTTCATCGCGATTCATGTACAGGGTGTTCCAGAAATGAAGGTCATGGGTTCGAATCTCAAAATTTTCTTGAGTAAACCTATAGCAAATACTACATCATTTTAAAGGTCTTGTTAAAAGAAACATTTTGGTGAAAACAGAACTAAATTATCTCAAGCCGTTTCAAAATGGCGGCCATTTTTGTGAAAATTTTCGATATTTACGGAAACCCCTGTATTTTCCAAACCACTCAACATTTTTCAGTTCTGAATCAAAATTCTTCATCCTTGGTAACTAAGCTTTACTATGATATGCCACATGACAATATTTAAAATTTGTTTTAATTTTGAAAAAAAAATTATTTTTGAAAATGTTGGCAGCCCTGACAATAAAAAAAAATCAAATAGCAACATATGCCAAAAAGCATATCATTTTAAAGGTCCTCAAAATTCCTACAACTTTGTAATTTACACAAGCATTCTATCAATTTTAGTTTTTGAGTTATGGTCAAAAAACCCCATTTTCCCATATGAAGTGCATGTTATTTGCACGTCCATAGCAAACGGTATGTGGTTACCCTTTGGTTATTATGAACTGCATAAATAACATGCACTTCATATGGGAAAATGGAGTTTTTTGACCATAACTAAAAAACTAAAAAAGTTAGAATACTTGTGTAAATTACAAAGTTGTAGGAATTTCGAAGACCTTTAAAATGATATGGTTTTTGTCATATGTTGCTATTTGATTTTTTTTATTTTCAGGGCTGCCAACATTTTCAAAAATTCATTTTTTTTCAAAATTGAAAAAAATTTCAAATATTGTTATGTGACATATCATAGTAAAGCTGAGTTACCAAGGATTAAGAATTTTGAATCAGAACTGAAAAATGTTGAGTGGTTTGGAAAATACAGGGGTTTCCGTAAATATCGAAAATTTTCTCAAAAATGGCCGCCATTTTGAAACGGCTTGAGATAATTTAGTTCTGTTTTCACCAAAATGTTTCTTTTAACAAGACCTTTAAAATGATATAATATTTGCTATAGGTTTACTCAAGAAAATTTTGAGATTCGAACCCATGACCTTCATTTCTGGAACACCCTGTACATGAATCGCGATGAAAATATTTTTAATGAATTCTTCATGTGCAAGTTAGTGGGGAATAATTTTATTTGACGTTTCTATGTCAAACCGTTTTCCCGCTACAATAGGTGGACGGATGGTCTGACTCACCCTGTATATATATATATCTAAAAATTCGAACGAATGGTGTTTTTTGCTTGTGGGGGTTGCAAAACGAAAAGTTATCATGGTCTGGGGCTTAGGTCTTACCATGAGACCTACAGTAATAGCTTCTTCCCTATAGGGGAAATTCGCTAAAAAAGACAGGGGAAGTTTTTATGTTTTTTCACAGGTAAAACCGTGTTGATCAGCTAGTATCTTAATATTAGAGATAGACGTTCTGCCTCCCTCACATTGTATATGCCTCAGCATAAAACAAGAGCCTATGACAGGGCATTTGTTATGACTTTAGGAATAACCTATCCGATTCCCTGTGGTCCCTAGAATGTTGTTGTAGGTTTCATGGTGGCACTGAAAGATTATTCTTTGGGTGATGTCCTTGGCTGGTGCGTCCTACGCGGTTTGTCTTGGAAGGGGTTGCTGACAAATGCATATTTAAGTGAATGAGTAAAATATAGTATTTTTTCTAGCTTTGTTCTATTTTATTGTAAACATTAAATTGAAACAGTTTAGTTAAACAAAACTTGTCTCTCCTCCATATGGCTTACCAGGTTATGGCCTTAGAAGGTTAAGAGTAAGAAAGGGCATGTTGCCCTAACTTTCTCTGGCTATATAAAGAATTTTTCATTTTCATTTCATTCCAACAAGGCTGTGGTAAGACTGTTCTCCATACAAAAGCAAATAAAGACAATCGGCATCAATAAAACTTTTTAAACTTGACTTTCATCCTTCTCTGGATTGTAGAAATACCTGTGAGACGCCGGGGAGAGACAGCTCTGTGTGTTTCTGGTAGTGGCCGGCCTGCAGGCGGTACACATCGAGACGTTGTGGCAGCGACAGTACCAGATAGTGCTCACGACCCACGCGACACACTGTGGCTGACCGACAGACATCTGGCACAGGGAAACTCTGCACCATCCTACGGACACCGGGTGTTGAATTCACCTCAAAATTCCTTCAAAACTGATAAGAATAAAGCAAGAAAACAAGAGAATCTATGAAAAGTCACAGAGATAAGAATAAAACGGGAAAATAATAAACAACTATGAGAAGTCACAGAACTACACTCCCTTGACACCAACCTAGAAATAATTACCAGCTCACGTCCAACACACAGACATACCTGTGAGACACCGGGGAGAGACAACTCCCCGGGTTATTTTGTTTTTTTTTTGCTGGTAAAATATTGTTGTAGTGAGTCGGTGGCGCAGTTGGTAGCACACTCAGCCCCGGTTCTGTGGCGGCTACGTCACAGGATCGAGTCCCGATGATGCCGCACACTTTTAGTAGAACTGTTCATCCTCGTACTGTACCGGCTCCTCCTTGGTTTGCTTGATTACTTCCACGCACAGGCCTGAGGCCCATATGGGGGGGCAAATGCAAGGTAAAAAGAGGCTGCCACCCTCTTTTTAAAGTAAGAAACAATAAGACCATAAAGTACATTTCCCACTAAAACTGGTTTTTACGAGACGAGTTTTAAATTTAAATTACTACTACATTTAACGTAATTTAAATTACGTTTTTTGTTTAGTGTTTCAAGGATTCTAGATTTCAAGGATTCACAGCCCCAGATATTGCCATCTTGACGCATTTCTCTTGCACTGTTTGTGTATAGGTGGAAATAAATCAGTTTTTTCACCTAAGAATATTCTCAGGTTACAGGACGAGGAGATTGGCAGCGATAAAGGATTGAAGCGATGAAAAAAGATTGGCCTGAAGGAGGAGAGCCCCCAACCTCACAGAGAACTCAACCGAGAGGTAGGACTAATTTAAATTTTACTTTTTAAAATGATCTTGGCTTTGGCACACACCAATGTGTTTCCAATACATTTTACTTATGCCAAATTTTCGATGTAAACAATCATTTAAAAACTCGATTTTTTGCTTACCTGAAATCTAATCTGACATTATCAGGCATAAGCTGGACATTAAACACATCGATTGAAGCAGAGTTTCCTTCGTCAATAACAATAAGCTGGTTTTTTCTATTCACATTGACAGCCGATATAGAGCTGACCTTTTTATAGCGAGACCACTTGGTTAGAAGTTCCTAGTGACAAAATTTGAACTAGTAAATTGAGGAAAAGAAATAGTAAAAATAAATAAGCCAAAATTAGTTAACAATGTAGGTTAAAAGTTGCATAGCTGACCACCAGTCCTTGGCCCATGTTTTACTCATGAATATATTTAAAACAACATAATGTTTTAATAACTCATTTTGAGTTATTTACGGAAGTATAATGCTATAATCTTTTCCACGGGCTAAAGTATTAAGAAAAATTATATTATTCAGGGTTGATTAATTTAAGGTTCGTAAGAGTTACTTGAAAAAGTTAGCCTCTATTTATCAATCCTTATTGAATCTTCTAGAAAAGGAGCCATGCTACTTACAGATTTTTAGGGAAAATTGTTAACTGTTGATAAGGGAGAAACTTGAATTTTACATTTGTTTCACACTAAACAGTTTTATATACGGTAATGTAAAATATTGAAGGATCAAAATATTGAATTTAATCAAAGCTCATCATCATAATTCATCATGATTGTTTGATATAGTAGAATAATATAATACAATTTGGTACATCAATGGTCAATCCATAAATGCTTATTTTAAACTGAAAAAATATTCTTTATTTCTACAATATGAGGCCAGTAGTTCTGCCCTTTTCAATCCAAAACAATATAGCAAATAAATTCCACCTATGCAGGTTGAGGAATGGAATTCCCGCAACATGCAGATTTCATCCAAAATATTGTTTTCAGTCCCAGAAGCAACTACGAATGCTTATGTGCAAGCAACCTATCTGTGTAGTAGTGATACATCAAATCTGAACCTTCAGGTTAAGTTTGATGTCTGATCAGGGCCGGATTTAGGACTCTTGGGCCCCTGGCTCACTTACTGGTGCGGGCCCTCAGGGCTAAAATGACCTCACGTACGTTTTTAGGAGGACATGTCGTCCTTTTCAACCATGTCCTCCGTCCTTCCCGACTCTCGTTCTTTTTGTGGCCGTCACATCTATTGGCTTATCGTGGCCAGAAAATCTGTCGTTTATATAGCAGCTGACAGGCATATTTCTCAGTCGTTTCACTATCGACAAGTCTCTTCTGTTTTACCATATCTAATGACCCCATTGCGGCCGGGAAATCTGTCGTTGATGCAGCAGCTGGCAAATCTGTCGGTCGCATCGCGGCTGTTAAATCACGGTTGTTTGTACCGCGGTTGGCAGATCTCTCAGTCATATTGCGGCCGGAAAATCGTCCAGTGTTTCCGTGGCCAGCAAATCTCTCGGTCGCATTGCGGTTTGTAAATCTTTTGACATCTCGCGGCCGGCTGACGGTCGCGTCTGGTCGTGTTGCAGCCGCCTGTATTTTACAACGAAGATAGCTAAGTTTTCGATTTAAAAGGTACATTGCTGATTTCACTTGTCGAGATTTTTTTCAATAGACAGGAAAGGTAGAAAAAATTGGAAATTTATTATGAGAAATCTGGTGGACATCCCGCTTTAAGTTTTCAGCAACTGGCAAATTTCTCGGTCATATTATGGTGATAACAAACGGCTCTTGTCTAGGCTAGGCTCGTGGCCTGAGAACATCAGTTGTATCGCTTTCAGTAAATCTCTCGGACATTTCACGGCTGTCATTTGGCAAATCTTTTTTTAATAAAACTCAGCGTCGAACACATTTTCAAGGAGGGGTTAAAATTGAGCTACAGAGCAGAGGTCTAAAAATCTTGCCCCCCCCCCATAAAAATGCTGAAATTACACCCATTAATATCATTATCCTGTCATGATGCCTAACTATCGTATGGCTTGTATTGGAACCAAAACTTGTGACGTCAAATCTTATACCATATCTGGTTGTGCAAGCTCAATACAATAGCCTATGGGGTGAAAATACAGTATAGCCTATATATGAGGTGTGAGCAATATTCTCCTTCTGATTGGTCCAAGATTAATTTTTGTCCTTGCGGCAGGTTATTTTATGTTTCCGTCCTCAAAAAATGTCACAAATTGTTTAAATTTCCCATTTCCGACTGAGACAGATTGAATACTATTTATTATTCACTTATCTTCTCTACAGACCATGCCCCTATGGGCCCCCATCCCAACTTTGAAAACTTTGCAGCCAACAAAGTGGCGCCGTGCGTAACACCTGACCTGCAGTCGACTCCATGGTTTATCTTATGAGCTGTTTGCTAAGTGCTGATCGCTGAAATTACGTTATTTATGTTTCACGTTCAGTTCGGTATAACAATAATTAATTATCTTTTCATTATTGGCCGAAGTCCATTGAGTGCCGAACGAAGTTAATTCCTAGATTCTAAAAAATAGTTTTTATATATTTTTGTGTGGCGCGGGCCCCTAGGCGGGCGCCTATGGCGCCTATGCTTAAATCCGGCCCTGTGTCTGATATTGAATAGTCGAATCACAAATCTGTAAGTGTGATGACAAAACTCGTGTTTCGCACAACGTAGATTCGAAACTACAGCCATGAAATCTTCTGACAGACTAATACTATATTATGCACAGTATAGTGCTTTGAAAATACAACATTTTTTATGTATGCACAGTTTAATAGTAAAATTGTTTACCCCACATTATTTTTGAAAATTTTTCAAAAATGCTGAAAATATAAATAGACTATTAATTTGTATCCTTTTATACTTTTTCTTGAAATGGCGACCTACCCAGGTAGGTATTTTAAGCCAAGTATGAATGACAGATGAGTGAAAAATGATTGTGGCGCGATCTTGTAGTCTTGTTACTGACTAAGGCCGACATGTTCCTTAGACAGGACTGTTAATTAATAGCCCAACAGCCAATGGCAACTCAGGGACCTACATTTTAACGTGGAATCCGAACCACAATTTCCTCGGTTAACAGTTTTACGAACTGGTCTAATTATGAGGACGGTCCTATGAACGTAGTATTCATTAGTGCGGACGTTAATCCCCACTAAGGAACACCGCGTCCACAAGCCATCGCTCATAACTATCCACAATTCGTGACCTCCAAGTAGCTGGATTACAGGACACGCCACAGTCCCAGTCATTACTTATGTTTTGATTATGACAATAATTACTTCCTAAATGTGACAATGTGGCAACATACTAGAGCAGAATAACAGACATTTGCTTTTACAGCTGCCAGCTACACTGACCATTGCAGAATAAGCACACAACAGCAAACATAATCACAGTATATATCATCAAATATTACCAATTTTCCACTGATGACATTGTAGAGCGAAATGTCAGCTGTTGGGGTGTCCACTGCTACCACCGCGACAACTTCAGGCTCTAAAGTGGTAAGGTTCCATCTTGTGAACATCGATGTGCTTATCACATTCCCTTCGAAACCTGATGTGCAACATTACAGGGTTCATGAGAACCAGAGATACTTATTATTCTTATCAACAAAATTACGTTGATAGTAGGAAAAAAGATGACAACTTAATATGACCAAATGAAAATAAAGTCAAATGAATCGTGAATCAATTTGTAAAGAGAATCAATTTGGCACAGGAAAAATGTGGGGAAAAGATGGGGCACATGTGGGGAAAATCTGCCCCGCTTTTGGGATCTAAAAAATGGACTCAATCCATTCCTAATGGGAGAATTTTTCTTTACAATCCATTCTTAATTGGAGGATTTTTCTTTAAAAATTCATACAAATTTTATTCACCTTCTATAGCTTGTATTCTTTTGTATTTTCCCCATTGTCAACAATTTATTTAATTGTTTCTCGGTGTCTATAAAAAGAGCAAACCTGAATGTTATTGGTAAAAGCTATCCTTTCTGTGTATAATGTAAATATATACATTGATCCAGGAAAAAAAGTATGTTTATAAAAATACGTTCTCTGTAACCTCTTACCTTTGCAAGTCTAAAATAAGACTATTTGTCATACTAAAATCAGACTAGGCTTCAGTTATGAAAACCGCTAAGTTTGACTTTTCTATTTAATACATTTCCAACAACCGGTGGACTTACTTATGGAATGTTCGTGGAACTGGGCTGATCTGTCAGAAGACAACTGCGCCGCAGCAGTGACTAACGTGACCGAAGTCAATTTACGACCCAACAGATAGATCTGCCCGATATTCCTGACGGATTGCCAACTGACGACAGCTTCACCAGCCGAAAACGATGAGTCCTGCCTCATCCATTCAACACTGAGCTCTGTAAGAGAAGAGAAAAATGTTTTTCTGTTTCTAATTCAAAACAACCAGCTCCAATTATAATCAATGTCAACAGAAAAGGTGGGTCTAGGTAAAGATTTGAAGGAGGTCAGCTGATCTTAGGCTCATTATATATAATACTAAAAAATCAGCAGGCCTGCTTCACATCTTGACCTTGACCTGCATTTCTGCTGATGTTAATTATAGAGTTGTTGTGTATTAATATAACATCTTAACCACTGTAGTTCTGGACTGCCGTACCGGCGGATGAGTGAGCGAGCTACATTCTGGGTTTGCGTTAACACCTGTGATGTGAAGACAATCAAGCACATGATTACATGTAAAGAAGCACTTTAGAATATGAAAGTTTATTCTACAAGCTCAAATGCAATAAATTTAAAATCTAAACAAAGTCATACTACAATCTATGTTGAATTTACACTATTTTTAACGGTGAAAGTTCCCACAGAGCTTGCCGCAAGTCTAAGAATAGGTTATTATTATCACTGGTGGAGGTAATAATTAATATTACAATGTTACAGTGTTAATCAATGTTAATCAGTGTTAATATTACAATGTTATGTTGTAATCATGCTATTACAACTTCATGATTTGGAAGCAATGTTGAAACGCATAAATTTGGACTAATATATCTATCAGGGTTTGCTACACTTCGTAGGGGTTTTCTAGAGATAAAGACTAATCCAACAGCACAGAAGTGATTTTAATAATTTAGGCCTTGATGGAAAGAGCTCAGCTTCAAGTTTTACTAGACACAAAACTTTTAATGGCATACCAAGGAAAAGAGGCACAGATGTCCTTAATTATTTTATATTTCTTTAAAAGTATGATACTGGAATAAAAAAAGATATAAAACGGCTGATTGGAGTAAACAAAGTTCTATGGGCCAAGACATGTGTAATTAGCCTACTGGGGTTGTAAAAGCAATTGTAAACAAATCTGCCACAGAAATATGATAAACGTAAAAATACAAAAGTCATTGAAACAATTAAAAAACTACATAAGTTACTATTACAAAATTTATTTCAAATTATACATTCTAGTTATTTGGCAGCAGGCGCTCTTTAAAAATACCCTACTTCATGTAATAAGACATAAACAGTGGCATTCTTTGTAACCAGTAGCTAAAACTTTGCAGTAGAACAGCCGTAAATTTTTTTACTTACTTTCTCTATTTCCAACACCAGAATTAAACACGTAAGAATGGTAAAATGGGTCTTTGTCAATCAGCAAATCTTGTGTCATCTTATCCAGCTCTCTTCTCAGGTCAATCTAAAAAATCATTGAAATAATATCTATTAGAGATATTTGATAATCTTGCCACCATGTCACAGGTGAAATATTGTCCCGCTAATCCAGGGGTATCAAAGTCTACAGGTAAGGAATTTTTATTTATATGTCAGGACTATGTCTGTCAGGAACCAATAGCCAAAGTGGATGAATAACAGATAAGTAAATAAAATAATATTTAGTTTGCCATGAAAAAAATAATGAACCTTGTTTGCTGTAATATAACTAAGAAATCATCTTTCTTGCTAACGGATGGACTTGCTCTTTTATAACGGGAACCGAAACCCGCGGTACCTGAGACCGGCACATAATTGAACATAGGGAAGTCGAGTGCGGGAAGACCACTCAAACTGAAAAAAAGTGTGCGAAGGTCAAGGGGAAGGGGAGGGAGGAAGGTACTGGGAGGGGTAGCACCAACGCAACGCTTCAACAGTGATGCCAATATCAACGAGTGAAATTTCTCTGAGGTCTGTAAGACTGGGGGTTTTGGTCAAAAAAAGATCAAAAAGTTATTAATAAAAAAAGCGAATAATTGGTTTCAATTTTAAACAACTACAAAAGTTACTCTACAATAAGAACTTATTTTAACCCACAAAATCCTACTAACACCTCAAGAAGATGTCCCCGCATGTCATGGGCATTTTGACAATTCCAACGCCACTCGGCCATTTGGAAGCTTCAGAAGGTACAAGGTAGGTAATGTAGAAAAGAGTTTATAGGGTTTATTTTATCTTTTACTCCAACAACGAAAGTCATTTGGGACCTAACAGAGAAAAATTACACAGCTATGCCCTTCGAAAGTAGCTTCAAAGATGGGCTACAACTAACATGTTCTATGCTGAGGTCTTAAATTACTGTCTGCAACATCATGTTTGGACATGGCGGAATGTGGACTTGTTATTTGAACTTTGCACTTACCTTTTCTTCCTTGAAATTTCTTGATTCAGAGGTGTCTTGACCTCCAGAAACCAAAATTAATAACATGATATGAATGAGTCTCATAAAATACATCTTTGCGATCTTGTCTTAGAAACCTGAAAAGTAATTGCCATTTAACGAAACATAACATAACATAAAACTGTACTCATCAGAAATCTTAAAACTTACTTTGAAAACCATACTATACCACCACCACAGAATACATAGAAGATTACACATTTAATCATAAAAAATGACCAAAGAGCTCACTCCCCGAAGCCCCATCCGAAGTGAAGAAGTAATCGGAAGAACTCCCATCTTCCTATTGCGGCGGTGATTACAGAAGTAATTAAGCTAATTAGTATAGGTCTGAAGTTGAGAGTTTGGTTCCAAGGAATAATTAAATAAATAAATTTAAGACTGCCAAATATCTCTGTTTATTCTCCATTACTGAACGTAAAACTACTGAACCAACTGGGCAGAAATGTTACACCAGTCGGACCAAGAATCTTCCAGAAACATTGGCCTAAAAAATCCCCTTAAAATCCCCTTTGGACTATGTCCTAGGGTTTTCCTGAGGGTCAATGTTACTATTTCTGGAAAAATATTAGTAAATGACCAAATACAGTGAAATGTAAACCGCTGTGGGTAAGTATGATCTGAAATAGCCTAGTTCACAAAGAGCAGAAGAAGCAAGAGCAACAATTTGAAGCTTCTAACAAAAATGCAAATAACTAAAAATACAAAAAAAAATAGGCCTAGTTATCTTTTCTTCTCAGCCTTGGTTAATTGTTGAACAAATCAGCGGTACAAGCAAAAATAAATCAACAAAAACAAGACTAAAGTGTTTACCTAAATAAATAAATAAATAAATAAATAAATAAATGATTTATTGCAGGTATACATACATAATAAAATACATAACATGCAACTTTATAAATAATGTAACAAAACTAAATTCCATTTACATAAAATAACTTAAAACAACTGGTAAAAACAAAATAAAATTTTGCATGCTATTATAAAAACCTATGACCTGCAAAGGCTTCCCCAACAGGCACATCTGCCCAATTATAGGGGGAGCTTGATATATTTTTTAGAGAAAAACATGACCAAATATTTGTATTAACATATTTAACCTTGGACTAAAAAAAAATAAATAAGCTTTATCTACAATGCATTCATTAAAAAAATAAAATCAAAAGTTGAGAACAAAAAAGACAAACTTTAAGAGCAGAGAGAATTGCAAATACTACTAAATTTATTGGCTCAAAAGCTGCTGACACAATTTTTTGAATTTTGATCGACTCATTGAAAAATCTAAATTGTTATGCAAAGAATTGTACAGACGGACAGACTCATTTAAGGGTGAATTTGCATGAGCAGATGTTCTATAAAAGGACTGGTAGATCGCCCGGCTAACCCGACCGCCGTACCGCGGCACAAGCCACGATACTCCGGCCAAGGTCACAGGGTCGTCTACGTCCCCAGCCACCACATCACGCAGATAACACAACAACGCTACCTTCCTCCTTATCTCCAGCGATTGAAACCCAAACATTTCCAACATTTCCTTATGCCTAATAAACCAAATTGGATGATTAGGAATACCAACAAACTTATAATAAAGGATTCTAAGAAATCGCTTTTGCACTTTTTCAATCATATTTACGTACAAAAATGAATTGGGAGACCAAATAATGGAACAAAATTCCAGTCTTGATCGAACCAGAGACATGTAAAGCAACTTGATAGTATTTATATCGTTAAAATAATGAGATACTCGAGAGATAAAACCCAAGATACTATAAGCTTTATTTACTGAAGATATAATATGACGATTAAAGGATAAATTTGGTTCAACAAGAATACCTAAATCCTTAAACACGTGTATTCTTTCCAAACCAACACCACTCAGTGTATACTGGAATAAAATCGGATTTTTCTTACGATGAAAGGACATCACCATACATTTAGAGAGATTTAATTTTAACCTATTCGAATCACACCAAACATCCAAAAGCCTCAAGTCATTTTGAAGAGATAAGCAATTATCTAGGCTATCAACAATCGCAAAAAGTTTCAAATCGTCGGCATACATTAACACCTCGTTGCTAAGATGATTTGGCAAGTCATTTATGAATATATTGAACATTAAAGGACCTAAATTGCTACCTTGAGGAACCCCTGAGCAAACTCTAAAGTTTTCTGATTTAAAACCATCAAAAGAAACATACTGTTGCCTGTTATGGAGATATGAAATAAAAAACCTGACCAAATTGTTAGAAAATCCATAATAGTGCAACTTACGAAGTAAAATAAGATGATCAACTTTGTCAAAAGCTTTAGAAAAATCCGTATATATTGTATCTACTTGACGTTTAGAATCTAAAACACTGGATGTAAAATTTACAAAATTGCCAAGATTTGTAGAAATTGATCGGGAAGGATAGAAACCATGTTGTTTTTCTGAAATGTACTGCTTAATGTGTGGAAAGATGTTTTGGTGCAAAATTATTTCAAAGATTTTAGCTGGTGTCGAAAGTATCGAGACAGGTCTGAAGTTCGAAATCTCCCGCATGTCTCCTTTCTTAAACAATGGTACGATTCTTGTAATCTTCCAAAGATCAGGGAATGTACCAGATTTCAAGCAAATATTATATATATGACAGAGAGGATTTATAAGAAACTCGTAACAACCTTTAAAAATATAAGTAGGAATTAGATCGGGACCAAAGGATTTTTTCGAAGGTAACTTTTTAATAGCTATTTTAACCTCATGAGGGAAAATTTTATTTAATGAAAGGAGTTGGACTCCTGACATGACCAAAGAATCGCTAATATCAGAAAAACTAACACTACTACCGACATCATACACAGAGCCGAAATACCTAGCAAACGCATCTGCCACTGACGCACCATCTTGAAATTTATCATTTCCCCATTGAAATTTATTACTCCCATTATTTATTTTAGATGTCTTTCTACATCTAATAAAATTCCAGAAATTCTTCGGGTCTCTTTTTATGTTCATTTCTACGTTTGAAACAAATTTAACATATTCTCGCCGAATGAGGATTTTAATATTGCCTAACATCATTGCCTAAAAGCCTTACAAGTTTTGCTAATTACTTATCAACAGACTAACTTACGTTCTGATAAATGTGGTCTAAGTTTTTATCCTTAACAGATCAAAGTTGTCATATTTCAAATTTTTAATCTTGTATTACACATGAGGCTTTACATCAGCATGTTGAAAACTAATGACTTGCAGTTTCAGTTAAAAGGTTTTGCAATTCTTTCAGTGACCATATATATATATGGATCAAAGGCTAATAAAAAAATGCAAACATAAAAAAAATATCACACAAAAATAATCTTGCCTCTGCTATGCGCTCAATGGAGGGTTAGTAACAGCGGCGTACCAAAGAGGGGCAAATAGCCTATGAGGATATACGCACCCCGAAATTTTGAAAAAAATTAAATTTAGGAAAGCTTTGGCTTCACGCTCATTCGGTGAGGGTATCACTAAACTTGCTGTAAAACAGAGGACACTGTATTTACATCAATTATTCACTGTAAGACGTACATTTTGTAAATGATTAAATTCTAATAATTTAAAAGATAGGCTACATTAATTGATTCCAGGATTATCAGGAAAAGATCTTTTACCTCTTGTGGTTATCGCGAGTAATTGGCGGGTGTAGACCTTAAATAACAATAATTTAAGAGAAAAATACAGTTATTTACCTATTGCAGGTAAAAGAAATTTTACCAAAGCTGGATCTAGCCTCAAAAGCATTTTTAGCTTGAAAACCAAGTCTCGCTCAAATCCAGGCAAATCTCTAATTAGTCTGTCAAAAATCAGAGATCAAACTTTTTCTGAAAGGTCTGATTTTTCACATTCTTATTATTACGATGCGCATGTATGGTACAGTACATCATCATTGCAGTCGAATTCTGGGACTTCCTACATGTGTGTAGGAAACGCTACACTCATAAGGAAACCACCATTATCTAATTCTATACCTCAACCTCGTCTGGATAAGTTAATTTCGGATCCAGGTAAGGTCCAGATACTCCGAGGCAAACAATAAATGAGAATGTGGGATAAACTATTTTACATTTAAAATAAACTTAAACTAACAAAACGTTTTAACAAGGTGATCAGCACATAATTTTTGGAGTAAATTTTAGATCTGTTCTTTAAGTGTTCGCCATAAGTTAGGCCTAAAACGAAAATATGTTAGGCTATTTCTTTTATAGTGTAAGAGAGGGTTTGCTAAGATTCACATTAATCCTCAGTTTTTCAAATCTAATCAGTGCAAAGCCGTAGCCAAAAAAATTGTTGGAGGGGTTTGGGCTTCGCGGGTATAGTAAGTGAAGAAAATAGTTTTCTAACCTTTCATTTGAACACAATTACAACATTTTTGGGGGGGTTTTGACCCCCTGACCTCCCCCATTGAATCAGTAAGGCAGGCTCAAATTAACCCTTTGGCTGCCAAGAAAAATTTTAGGCTACGTTTTGGTTTCATACAGCCATGAAAAACTTATGATTTCAGTTTTAAACTGCCATGGTAAAAATGCTACGTCAGTCTGAGAACTGCCAGGATGAATCAACTGATTTTACTGTAAAATTCTGTTAAAAAACCGAATAATTGAATATTGCGACGATCGATGCATTGAATCGAAAGATTAATTAATTAGCCTATCTTTCAGGTTTTATAGTGGAAAAAACTGTAGCCTAACAGTAGTCGTTCACAGAACAGATTCGATTACCTCAACAGCTGTGAGCCGATCTGAACGGCCGCAGGCAGTTCTCGCGATGAATGGCGATGCCGATCACACCGGCAGCTGGCAGTTCTCGCGACGAAAGGCGATGCCGATCACACCGCCAGATGGCAGTTCTCACGATGTAAGACGAAGCCGATGTAGCAGGCTCTTGGCAGTCAAAGGGTTAAGCCTAGTTCAAATTTTGGGAGTTATTCTGTTTGTAATCATGCCTATACATTGCCTATAAACGTGATTTTACATTTTTAGGCCTAATTTACAAAAATTTCCCAGGGGAGTGCCCCCGACCCCCTACGAAAGGAAGTAAGTTATTCCATACCCTCAGAGACTCCTGGTGGCATATTCCCGCCCGAAAATAAATTCTGCGTACATACGCCAGAGGTTAGCAACTTAGATTAGAGCAATGAACATTTAGCAACGTAAAATAGAGATTCTGAATTTTGGAAATTCAAAAAAAACTTGGCGATTTCCAAGTTCAAACTAGGCAATACCAAACTTGTAAGGATTTAGCTTGCTTGCTTACTGATTTTAAATTGTACTAAACTTAATCAAACAATATCAAATAAAAACAATTGATTTCCTCAAAAAGAATGCCTAGGTGGTTTTAATTTATTGAGTATTGTTTTGAATTAAATATAGGAGCTTTAAATGTGTATCTAAGCATCCATAGGATAAGTTTTAGAGGTTTATTAAAAATATGTTAAAAGTAACTTATTACTACACTTACAGAACAATTTCGAGTTTAAATTTAAGTGATCGCTGAAAACGCAAGCAAACACGCTCGATCATGAAGACACCTCAGCTTTAATAATTTTGCTGGCCTGCTCTGGAAAATGTGATGTTACTTACTCCCTCACATCTCACATACTCACAACTCTAATGTTTTTAGTTCCGCAAAAAAAACTAACCTTAACCCGACCCCGAGCTTTCAAACCGCCTCTTTTTTCCAGTCCATTAAACATTCACAGGAAGATGTTTCAAAGTTTGAAAGATAAGATAAGAAGGAAGGAAGAAGCCCGCGATGCAATGTCCAGTGTCTCAAGTACATTTTCGCCGCGTTTAGGCGAGTGCGAAGGCACTAGTACAATATCGGTATATCAGACTCGCCCTCACGTCCTGAGGGCAATGAATTTTTCCCAAGAGGTCTTATGAGAGCGCCCATAGATTAAACATAGCTTTTATATATGAAGCGACGTAGTACAAATACGAAACATTCCGCACGCACCAGTTAACAGTGACATTTGCCTGAATCCGCCATGATTCAGGGATAGCGAACTTGAGCCAAAAGATCTTATTGTCCTGTTTGTCATCTAAATCTATGAGGATATAAGGAGAGGTCACACTCCGGTCACTGGTAGTCTAAGAATTTTTTGCATAAAAAAGTAAATCGACCCAATTCACAAAGAACGGGCATATGGTATAGCGGAGCCGTGGCATGGGCGCGGCAAGGTCATGTCATAGGTAAAGGGATACAAAGTATCTCTGTATCCCTTTATCTATAGTCATGTATTCTTTCCCCGGTGCTCCCAAGTAAACTAATCAACTAACGCAACCAGAAGCGACCCCGCAACGTCTCTTTCTTTACACTCGTGGTGACCGGGAACCGGCATGCGTTGTCTGGAAGACAAAATAATTACCGTCAACACCTCCTATTTAATTGGTACTGTATATTGGTAACATCAGCCACTGGCACGTCACGTCTCGTGTATGTGAATTGCAATAGACTATTGTCTTTTGTCTCCACGTGAATTATCCGCGCCATGACATCGCCATACGCCTGTTCTGTGCCAAAAGGGCCTAACAAATTCTGACCAAGCTGAAACTTCGCATGGAAACCTTATAAATAAAATTAAGTAAACCATATGGAAAAATAAACAAAAACCACAAGAGTCCTTGTTTAATAAAAAAAAAACAATTGTACAAGGGTGTTTTAACTACTAAAATCAGTATTCTAAAAACAATTATTTGCTTGGCGAATATATTCGCGATATTAAAAATATTCGTTGTTGATTATGCAGAAACTATAAGTATACTTTTATCGTGTTCGTCAATAAATCACAATGGTTTATCAAATCTGTAGAGCTGTCTCTATGGTTCACTTTAGTCCCTTTCTTGCACTTAAGAAAAAACATTGACACATGTCGAGTATTGAGTCACAATTTAAATCACCCCGTTCCAGACGATGTAGAAGAAAATTCCCCACATCGCAATGATCCAAATTACTGATGAATATGATATCCAGTTTTTGTTATCTTCAGCGTATTTGCGCGAAGCGAACTTGAGTGTTTCATCAAGCATGATGACAGGAAGCGAGAACTTCACGACTGTTATCCATTCATGCACGGTCAATGGACATGTCTGAAACACAGTTGACAGAACAGTGCTGTGCAAAGTAATCAAGTGCAAAGTGAAGGAAAGGGATATAGCTCCAAGCAGCCACGGGTTGCACCAGGGAGGCATCTTTACAAGTGATTGATTCTCGGACAAGCTGTTCACGGCGTTGAACATTTCCATCGTGACAAGTACGGAGAGAGATATCGTCATGGGGTGAGGATCGTGGAAGATATTGCAATTAACTAGTTTAAATTTCGGATTATTCTTAGCGCAGGATAAATGGTGAGTGAGTTGCCAGTATGTTATTTTTGGGCCTTTAGGGTACAAAATGTACCACCAGCACGCGGCCCCGACAGTAGCCACCCCGACATAGGCACCGACCACCATGTAGCGAAAGAACAGCCACTTGGAGATCAAACTCTCGTTAGCTTTGCGGGGAGGCTTGTTCATAATGTCGAGGTCGGGAGGGTTAAATCCCAAAGCCGTAGCAGGAAGCCCATCAGTGACCAAGTTGACCCACAGCAGCTGTACAGGAAACAGGACTTCCGGTAGACCGAGAGCAGAGGAGAGAAAAATGCAAATCACTTCCCCGACGTTTGAAGAAATGAGATAACGAATGAACTGCTTCATGTTGTTGTAGATGGCTCGACCCTCCTCGACGGCGGAGACTATGGAGGAAAAGTTGTCGTCTGCGAGGACCATGTCGGCGGCCGACTTGGCCACAGCCGTGCCCGAGCCCATGGCGATGCCGATCTCTGCCTTCTTCAGAGCCGGCGCGTCGTTAACCCCATCGCCCGTCATGGCGGTGATCTCGCCCATGGATTGCAAGTACTCGATTATCTTGGACTTGTGAGCGGGCTCCACCCTCGAGAAGAGTCTGGCGCGGGCACACGCCGCCTTCTGCTCGGGTCCTGACAAGTCGTCGAACTCTCTACCGCTGTACGACTTACCCTCGGTATGTTCGCCCTCTTTAAACACCCCGATGTGACGGCAGATCGCTTCGGCTGTGGACTTGTTGTCTCCGGTGATGACGATAACTCGGATCCCGGCAGCTCGACATCGGGCGATGGCGTCGGAGACTTCCATGCGAGGCGGGTCCAGCATTCCCACGGTACCGACGAACGTGAGGTTCGATTCGTAGATGTGAAACTGGGTTGGATCTTCGAGATTCATTTCTTCCGGCTTCATCGGGTCGTCGCAGGTCGCTAGCGCGATACAACGAAGGGTGTCCTTGCCGGTGGCGTACTCTTGGGTCAGATCCATGATTCTCGTTCTCAAGGCATCTGTTAGAGGAACTTTGGACTTACCGATGCGAACATGAGTACACCTTTCTAGAACACACTCAGGAGCGCCTTTTACAAACAGCTTAGGTCCGACGTCTTGCAATGAACTGCTGAATGGAGTGCAATACGTAGACATTGTCTTCCTACTCCGGGAAAACTCGAGAGTGAATTGTTTTTCCCACTTCGTCTCGATATCCTGCCGCACTGCGATGGCAGCCGACCGTCTGTCTAATTTACCCTTGGGCACGTCAGAGGGATTCAGCTTCTCAGCCAGAACTATGAGGGCGGTTTCAGTGGCCTCTCCGACCTTCTCAAAAACTTGTTTTATTTCGTTGAAGTCGATCGCAGAATCGTTGCACATTATGCAAATGGTAGCGATCTCGTTGAGTATTTCGTAGTCGGAGCCCTTGACCTTGTGACCGAACAGAAACAAACGTCCTTTTGGTTCATAAGTTGAGCCGGTAATCTCGAACTCCAAGAAAGAGATATCGTCGCCCTTCACGCGATCGATCACAAACATCCTTGACACAGACATCTGGTTGGTGGTGAGTGTTCCTGTTTTGTCAGAACAAATTACAGACGTACTTCCCAAGGTCTCCACAGACGGTAAAGACCTAACAATGGCGTTCTTCTTGGCCATTCTTCTGGTCCCCAGCGCCAAGCAAGTGGTGATAACAGCTGGTAACCCTTCGGGAATGGCGGCAACAGCCAGAGCCACAGCGATTTTAAAGTAGTATATAGCCCCCTTGACCCACGAGCCTCCGTGCGCGGGATCGTTGAAGTGTCCTATATTAATCGCCCAAACGGCCACACAGATGACAGAAATGATCTTGGAGAGCTGTTCACTAAACTCATCTAGCTTCTGTTCTAGCGGAGTCTTAACCTCCTTCGTTTCGGTCATCTCAGTTCGTATTTTACCGATAGCAGTGTTAAGGCCGGTGCCTATAACAACGCCCTGGCCTTTCCCTAAGGTGACGTTGGTGCCGGAAAACAGGATGTTCTTCTTGTCCTGGTTGACAGCCCGGGGGTCGGGCACAGGGTCGGTTTGTTTGATGACAGAAACAGATTCTCCTGTCAGGATCGACTGATCGATTCGGAGAGTGGTCGAATGTATCTTGGTGAGTCTTATGTCAGCAGGTATCTTGTCGCCCACAGCTACTTCGACAATGTCCCCAGGCACAATGTCCTTGGCTCGCACAATCTGGACTCCGATCTTGTCTGCTCTCACTACCTTGCAAACTTCCGGTTCATATTCTTTCAACGCTTCGATGGCTGAATCTGCGTTTCTTTCCTGCCACACACCGACCACGGCGTTGGCGGAAAGAATGAGTAAAATAACTAGAGGATCAACAAATGCTGTAAGCTTATCGTCTCCTTCTTCAAACAAAGCTAGTACAAAAGAAATCATGGCGGCCAATAGTAATATCTTGACTAAAAGATCGTCGAACTGCTCGAGTATTAGTTTCCATACCGATTTCCCTTCCTCTGCCGGTAGTTCGTTGAATCCGTATACATCTTGGTAAGTTTTGATTTGGTCTGACGTTAATCCTTGTTCTTCATCGACATTGAAATAACTCAAAACCTCTCTCACTGTTTTTGCGTGTGCATCTTCCATGGTATAGAAGTTTAAAACAATGCTTGACGTCAAATGCACTGATTAATAAATATCACGAACAACTTAAAAGAAAAATATCACTGTTGACTAACAAGTGAAAAAAACTCTATTTATTTTGAAACTCACTTAGAAGCTTTGCAGGTCAAGGTTATCCAACACGTGCGGTAGTTTGTTGTATTGAAAATAATAATATATGTTTTATCGAAGATATTTTGTGTTTTTATTTTGCGTTTTGCCGTCTATTGTTTTCTTGTTTGTTGTGTCTCGTTTAAGCCTTTTTTTTAAGAGATTAGTGAGAAAAAAGAAAAATATCGGGAAAATGTAAGTAAAAATGCAAACTTGGTCCAATGTGAAACGAAAAAATAAACACATTATGAGCAATGTTACTACAGCTGTGATTTAATAGCTTCAAAGGCTACAAAAAGTAATGTCCTATATCTTTACAGATAAAATTGTCCACAATAGCTCACAGATAAAATTACTGTATAGCATATTTGACTATAGGCAATGTGTACGGTTTCATTATTTTTCTGAAGAGTACTTACAGTTTTTAGTCGTTTATTTCTTAAAATTATAAATAAAAAAGGACTTTCTTTGGCTTGTGGTTAATACTGCCCCCACCAAATAGCATTGCTATTTTTTAAGAACTTTTATTTTTACAAACGTTTATTTTAAATCTGTTCAATATAATTAATTATGAACAAATGCACAATAACTTTACATTTAAAATAAGTTTTTTTGCCATGTGGCACAAACGAATTGCAATGGGAAAGATATGCAGTCCTAAATTATGTAGATATGTCTTATGAATAATATGATTATATAATATGTTTAAGTATATGCAAATATTAAGGGCAAATCCAGGATGTCATCCTCGTATGTATAAAACCCTTTTATATATCGATGGTGTGATGGTTACGGTCCATGTACACGTTCCTAAGGGATATTCCCTTGACGTCTATCGGTTTTTAACGATTGTTCAAAAAGCTCACTGCGACAAAATTAACATGATCTAGTATTTCAATAAATTTAGAGATTTATTCCTTCACTTTCAGAATTTCTATATAGTTATGTATGAATTCTATTGTGACATATCAGGGACCTCTTAGAATTTTGCGTAGGAATTTAGATTTAGAACACTTTTTTATAAAGAACATCTTTGCAATGTTTCAATGTTTTGGTTGGAGCAAGGCCACTCCTCCCTTGCCAAGCACATCATCCTACCATGATTTCCATATTGGACCCCTCTCCCATATTTTCAGATAGCATAATTTGTGGACGGCCTCATGGCAATATAGCCATTTTTATATAAAGATAACAATGTGACGCTGTTACCCCCGTAGTACGTGACATGAGATCCGTGATTTAGTCTTGAAATTTGATCGATATCTGGGTACTCTATGATCTGGGAAAAACATTCAAAACCTTCATTATAACCGTATCCTTTTTTCCTCCTTGTAGTGACATTATAACATTTAAACGTCTTGGACTTGTGAAGGGAATTTTGTGAGACTTTGATACTTTTCGGGAAACCGTAAAAACCGTAACCCTACCTTTCTCCAACGTGAATCACTTTGGATCAACTTCTGTTGAGATGGCTGTCGCAAAACCCGACGAAATAGAGGTAATTAACTGTATTACTTTTACTTTATAGCGAGAGAAACTTGTACTAAAGTACAAATTCGACAAATAGACGAAGACTATGTACCCTTATCCAATTTCAATTGCCGATCAAGTCCTAGCCTGAAATGGGGCGTCTCACATATGTCTCTCATTAAGGGATTAAAAATGTTATTTTTATTTTCGAACATTAATCCTTGCTAATACTAATAAAATCACCATGGCTAAATTCAAATAGATCATTAGTGATGTTTACAGCAGTCAAGCGATACAAAAATTGGCCTGACATAACCTACTGCAATTGTTTTAGTAGGCCCAAGTACTAAATTATCATTTTCACAATTGATTTCCAACTATATAAGGCATTGGAACTCTCACCACATCTTGTGCTTTGCTGAACACACTTGAAGCATTGTTCTCCTGGAACAGTCATAGGCCTATAACAAATGCTTGTTCTAAACTTGTTCATGTCTCATTCTTGCTGCACAGGATGAACCGAGCAAGCCAATACCTCCCAAAGCAATACCTAAATAACTGTGTAATATGGACTGTTTCACAGTCATTTCATGTACGCAGCTTTAAGGGCATGCATTTGGTTGTGATTATTTACTTAAACTAGGCTATATTTCAGCAGTATTTAACCTAGGCTACTTCTACTTTTTGCGAACCCCTAACTCAATGTATTCTCGTGAATTATACCCATAGAAAATATTTATATGCACTGACTAAGAGTATTTGCCTTTACAGCATTGTTACATGGTAAAGTGGGATAAATGCTCATTTAGTCATACAATTACAATTACGTTTATTAGTAGGGCCTAGAGTTCTACTACATCTTCAATATATTTTCAATTAATTTGGAAAATTGTAAAAGATTCTACGAATACAATTGCCAATACCATAAATCGTTCTGAGAAAAGCCTTGAGTTGCTAACTTGCATACCTAGCTTAAAAAAAATTCGTCATTTGGTAGTCTACTCCTTCATGAACAGCCTGTTTCTTTCAATGTGAGCTCATAGCCTGATTTGCCTCATGTAGTTTTCTTAAGATCGGTTTAAAAAAATCTAAATTATATTCTCATGTCTTTGGCAGCAATCAGTTTGTTTTTATGTCTTATTTTTTATGTATCAGTAAGTTATGAAGTCAATGGCTTTCTCTAAAAGCTCTGTATTTGAGAAAAATAACAGAACCTTAATGGGTTAGTTGGATGTATGAACTGAATTGTAACTTAGGCCAGACCGACTTTTACATTTCTGTTCTATGAGTTTTAACATAGGCCTCTATATTTTTAACTTGCTAATTCACAGTCAGAAATCATTGACTGTCCTAGTAAAATGTTTATAGTTATTTTAAGTCTGTAGTTAGGAAAGTAAAATTTTTATGTCTGTCTCTACCAGTCATCCAATTGTGAACCCCCTAACGGCTCCCATGAATCCCCAGGGATCCGTGTACCTCAGGTCAATTCATTGCAAGAAAAAAGGCTTTCTGTCTTACCAACTTTGCTGATCACCAAGAGTACTGTAGACCTATCTTCACGGAACTAGGGATTTTCACAATTTTTAGCTAGTATGTCTTAGGTAATCTAATTTGTCTAAGTTAAAACCTGGACCACCTTAAAGTCTGCTTTCCTGTACTAGTTCTAAAGCCTTACAAATTCTCATGGATGAAATCGGAAGAGTGCTGGTTGAAAACCATCCCCACTGTATTCAATCGATGAGTTCTTTGCGGCAAGCCAGGACACAACAAATCTAATGTGTCACCATAAAATAATACATTTGTAAATATTAGTCTTAGTGTAGGCCCACATAGTAGTTATCAGGTATCTTTTACACAGTCTATCCAGCACCACTGTTCAACGACAAAGGATCAAGTATCAAAGTAAGTAGGTATTGAAATCTTACTCTGCAAGTCCAATAGAGAGATGTACTTAGGATACCTTCGATCGTTGCCATCTATCCAGAACATTTGGTAAGGGTGAGGAAGAAGGTATTAGGCTACAGGATACTGGACGAAATCTTTTTAGGCTAAGTGAGCCCTGCACTATAGAAATTGAGAAGTCTTGCCTAAGATAGTGTATTGTGGAGAAAACTCACACATGTAAGCTATTAGGCAGTTGCTGTTCAAATTCGTTGATCAGTTTTAACTCATAGGCCCACTTATACTGTAAATTGGCCTACTCGACGGATTTGCATAATTTGTAATCCTTAACTGAATCCTTGAAAATCCCCGGGTGACAAAGGACAACCAGGTGTGTGGATAGTAAGGGTGCTGAGTTTGTGATGTCAGGTTATTGATACTTATCAAGAAGAGGATGAAAAGTAAGAACAAGTTTTTTAAGGGTTTAAATGAGCTTATTACCTTAGTTATTGTTTAAAAATCTTATATTAAATCTCAATTATTTAACAAAAATCTCAAGGAAAACATGATCTAGGCCTAAGAAGCAAAAATTGTGCCCTTAGATTCAAAACAATTTCCCACAAATCGCTGTTTAAAGTTGGTTATTTTTTTTCCTCAGCAAGTAAGCAGAGTTAGCTTGACTGCTGGCCGGGTTTGTAGGACTTAAATATAGCTTCCATGTTACCTTTTTTAATGCATAATTATATTACATGGCTCTAAATAGAGTAATTATTCAATAGACCTATATATATATATTTCATTCAGTATCCATTGATTATGAACTTTGAAACTACTGAAACAGGCTATTTTCCTAAGTAACAGAGGTGAGTGACCAGCTGATTAGGAAAAGTAATTTTTTAGCTCCCATTTGGCATCGATTATGCTCATAAATGTACATTATAGAACCTAATTTCATTTATACAGGGTATTTTTTTTAACACAACCCAAAACTTTATTTTATCAGTAAATAATTACCCCCTAAGATCCCCGGATTTGATGCCAGTATATAATTTTCTTTGGGGATATATAAAGTAAGGCCTACAAAAACAATCCACAGGATATTCAGCACTTCAAAACAACCATAACAAATTTAATGTAAGAAATTCAAAGAGGCACCTAGCAACACGTGTTCGGGAATTTGATGGAGAGAGCACAACTTTGTACAGATGACAATGGCGGATTGTTTGAACACATAATGTAAACTAAATGTGACCAAACTTAAATAGTAGGTTGTATAAAATATGTAAAGATTAACAAAACAATACTCATTTCATATTTATATGTGCATTATTCGTTAATAAAATGGGTTGCGTTAAAAAAAAAAAACACCCTATACATGGAACTAGTAATAATGAACACATACACACATTGTGGCATCATGGACATCTTTAACTAGCTTAACATTAGGGTAAAGTAGTGCAACATTGAGTGTTTGCGTTTACCCTTCCCCTGGGTTAAATAAAATGGTGGGCTAGACTTTTTTATTTGAAGCTAAAATTCATAATTTTTTAAATCGCAGACATTTTTATTTATTTTTCCAAATGTCTGCGACTAAAGCTTAACATATTACATATTTCAATAATTAAAAGTAAACAAAATTATGAGTTGGGATTAAAATGAAATTATGTTATAAACTAGAATAATTTACATTAGGCTTAATCTTACCGATATTCATAGAGAAATTCAATTGACTACACTATATTTTCAATAAATGAGTAACTTAATAAACATTTTTTATCAACCTAAATTCATTTGATTTAATTGGAAGAGCGAGTATGATGTTCATTTAAACTTTCTCAAAGTTTTGTCATCGTTATTCAATTGGTGGTATTTGTTTCAGGGGCAGACTCCCGAGAAATCTGAAGCTATTGAAGAGATTTCACCTGAACTACTTTATAAACATCCCTTAAACCACATGTGGACACTTTGGTATTTTGAAAATGATAAGAAAAGGTCATGGGAAGAAAATCAACGTGAAATCATCAGTTTTGACACTGTTGAAGACTTTTGGAGGTGAAAAAACCCAAATATATTATAAGTAATTAAATTAAAAAACTAATTTGTTTCGTAAACAAATTCCTGATTGTGATCAGCAGATTACGTGATTAATAATTTTTTAACCAACGTATAATTTTTTATTAAGTATGAACCGACGTTATTTACAGATCATTTAAGTAATTACTTTGTATCATATCACAAACTGTAAATGCCATTGCAGTCAGGCCTGCAATTTATTTACTTTAACGAATTGTTCCTTTTAATTGCATTGTTTTTTGTTATATTCTTAAAAAAAATACTAAAAATAAAACAAATACAGTGGAGCCCCGCTGATCCGAAATAATTGGGACCGGACCCATTTTGGATTAGCGAATATTTCGGATTAAGCAAACTATCATTAAAATAAAGATAATTATTAAATACAACATGCAATTACATAAACTAAGCGTCGAAACGCCGAATCACACCAATCACGGTAGGCCTACGAGAATTCGAGAAACTACTAAATTTGCAGCAAAATTCTGCATGATAACCGCTTGAGTACGTAGTTGCAGGGTTTAAGCTGCGGTCGCATTTGTCGCAAAATGCGATATGCACCAAGAAAATGCGAAAATATTCGGACAAGCTGTCGCTTTTTTGCTACAAAGTAAAGTGTGGAAGTTATTGCAGAAAATCTGGTTTTAACCAATACAAATCACAATAAAAGTCCATTTACTTCCACAAATTATTTTTGTATTTTAAAATAAAATAATAGTTAGTTATGGAATGTAGTCTGCAACGTAACCCTCTATCAGATGCCGCATCATCAAGATCCACTGTCAAAAAGAAGAGTATAGGTAGACACAGAGAACGTATAAACGTTCTATACGTTCTCTGTGCTAAAAAGCAGTTGGTGTGCACTCTATAGCGGCCGAGTCGCCGAGTCTAGCCGAGCGATGGCGAATGTGATAATGTGGAGGGCTAGTTCACCAACGCTTGGAAGGATATGGAGTCGAATAATCAATATAGTAATTTGATAATTTTAGTTTCAAGATATGAATACCCTATTAAGGGGCAAGAAACGTTGCCGTGGATTATGTGGGGATTTTTAAAGATACTGCCGTGTAAAACCGGGGATTTCCGAAACTCACGGTGGGTAAATCTCATGGCCAGTCTGGCAATACTGGCAAAAACAGACGTCTTGAAAACGGTGATGCGAAATATAGTTTGTGGTTATGTTGTTCGATTAAGTTGTTTTGGTTTGATGACGTGTACCATATCATTCCACATATTAGATGTTTTGTTTAGTATACCTTATTTCCATTAATGGATAAGTTTGTTATCAAGAGAAGGAAACCCAATGAAGTTGAAGATGTACAAGCTTTCGGGCCCCTTCAATACTAGTACTGTTACTAATAAAAGAAATAATAATGACATGCGATAAAAATGCTAAAAGGAAAATAATTTTGCTACAAGTCTCAAAGAGCTTGTAGCATTTTTGCTCACAGAAATTTTTTCCCAGCTTGAACCCTGCGTAGTTGCGAATCAATCCGATAGGTATCAGCACAACCAGGGTTGTAGAAGCTCCGCCCATTGCACCCTGGTGGCGATTCAAGGAAACGAATTGCTAGATATAAATAGGCAGTTTCAATGTTTCCCGGCAACAGCTGAGCTCACACTGGCCATGGGCGGATTTAGGTCATAATATGCCCTAATGTGTTTAGGTGCCAATCCACCTAATGTTTTAATTATTGTACGCTCAAATCCAAACATCAAACTCCTATTTAGATGGTTTGTTTTAAGGCCTATTCCAAGTTGGTACTTATTTTATTTAACAACAATCATTTGTAATTTATGCAAATACCTCACTCAGAGTTATGTTGATAACGTTTTCCCCCTTCTCTGCACACAAATCCTTCAAATATCAGGGGGTGCCAGGCATCCCCAGAATTACGCCCATGACACTCGCGCGTTTAAAGAAAGAAATCTGACAATCTCGACCTACTCGCATGCACGGCTCGCCAGGTCGAAGTTAGACACGTAGCAATGATTATGTTAATCGTTGAAAAAAAAACTTTAACTTCGACAAAAACTCTCTTTGATAAAAAAGTGTTACAGACTTTTTTAAACCAATATAGTTTTGTTCAATAACACTGATCTGTTTTGTTTATTACAGTTTAGATCTTTGAAACGTACTGTAATTTTCAGAAACACACTTAATCAATGTTTTTCCTTGTTAATATAATATTTATTCCTTAATATTTCCTGATTTTGGTTTCGGATTAAGCGGATTTTCGGATTACCGGATTTCGGATTAGTGGGGCTCTACTGTACATTCTAAATCATGAAATTAACCCTGGCTAGGTAAATGTGATCGTCAGTTAATGGGAAAACATTTTTAGTCAGCCTACTTTCTTTTTTAGAAACGTTAAATAGAAGGCCATCCACAACCAGCGTTTTTGTTACAGCCTGTACAATCACATAAGACTGGCCAGCGAGCTACGCCAGGGGTCCGACTACTCGCTGTTCAAGAAAGGCATCCGGCCGATGTGGGAGGATTCGCGGAACGTGCGCGGCGGCCGGTGGCTCATCAACTTGGACCGCAAACAGCGAGAGTCCGACCTGGACCACTTCTGGCTGGAGATTGTAAGGAAATTTGGAATAGGCACAGAGAAGAATGAAAAAAGAGTTATTTTACTAGTAACTTAGCTCTAACTGTAACTGGATTTATCTGTAACTAGTACTTGGGCGTTACGGAAGACCCATTTAAAAGCAACATCTGTTGGGCATAACGGAAGACCCATTTAAAAGTGATCTCTGTTTGATTCTTCTCTGTGGATTAGGCCTGATCCTCGGTTCCAAGGGGATAATTAATGTAGGGTAGAAAAAAATATTAGAGTATTTTTTGACCGAGTTGTTTAACTTGGTTGGTACCGGCACAGATGAAGAACTATAGAGATTGGCAACCCAATGCACTTTTGCGCGCCCGTTTTTTCGCTTGGCGTCAAGTTTGTTAGGTCGTTTTGCTGCACATATTGCATTGGTATCAAGAATAATTTCGTCAATATCAAATCTTCAGGTCCCAAAGAAAAAATATAGACATTAATAACTTTGATACCAATGCAATATGTGCGGCAAAACGACCTACCAAACTTGACGCCGCGCGAAAAAACGGGCACGCAAAAGTGCATTAGGTTGCCAATCTGTATAGTTCTTCATTTGTGCCATCGGTTACAAATTTGGCATAGGCCTAAGATAAAATTACATCAAAGACAATAAAAAAACTAAAAGTAAAAAAAATAAGATTGTTTATATTATATTTTATTTATGTATCATCCAAAAGAACAATTTGGTACTGGAATAATAATTTAAAAACCCGCTTTTGTCGATTTTGACAACATGATAAGAGCCTAGATGTGGATATTATACGAGGTACAGTCAAAAAGTTCCCGGAATGAATTTTTGCAGACTTTTAGCGCGATCGCCAGCGGGAAATTCGCCTTGCAGTAGTTGGTACGACTCCTGGGGAGGGCATATCGGTAATGTGGGTATAGCTGACTTGCCGTAGTGCAGCATTGGAAAGCGCTTTTTGTGTACCTGCATGTCCAAAATGTCGGATTTCTTTGTTAAGTGAACAAATTCGATGCATGTTCAAATGATCATGAAGAAACACTTCCATGTGATAGATTTACCTGAAATGCAATTTCATCGATTGTTAATTTCCGAGTTTCATGCACAACTTGTCGTACTCGCTCAATGTTTTCGTCATTAACTAATGTTTGAAGGTCGTCCACTACGAGGGTCATCCTCAATGCTTTCACGGCCTTCACGGAACTGTTTGTGACACTCATAAACTTGACTTTTCTTCATCGCCTCTTCTACATTAGCTTGAATTAACAACTCAAGAGTCTCACTATGCGATTGTCAAGTTAAATACAGAACTTAATGTTCGCGCGCTGGTCATGAAATACCATTTTTCAAAATTCGACAATGTAGACTTGCAGGAATACGAAAAGGGCTTTCCAGTGCTGCACTACGGAAAGTTAGCTATACCCCCACTACCGATATGCCCTCCCCAGGAGTCGTACCAACTAATGCAAGTTGAATTTCCTTCTGGCGATCGCGCTAAATGTCTACAAAAATTCATTCCGGGAACTTTTTGACTGTACCTCGTATAACATTGTCAATATGCTTTGATTTCAATGCAAATGCTGGTTTGTTAATGATAGTGTTGGTACCAAAATTGATGTATTCTCGGTACCCATACCGATACCGTACCTGAGAAATTGATTCTCGGTACTGTCACGATTAGTGCTTGTTTTATAATGAACCAATAAACTGACAGGCAATCTGTTGTGGTTTTTACACATGTAGTTTTACACATGTTTAAAGTGTCATGTATGAGTTTCAATAATACATAAACCACACCATCTCACTTTGTATTTAAGTATTTAATCTTCTGTTTACAGGTAAAGTTATAAAAATAACAAATGTTATTTTAGTTTAATAGAATTACAATTCCTTTAGAAAATAACCCCATTCTAATCAGCCTTGTTTAAAAAATGAGAGTCAAAATGTAAATTAAGAGAAAAAAAAAATTGAAATAAATTGCTAAAATCCAATAAGGAACAAAGCAGTACAATTGTCCAAAGTATTTAAGGAAACGATCAACCTCCAATAATAGTCTGTGGCATTTACAACCGGCGCCCACGGATTTATGCCATGTGATCATCTTTTACGTGACAGGCAGTCACTCCCGCTGGGTACCATGGGTACTAGCAGTACTGGTATTATCTTAGGACTTAAAAATTTCTATACCAGTACCAGTGCCCAAGAACCAACGGCACTAGGAATCGGTACTGAGAATTGACTCATCAATATTAATGATTCATATTGATTGTCTTCTAAATTTTTTAGGGGTATTTATACTGTTCTTAATATATTGTGAATCAAATTCAGAATAAGATACTTTCAACTCCAAACTGAGATATACACTAAATATGTGAAAAACACAAGTATGATTCATTGGATCAAAAAAAGGTGGTAGAATTGCACTAAACATACAAAATTCGGAATTGTTTATATTTAGAATACGCAAAATATGAGAGCCAAAACTTTAGTTTAGGCCTAGTTACAGTAGTTTGTCACCTAGAAAACCAATTACAATCGGCTGATACTTGTGACTTTCCACTGTTCACATGGCTCTCGAAATAATGGAAAGAATTGTTCTTAGTTGCTCTGCATGATCGGAGAGGCGTTCGACGAGTGGGGGGATGAGGTTTGCGGCGCTGTCGTCAACATCCGCAGCAAGGGAGACAAGATCGCTCTGTGGACCGCCGACGCTTCCAAGGCCAAGGGCGAGGCGGTGATAGCCATCGGGTGAGTGCATCCCGCCGGGGACTCAGAAACTCGATGTAATGTGGATAGGAAGGTTGTTCACCCCCCAGTGGGATCCTAACTAGCTTTTGCTAGAGTTTAGGAACCGAGTGTTGTAGCTGTCTTTCAGTGAACTTCAATTTCCCACCAGGGGAGGCTGGGCTTGATGGCAGGGTGGGCGGGGGTGTACTGGTGACCAAGAAGAGGGCCAGTATGAGGGCTACCTGAGGGAGTCCTGTTCCTCCATCCATTAGATAAAGATATACCTTTGCCCACCCAGTCTGAGCATGGCAAAACCTATTCCATTTTCCTTTTGCTTCCCTTGTATTAACCTACTAAGGGCTACGAGCCTAAGGGAAATCGAAAGGAAGCTTCCTTTCCTTTCTGGTAGCCGTAAATAACGAACTACTGCACAGGGCTCGGTCCACCAGTTACTTTGATCACTATTAGGACTAATAATGCTCAATTATCTAGGGCCAAGATTGCAGGATTTCACTATAATGAGCTAGAAAATACTTCTCTGCTTGGATACAAATTTTGGCAAAATTGGTTTTGCAAAAATCTTCAGTGTGTATAATTGTAAAATCAGCAGGCCTACTAATTTTCTGTAATGTTTAGATTAGAGGGCTACATTAAATAATAATGTAACATTGAATGAAAATCTACTTCAAAAGGGCTTCTCTTGCCCATACAGTGAAAACTTCAAAACAGCTGGCTTTTTCTAATATAATCATATGGAAAAATGGCAAGCTGTTTAAATTTTGAGAGTCACAATTTTGTGACGCCTGGTGTGATTGCTTTTTTCTAAAAAATCAATCAATGTCAACTCCTCCAATATTTAGTAAGTTATGAATAGGGAAATCAAGATGAGTGAGTTTTTAATAACTTTAACCAAAATTTTGTTTAGAGAGAGCACTCAATTTTGCACACTAAAAAATTTTCAGCCGCGTCTCTCTAGCGTCTCCAACTGGTACAAGAGCAGTATAACGTGCGACTGTCGCTGGAGTGGCTGGAACCGCTAGCATCAGACACTCGGAGCAAAACAGAATTATGGTATTCCCGGCAGTGTCGCACGATGATCGCTGAGCATCTGACACTACAGCCGCTTCTTACTAAATAGACCTCAAAATTATCGTTTTTAAAGCTATGGACTTTCGCTTCACAACTATAGCGATGTAATCTCTCTTAAATTACCTATTTTTACTTTCTTGACATAGTTAAAGCATATTTGTGTTTTTATTTGGGTTTTTCTCCTAATTTGTTGTTAATTTGCAGGAAGAAACTCAAAGAAAGATTGAAAATAGGTCCCAAAACGCAGATTGGCTACCAGATTCACAAGGACACCATGGAAAAATCTGGCTCTATTGCAAGGAATACATACACTGTATAACGTCTTGGTAGGAAACTAGTTCTTTGATTTAAAGACAGCATTTTTTTGCTTGTTTTCTGTACATTGTGGTTTCTCGAGTTAAGATATTTGTTTTCATTAAATTTTTATATCTTAGTTAGAAAATATTTATTTTTTGGAGCAGTGGTTTTGTTGTATAAATGTGTATTATATTCTGTTAATTATATTTTGTCAACAATTTCCAGCTTTAGTTGAGATTTAATCGAAATGTAGTTTTGTGGTGTTAAACACATCAAGTTTGTCTAAGCCGTCAGTAACTGAAAAGTTAAGAAAAAGCCTTATTTCTTTTATTCGTGTTATATTTTTCGCTTTGTTTTAATATAGTTATTTCAAATATCTTATTGAAAGAAACTTTATTGTTTGTGTGGGGTGTCTTACACAATTATACACACTTTCTGGAAATCCCAGTAAAAGATATTAAGACTGAATTTAAGTAGATCAATGTACTGAGTAAATTTTAACTAGGAACATTCAAAATTGTACTGTGCAACATATGTTGTCATAAATTAAGTACTATTAAAGTAATAACAGACGATGCAGTTTTAATAGTGCTCTTAAATTATATATTTAGTTTTTTAAATTCAATTTCACTTAGTATTTAATGATGTGGTTTTTTTTGTGAAAATAGCTTTAAACTTCAGATGAGTTCCATCCTGTTAAAGATTCTGTAAATAAAAAATTTTGTAAGTAAAATTAATTCATCTTCCAATGGTTCTAATAAAAGTGTTTCTGCCAAGCACCGCTTGTTTACTTTGCACCTTATCTCTGTTGGTTCGTTGTTATTCTTGTTCATTATTCAAGGAATGGGTTTTGTGTTTCAGTAACGGGGAATAAAAATTAAATTATAATGCAAATAAGTAGTGTTGAAAATTAACTAATAATCCCTTTAGATTAAAGAAAAAGACTGCCCGCACCAGAATGCCTGACCTGTGGTCCAGCTGTTAAGTATTAATTTTAAAGGGATTTTCACTGATTGGATATTTATCAGTCCTCTGAGGGATGATAGAAATAATAATAATAATAATCTTTAATGTTAAAATCATCAGGATTATTACATGTATAAAGTGTATAAAAAATATAATTAAAATTAATAGTTTGGTCTGAGTTCTCTTCCATCATATCATGGTTACTTCCATACTAAAAATCCCTTTACACTGTAAATAGTTTTTCACTTAACCACATTTTCAGATTGGAAGTTTTTATTGTGTCAGGGAGAATATTGAAAAAATTAGCTCCTGCCTTTTTTCAAATATTGATAAGTGTAGCATGACTGTGTGTGTTTTTTAATGTTTAGGTACATCCCTGAAACTTACTAATATAATTGTTTGATAAATGTAGATATTCACAAGTCAAGATATTCCAGCTTTTGAAAACCGGCCTGCAGCTACCCCACTTTTTCAAGCCTCCCATAATTCGGAGTGCTTTTTTTTTGTAGGATAAGCACTCGATCTAAGTTAGTTCAGAATGAATTTCCCCACATAACTATGCCTTAATTAAATTTGCTTTCAAAAATTGCATGGTACGCAATTTTGGCAGTTTGTTTTGTACCAATGGTTAATGATCTTCTTATCCCAAACAAGGATGAATTAAGCTGTAAGCAAAGCTTATCAATGTGGTTGGACCAGGACAAGTATTGTCTAGTATTACTCCTAGATGTTTAGTAAATTCTAGAGTTTGAGGATTTGGTAGTCCTGAAAATTTGTGTTTTTGTGAGATCCAAATATCAGTTGTTTGGTCTTTCCTTCGTTAAAAACTAGGTCGTTATTAGAGCAATAGTTAAGGGCCATGTTGACTGCTAAGAAAGATATAGTATCAAGATCTTCGGCTGAATCACAAGCTGAGATAATAACAGTATCATCGGCATACATGTGGCATCGTCCATAAGGGCTGACGTTGATGGGTAAATCATTTGTAAAAAGGGCAAACACGAGAGGCCCCAGGACCGACCCTTGATTTTGTTACAGGAAGTGGATTTGACCAAACGTTTCTTATTTCATTGCATGTAGTGAGTTATTTCTACAGTTGAGTTCTATCTTCTAAGTAGCTTTTAAACCATTTCAGTGCTTGCCCACAAATGCCCAAGGAGCTGAGTTTATAAAGTAATAGATTGTGACTCAAACAGTCAAATGCTTTACTCATGTCGACAAAGATTCCAGTTATATTTTTACCATTTTCAATATCTTTTGAAGGATGAACTTTGATGAAATAGGAATGACATTTTATATAAAAATCCCTTTAATGGGGTAAAAGTCACTAAAGGGAATCACTGATGAGGTGATCCAGACTTCAGATATTCCTTTCGAGTCATATATCATGTATGCAGTCATATGTCATGAACATCTGAATGCCATGATTATGATTATATACAATTTGTTGTTGGCAATCAGGGTAGGATAGGGAAATCAGTAGGCTTATCTGGTGGTAAAAACTGCTGAAGAGCATACAAAAAAGCATAAAACACAAAAACAAAATGAATTTTCAAAGCCACTGGCTCCTCCTTTTGCAGATAGTAGGGAGTTCACTGTATACTAGGAAGGAAGAACAGTCTCCTCCTAGAATGCATAGAACACTAACTTGTCTATGATTGTCTATATTACACTACATACACTCCTTCAGAGCTGATAGAATAGGGAGGGAAAAGTTATCTGAGGTTGAGGTTTGGGAGTTCCCCACTGGTGGACTAGCTCCCTCTTCTAAGTTCAGATGAATTACAGGTGGGGGGAGGGGGGGCTTTAACACTGGGTGCGGCCCGGTCTCCGGAGACCGGTGGCTGGATGCGTGCGCCGGCCTGGCCGGTCTCGCAAGTCTCCCCCACACTCGATGGAATGAATCAGCCACAGTGCTGCGACCTTGCGGAGAAGCTCGGAGTTGTTGTCGTGTGCGTTGCCATAGCAACCTGCCCTACACTCTGTGCGCGTCGCCCGCCGTTCCCACGGGCCTGACCCGGTCTCCACTTACTACTCCGGTCTCCGGTCTATTACTTACTTATTGCGTGTTTTGACTTATTACTATCGTGTTTTTGCGAGTTATATGACGTTTTATAATTTATTATTTTAGTTTTTATGACGTTTTGGTGAGGTACAGACAAACTGGGTTTGTGTTTTGGTAACTGTTTTGAACAGTTCCACGATGCCCTGTAAATGAAATAAACATTGGTTGGGAGGGAGGATGGGGCTGTAAATACAATAAATATTAGTTATTGAGCCATTTAAAATTTTTTTGTGTGAAAACCGTGTAATTGTGAGACTAAAAGTGGGGAAATTACGCCACGGTGCCTACGGACCCCTTCCCGCGGGCCGGCCCGGTCTCCGGAGACTGACGATTTTGGACGCCATTTTTTTTTTAAAACGCCTGGAAATGCAGTTTGCGACCATGATCCTGGCTTCTGGATACAAAAGGTAAGATTTAATGCAAAAAAAATTTTCAGGCCCTGGGGATGGTTTTACTCATTTCGGTGCCGCACCCAAAGTGTTAAGAATTTTGGTGGTGTAACAACTGTTAAAGTCTTTGTTGTTGCACTACAGGTTTGTCTTCAAACAGCCTGAGAACGAGAATGAATGGGCATGGACAAGATGTAAAAATCAGTTTAAAGATTAGGATTTAGGAAGAAAGTAAAAACATTGAAGGACAGTTTTCTGGCCAATTTTTCGTTTTCGGCGGTGGCAGTTCAACGAACAACAGTTGTGATAATTATGTAAAATTTTCAGCTTTCCTGCTAAGTTACTTGTTTTCATATTGAACAGATCATCTTTGGTTTTTACTTTCTCCCCCCTATACAAAATATATGGAGAAAGTATTGTTTTCGTCAAAATTTTTGAAT